>VDFB02026320.1:169653599-169743993 GCA_007258455.2 Sequoia sempervirens | reverse complement strand
TTGGGGGAAATTTCCCATCGCATGTAGATTCAAGGGCTCAATCAAGCACTCCAACACCATACTCCGCTTATGAACCAGGTGCCACAATTGCCCCTAGTTCCCCATCTGGGACAACCCATGAATCGGGTGCCTCCCATACTTCATTACTTGCAACCCTAAAAACTACAAACATATCCGTAGCAGCCCCAGGTGCCCCTATACTTACAAGGGCCTGAATTTCCCCCAGCACAATAAAATCAGCTGGCTACCCCACCCATTTTCCTTCAAAATCAAGTGTTGCAGCCAAGCAACACCGAGAAAGATTTGCTTGATAAGCTAACTGAAATGACCAGGAAAATATCCATGAAGATAATGCATTTAAGAAATTAGAACAATCAGCTATAAGCTTCCCAATAGAGCATTCAAGCCAACTTCAAAAAAGATAATAGGGACAACTGTGATAGGTCCCTCCTCGGGGAAAAGTTATGAAAGAGGGCAGAATTTTAACTGAAATTTTGAAAGGAGGCCCTCCCAAAGACATAATAGGATGTGGAATACTAGGCCAAAAAATAGGGGTGTCCCTACCCCACTTGACCAACCTGGTAGCATAGAAAAGATGACTAGTGGTGTGTACCTTGCTGAAGTAGCTCTCTTTGGATGGTGTTGGATTCACAAAACCTACGGGCACTTTGAGTTGGCTGCCTTGAGTCCCTCACTGGCTCAAAAAAATTCCAAGTCAAAGTTCAGAATGCCGTGGATAATGCCGGATGCCGGGATCTAGTCTCATCCGAGCCATATGATTCCTCTTGTCTTGTGGTCAATCTAGCACCATTCTCGCGAAGCCAAAACAATGTCCCAAAATTTGAGGATGCTCTGTCAAAAGAGGACGAAGTCCAAGAGGTAAGTAATGAAGAAACCTTGTCTTAGCTTTTTGCTTCCATAGAAAATGGTCCCATATATGAGGAAGAACTATATGTAGATGAGGTTCACATGTTGCACTTGTTAGCTCTCAAAAATGTAGGGTGAATGCCTCAAGTGGCTGCCAATCTCTTGATACGCTTTAGGGTAACAGACAAGGTCAAGAGAACTCAACCTTCTACTCTTTAGGTGCTGCTAAACCTTGGGCGGGTGTACCTCTCTGAATTAAGCAGACTTATGTTTATATCTCTTACAACAATTTGTTCACAATGGCAAATAGAGGTGAACAAATGAAACCAATATCGAAAGTAGTAGCAATATTTTGAAATAAATCCTAAAATGTTCAACTAACACACATAAATAAATTGAATGAATTCAAAGTGATTAAGTGCAGAGACTAGTGCCTTATTGGGTATGCGGAGTCAAATGAGATCAAGATGAGCAATACTTCTCTGGAGAAACTCAAATTATTTGGCATATATTATGTTTACAACTTGTATAAACATGCGAAATGTGATTACGAAGCTCTACTTGCACAATCTAGATGATTCTCTCTGATTACTGTGATTAACTAAAAGGATTTAATCTTTGCTTGAAAGAACCAATCAATCAATCACACAGATACATCAAATGTGCACTGATGAATTATATATAAACTTGTCATATCAATTCAAACAACCAAAAAGCTTCAATCTTGGAGACAACTTAGCAATACTTTCATTAGATTCAACAAATAATTGACACCAGAGAAATGCTACAACATCAACTGATTTTCATAAATACCTCCATTATGAAATCATGCAATAATAGTCTCTGATTTGATAATTTTATTCCACTGTATCTACTTGTTGTGTATCAAATATCTAACAACTGGTGATTTTACAATTACAAAAATGCCTATTTATACACTAGCATCAAGAAAATAAATCATATTGAAATTCCATGTTGGCCTTCCATAGAATTCAGGCTCCTTTCATGTCGGCCTGCAATGGTAAATGAACATCCACATGTCGGCCACAGTATTTAAATTTTATTAATCGACACTGAAATAGTCACCGAGACAAATCGCAGTCATGCTGAAGGCAATTCAATCGCTATAGTCACCCCGCACTTTATTCGCTTTTGCCGTGACTTATCTGAGTCGGGGAGATATCCTGTAGATCACTTTATGTTTCCCCGAGAGTTCTTTTACCTTTTGCGTGCCGCTGTAACATTATGATATTGGGGAGACATCTCACAGAGCATACTGTGTTTCATCAAAAATCTGTATCAATTCTGAGTCATTGAGACAAGATCATACTCTTGCCGACAAGGTCCTTCATTATTTTTCATCGGCGAGACCGAAGGTCACTCGCTGAGACCTCTTATCGAGAACCTTAACTCATACCAATACCACGTCCCTTTATGTTGTTGGTCAGTGAGACACAACCAACCTCTCACCGAAATCCATTTGAGAGAAACCTTTTATGCTCTGTCGGTGAGACACACACCTCACTATGACCACTCAGCGAAGACCCTAACTCTTACCGAAATGAATCCTCCCACCACCGATCGGTGAGACAATTTGAAGTCGCTATGACTTACTCCAAAGAAAAAGTCTTTCATCAACAAGCCTCTTGTGTAATATTGGCGAGACCGAAGGTCACTCGCCAAGATGTTACCCCGAAGAAAATATTTTGCTGATATGTACATGCATCCGCCACCAGTCGGCAAGACTAGGTGAGTTCGCCAAGACGCTTCATCGAAGGAAAAACTCTCACTGATACATCTCCATATACCAGTCAGTGAGACATAAGGCACTCAGTGAGATGATATACCAAAGACAAAACTCTTGCTGATAGGTACCTCCATGGTTGCTGAAACCACGTGAATGTCACGCTGATAGAATCCTGTAGGTGAATGCCGATCGCTGTAACAATGAACAAGTCTTGCCGATCACTTGCAGAAAACATATGTTAACACAAAAGCATCATGGGTTGGGGAGACCTAGATAGACTTATGCCGATATGGACCACAATGTGAAAAATGCATGAGCGGATGGATTTTATGGGGCTATATGGGCAAAATGTAAGCAAAATGTCATGATGGAGGGCCCTGTGCATATGATGATAATTATCTTGGAAACTCAGGGGGATGAAAAAAATGTACAAATCATCAGATTTTTATAGTTCCAATAGTGGCTCTGTTTGGGGATGAATGATAGTGAGATGATTTCAAGGATCTAGAGCTTTGGGTGAGGATACCAAACACAGAGTGACGAACTAGTGAGTAGAATGGAAATGGACATGCAACATGAAGGGATGAAAGGAAAGTGAATGCAAAATGGAGATGAACCAAAATCCTAAACTACTATGCATGGAAAAGAATTTTAAAGAGGACCATCAAGAGTTGTCCATGCACTGGCAACCCTTAATCCTCTATGTTGCTTCAAGAGAAAAACTGCTTTAAGAATTTCTCATGAATAGGCAACTCCTGATCTTCACTAGCCATATTCTGTAGATAGTATGAATCTTCACCTTTCTTTCCAACAACAACAAAAGGTCCTAGCCACAAAGTTTCAAATTTACCATGCTTTCCCTTCTTCTGACACCTTGCGTTCCACATCAACACCAAGTCATTCTCTTCAAATTTTCTATCCTTTGCCTTCTTGTCAAATAGATACTTCATCTGTGTCTGTAACTTCATGTTTTGGTTTTGGGAAACTCTCGTTATTTCATCAAGTTCAGCTAGTTGCTCCATTCTCTCTTCCATAGGTTCAGGAATATCCAAATCTTCCCGAAGGACAAACTTGTAGACTGGCAACAAATTCTGCAAAGGCATCCTGGCCTGTATTCCATACACCAGTTCAAATGGGGATTTTGCAATTGCTTTTTTAACAGTAATCCTGTCAGCCCACACAACTAGTTTTAATTTTGAATCCCAAGCTTTCTTGTTCTGTCCTAACATCCTCCTTGTAATCTTCAAAAGACTCTTATTGCTAGATTCTGCTTGACCATTAGCTTGTGGATGGTAAGGAGCTGCATAAGAAATGGTAATGCCATATGTGTCACAGGAACTTTTAAATTCATCTGACCTGAAACACATCCCATTATCTGTGATTAACCTTAGTGGTACACTAAATTTAGTGATAATGTTGTCCATCAAGAAATTTGTCACCACTTTGCTTGTAGCTTGTTTAGTTGGGATTGCTTCTACCCATTTAGTAAAATAATCAGTGGCAACCAGTATCCACTTGTATCTGCCACTTGATTTTTCCTATATCTCTCCATTGAAATCAATTCCCCATTGATGAAAAGGGGCATCAGCTTGCAAGGGTCAAAGTGGCAAAGCTCCTTGATACTTCAACTTTCTAGAGAACTTTTGGTAGGCCTCACACTTTCTTACATGTGTGGAAGAATCATTAAAAACCTTAGGCCAGTAGTAACCTACCCTAAGAATTTTGTGTGCAGTTGTTTTTGTTGAATAATGTCCTCCACAAACTCCTTCATGCATTTCACTTAGAACATGCTTGGTCTAAGACTCATCAAGACATAACAACAGTATACCATCCCTATTCTTCCAAAATAGATCTCCATCCATGAAAACATATTTAGATGCCTGCAACTTCAAAATTCTTTTCTGGCTATCACTCAATCCTTCTGGACACTTTGTGTACTTAAGGTAATGCATGCTATCAGTATACCAAGGAGTGTGCTCAATACTAGCAATTGCAGTCCCTTCTTCTACATTACAAACTTGATTTGACTCAATATTTGATTCTGCCATCAACCTAGCCAAGCCTTGACCTCTCACTAACTTAGTAATCTGTATCTCCATATCAAACTCTTGGATCTTGTTAATCCATTTACATCTTTTCCTTGTCACTTCAGACTCTATCAAGATATCTGACAACTGCATGAGGGACATAAGCAATCACCTTTGCTCCGACCAGATATGGCTTGAAGGCTTTTTTAGCTTTTACCAATGTAAATGCCTATTTTTCCATTATATCATACTTCAATTTAGACCCTTGTAATGACTTACTAAAGAAAGACATAGGCTGTTCATGACCATCCTCATTCTTTTGTAACATAACAACAACAATAGTATGCATTGAAGCAAATAAAAATATCTGAAAAGGTTTTGTAAAGTCTGGAGATTTAAGGACATGAGCTTCCTTGATGGCCCTTTTGATAGATATAAAAGCTTCCAAGGCCTTTGTAGTCCATTCCATTTTTTGTCCTTTCTTCAACATTTTGATATGAGCTTAATGATCTCAGCAAAGTTAGAAACAAGCCTCCTAACAAAATTAATCTGTCCAAAGAATGACTGTATAGCCTTAACAGTTTTAGGGACAAGAATTTTATCAATGGCCTCAACCCTTTCAGGATCTATTCTAACTCCCTCCTTTGAAACAATGTCCTAAGAGCTTACCTTCTGTGACTGTGAAATGACACTTCTTAGGATTTAAACTGATACCATATTCTAGGGCTTTAATAAATACCTTTTCCAGATGTTGTACATGATCTTTAGCCTTCTTCGAATAAGCAGTCAGGTCATTTTGGTACACCACCATGATAGCATTGATTAAATCTACAAATGCCACGTCTATAGCTCTTTGGAAGGTCGTTTCTGCATTAGTGAGACCAAATGGCATTCTTATGTAGACATATGTTCCCCAAGGAGTTGTAAATGTTGTCTTATATTGCTCAGATTCTTTGACTTTAACCTGGTTGTATCCTGAAAACCCATCCATCATTGACAACAACTCACACCCTGTCACCTTATGCAATATAGCCTCCATATTGGGTAGAGGATAATTGTCCTTGAGAGATGCCAAATTTAGATTTCTGAAGTCCACACACAATCTGATGTCTCCATTTTTCTTTCTCATAGGGACCAAGTTTGAGACCCATGTTGAGTGCCTGATTGGTTTGATAATTCCCCCATCTCTGAGCTTTGTCAGTTCCTCTTGCATCTTAGGCTCCAGTGTTGGATTTATGGGTCTTTGCTTTTGTCTGAATGGCTTAGCATCTGGCTTCAATGGTATTTCATGTTGAAGTAAATTCTCCTTGTATGCTTTCAAATCTTCATAAGACCAAGCAAACACATCCTTATATATTCTTAGCAACTCTATCAGCATTCTTCTAATTATAGGGCTTATTTTCTTTCCAATGTATACCTTTCTTGGTGCCATCTCAGTCCCTAAATTAATTTCCTCAATATCTTCCCTCTTGACTAGTGTTTGCCTTATGAGAGACCGATCATTTCCGTCATACACCCTCTCCAATGCCACTAAACCTTTAGGAAGCTTATTTTTTTTGAGTTGTAAGATCTTGCCAAACATTGTTTGCTTCCCATTTACTTCCTCAACAAAAGCATTGAAGTCAATTTCCTGGGCTTCATACTGATCTATACAATGAAGAAATTTCAAAAGGTTAGTATCATTATTGAAAACTTGTCAATTATAAATTTTATCAGGAACAACAGGCCTTGTCTTGAACTCAATCTATGAAATCCTAGCCAATGTGATATCATCTCTTTTGACCGCCACATTTGCTAAAAAATCAGCCATTATAGTCTTTGACCTGTCAATCCACTCAATTGAGAAGGCATCAAATAATTTAATTGTGTCTCATGTATCATTCCTCTATTGCTTTAATCTTTTGTGCTTTGATATATACTTGGATTTAATTTGTGAAACAACTAGCTCAGAATTGCCCAAAACAACCAACAACTTGATTTTATTTTTCACAGCTATGTTCAGACCTGTCAACAAGGCTTCATACTCTGCCACGTTGTTTGTACATTCAAATGCTAATAGAAATTAATATTTAAATTTAATACCTTTAGGTGAAACAAAAACAATCCCAGCGCCATTACCTTTCTGGTTGCATGCTCCATCAAAATACATCTTCCACACTCCATTGCAGCTTTGTGCCACATGCTTTTCAATTGGATCACTATTGGTTAAATTTGGCTGGGTTGATTCTATCTTGAAACTTCCAAGGTCAACATCACAAAATCAATTGATTTGATCCTTAGGAACACAGTCAACAAGCTGGCTCATTCTTGGCTCCCTATACAATTTGACCTCTTGACCATTCACCGGAATTGTAGCATAAGACAGATCAAATTGAACATTTCCTCCAACTGCTGTTGTCCATTGTCTTGATAGAAGCATCCCAAACTGAGGAGGAGTATCAATCACTGTTATATCTATATTATAAGCCACTTGTGGATAAGTAGCCAATTTGACTTCAACACCTCTCATAATGCCAACTATAGGTACAGGCCTGTTATCCATTGCATAGCATTTCCCTTCACATGTATCAACCCACATGCCAAGCTATTTCATAACTCCTATTGGCATGATATTTATAGTAGCACTAGAGTCTATCATGCAATTTCTCAGCAGTTTTTTGTTTATAAGCAATGTAGTGAAAAAAGGATCCACTTAAGAGGGAGTTGTTAATACATCACTCAAACAGACTTCTAGGATATTTATTCTCTTTTGCTTAGTGACTGCTTTAACAGCTACTCTATTTTCAAAATTCACATGTTTTTCATTTCCATTCGTTATCAATTGAACGACACTATCTCTATATTCCTTAATTTTCATCATTTCAATTAGTGGAACAAACATTTTTACCTGGGATAACACTTGAGTGAAGTCAAAAGAGGAGCCCTCCACCTTAACAGCCTTCTTCAGTTCTGGCATTTCTCCTTTGTTTTCTTCTTTTTCCTTTTTATTAAGTTGGTTAGGCATTTGTATCTCTTTGTGTAATTCCTTCACTTCCTCTTTAACTTCCTATTTTTGGACAAGCTTTTGTTCATTTTTATCATGCTGCTTATTTTCTGATTTCTTCACAGTTCCTTGTGTCATCTTCTGATCTTTTATAAATATTCTTCTAGGGACACCTTCCTTCTCATTTACTGTTTTGTTTCTCAACCAGTATTTACTCCTTGCTTCCTCAACTGCAGAAACAGTTAGTCTCTCTATCTCCTCTTTGGTGAGTCTCCTCATACTGCATTGAGTAGGCACCTCAACTGAATGTGGCTCTGTATAATCTTCTTTAGAATCAGAAAGAACCTACTGTTCAGCCATATGGAAATTATATTTCTGATTTGAAACATTATACTCATAACCTTCATCCTCTAAAGATGAGTATCCTTTCTCAGCATGGTAAAAAGTGTTTGAAGTCAAATAAACCTTGTGATCTTCTCCATTATTTTTCATCAACATTCCCTCTTCTTGCATCCTTTGAACTACAACACAATAGTTTGGAGAATGTGGTTTATCACAAGCTTTGTAGAAGTAATTATTACTCACCATGTAAGTTCCTTTCTTACTCAATGGATCAGGAGTCTCTCTGTTTCTTGGCCTAGCTGTTATAGGTTTTCCATCCTTCCAGTCTATATTATATGGCATGTCATGCAACCTCGGTCTTTCATTTCTGTATGTGTTCTCCTATCTGTACTGATAATTGTTGCTTTGCTGAGGAGCCCTAGGGTTATCTCTTTTATTAACTATACATGCAGCCTTTCTGTTGTTTTCAATTGTCAGTGCTATCTTCTAAGCTTCAGCTATATCTCTTGGAGACCTATTTCTTAGTTCATACCCTATCTTAGGATCAAATGCATTTAAATAAACACTCAATGCTACATAATTTGGCAACCTTGACCCAGGAGGTACTCTAGTCTGCAACTTGTTGAATCTTTAGTTGAAATCATAAATTGAATCATTATGATTTTTCTAAATTCTCATCAATTTATGAAGAGTTGCATCTGGTGCATTTTGATTCCTATATTGCTCTAGGAATCTGTCCTGGAATACTTGGAGAGAATTAAATGAGAGTGCTAGAAAGTTGTTGAACCAATCCCTAGCATCTTCAAGAAGTGACATCATAAATAGCCTCATATGTAAATATTCATATGGCATACCTATGTCTTGGATGAACACATTAAAATTCTTTAAATGTTCTTCAACAGTAATTGCATTACTCCCCGTAAACTTAGGTACCAGACCTCTCCAGCTGCCATCCATAGGGTAAGGATATAACTAAAACCCTACTAAATCAAATTGTCTGATCATTGCTGCATACTGGTGGGGGGGAGGAATAGGTGGGTACTGATATTGGTTCATAGGATTATTGCATTGTGCATTATGCTATGGCACATGATGTTGACCAGGAGGTGGATGTATATTGGTATGTTGTGTGGGAATATGAGGGGGATGATTTGGTTGTCTATAATGATTTCCTGTCTAATGGTGAGGAGACACAAGTAGATCAGAAGGCCCTGCACTATGATTACCCTGCTTATGAGGTGGTACATACTTTGGGGGGCAATCAACTGTCTGAGAAGTAATTTGGGCTTTCAACAATGCAACCCTTAGTTCCTCTATCTCCTTCCTCTGTGATTCAAACTGTGTTTTTATCTCCTCAGAAAGCTCATGATCAATAGAGTCATTTTGGTTACCTTCCATCTTCTAATCATATTCATATTGAATTCTGATTCATTCAGCCTCCAGTTCAACTCTGAACTCAGCCTGTTTGTGAGGATCGAGAAAAAAGAAAGGATTTCTTTGATCTTCTAGAGTACAAGACTCTGCACTCGAATTGTTTCTCCATGCATCATAGCAATCATATGTTTCGCAATGTGCTTTTTGTACCTTGTCTTTATCTGTTAGGCACATATCCTCACTTATCCCTTTTCCCTTATCAACCTTTTCATTTTTGTGTGTCCATTTACTATTACCAGTAGGAGCTCCAGTATGACCTCCCCTGTATTGAGATCTTCTTCCATTCAGGTTTGAACAGCTGCAAAATTTTTGTTAGAGTTGCCACCTACTTTTCCAAAAGTAGGAAAATGATTATTTGTGATCTTTTACCTAGTGGAATCACTCTTTCTGAATCTTCTCAAATTATAACATTTTCTTCAATGACTCTATAATGTGGTCTTCAATATAATTTTCTGATATAGTCCCCAGCAGAGTCACCAATTTGTTAGCTCTCAAAAACGCAGGCTGAATGCCTCAAGAGGCTGCCAATCTCTTGACACGCTTTAGGGTAACAGACAAGGTCAAGATAACTCAACCTTCTACTCTTTAGGTGCTACTAAACCTTGGGTGGGTGTACCTCTCTAAATTAAGCAGACTTATGTTTATATCTCTTACAACAATTTGTTCACAATGGCAAATAGAGGTGAACAAATGAAACCAATATCGAAAGTAGTAGCAATATTTTGATATAAATCCTAAAATGTTCAACTAACACATGTAAATAAATTGAATGAATTCAAAATGATTAAGTGCAGAGACTAGTGCCTTATTGGGTATGCAGAGTCAAATGAGATCAAGATGAGCAATACTTCTGTGAAGAAACTCAAATTATTAGGCATATATTATGTTTACAACTTGTATAAACATGCAAAATGTGATTACGAAGCTCTACTTGCACAATCTAGATGATTCTCTCTGATTACTGTGATTAACTAAAATGATTTCATCTTTTCTTGAAAGAACCAATCAATCAATCACACAGATACAACAAATGTGCACTGATGAATTATATATAAACTTTTCATATCAATTCAAACAACTAGAAAGATTCAATCTTGGAGATAGATTAGCAATACTTTCATTAGATTCAACAAATAATTGACACCAAAGAAATGCAGCAACATCAACTGATTTTCATAAATACCTCCATTCTGAAATCATGCAACAATAGTCTTTGATCTGATAATTTTATTCCACTATATCTACTTGTGTATTGAATATCTAACAACTGGTGATTTTACAATTACAAAAATGCCTATTTATACACCAACATCAAGAAAATAAATCATATTGAAATTCCATGTCGGCCTTCCATAGAATTCAGGCTCCTTTCATGTCGGCCTACAATGGTAAATGAACATCCACATGTCAGCCACAATATTTGAATTTTATTAATCGACACTGAAACAGTCGCCGAGAAAAATTACAGTCATGCCGAAGGCAATTCAATCACTACAGTCACCCCACGCTTTATTTGCTTTCGCCGTGACTTATCTGAGTCGGGGAGATATCCTGTAGATCACTTTATGTTTCCCTGAGAGTTCTTTTACCTTTCACATGTCACTGTGACATTATGATATTGGGGAGACGTCTCATAGAACATACTGTGTTTCACCGAAAATCTTTATCCATTCTGAGTTGCTGAGACAAGATCATACTCTCACCGACAAGGTCCTTCATTTTTTTCCATCGGTGAGACTGAAGGTCACTCACCGAGACCTCTTATCAAAAACATTAACTCATACAGATACCGCATCCCTTTATGTTGTCGGTCAGAGAGACACAACCAACCTCTCACCAAAAGCCATTTGAGAGAAACCTTTTATGCTCTGTTAGTGAGACATACACACCTCGCTGTGACCACTCAACCAAGACCCTAACTCTTACCAAAATGAATCCTCCCGCCATCGATCGATGAGACAATGTGAAGTCGCTATGACTTACTCTGAAGAAAAAGTCTCTCACTGACAAGCCTCTTGTGTAATATCAGCGAGACCGAAGGTCACTCGCCAAGACGTTACCCTGAAGAAAATATTTTTCCGATATGTACATGCATCCACCATCGGTCGGCAAGACTAGGTGTGTTCGCCAAGACGCTTCATCAAAGGAAAAACTATCACTGATACATCTCCATATACCAGTCGATGAGACATAAGGCACTCAGTGAGACGATATACCGAAGACCAAACTCCCACCGATAGGTACCTCCACAGTCGCCGAAACCATGTGAATGCCACACCAATAGAATCCTGTAGGTGAATGCTGATCACTGTAAGAATGAACAAGTCCTGCCGATCACTTGTAGCAAACATATGTTAACACAAAAGCATCACGGGTCAGGGAGACCTAGATAGACTTATGGTTATATGGACCACAATGTGAAAAATGCATGACCTGATGGATTTTATGGGGCTATATGGGAAAAATGTAAGCAAAATGTCATGATGGAGGGCCCTGTGCATATGATGATAATTATTTTGGAAATTCAGGGGGATGAAAAACATGTAAAAATCATCATATTTTTATAGTTCCAACACCACCAGAGAGCGACACCCTACTACCTTAGGAATAGACAAGCAGGAGGACCTTTTACTACCTCCACTCCACCCAATTACTTCAAAACTCCACTTGAACCCAACACCAATAATAATCCTGGTCTTCCCCATGTGCCTACTCAGTACTTCAACAAGGATAGGCCATCAAAACAATCACAAAACTGACCTCAAGGATGACCCAAAAATCAATCAAGCTAGACACAAGCCTAGCCTGCTAGCTCCACCATAGGTAGAGCCTTTGAAACTGAAATTGAACAAATGGACAAATATGTCATAGAGGAGTTCAAGAAAGTTAAGATTAATTTGTCCACCTTTGAGTTACTTAAGGTTCCTGCAGTTAGGCATGCCTTCTTTAGAGTTATTAATGGGACCCCTTCTTCTAAGGAAACACTAGAAATACCAACCAAGAGAGTCTCATTCGAAGACCCTCCGAGAGAGCTTGTTATTCAACAAGTTCATGGAAAGAAGAGCGACCCACTTCACAATCAGTCGACCGGTAAGAAGCTTGCAAAATAATCTTCTTAGAATAGTAGGAAAAACCTCAAAGATCAGCCCTTCAGGTAGGCTAAGGATAGGGTTGGCAATAAGAACAAAGCTCAAGTAGCTCAGATGGATATGCCTATGGGCCTCTTCCAAGGAAAGCTGGAAACACCACCCTTCCTCACCACCATTCAAATATTTGGAAAGAATTCACATAATTGCTTGCTTGACTCAGGAGCATCAACCAACATTATGTCCCTGGTAGTATGCAAAGCTCCTGGGATCACTCTCACACCTTCAAGGAGAAAAGTGACTCAACTAGATAAAATAGAGGATAACATTGTAGGTGAAATGAATCAGATCTCAATATAGATCACTGCAGATCTAAGGGTACAACAAGTCATAGGAATACAAGTTGCGGGCATCCCTGATGCATACAGACTCATCCTTGGGTGAGACTTCACTAGAACACTAAATGGATATGTTGCTATAGATCGCTCTCACATGTGGTTGCCTTGGAGAGGGCTGCCAAATCAGATTTGTATAGATTGGGAGCCCCGTATGAAATTCATGATTACCAAATATAACAACACCAATGAGGTGCAGTTTGTTGAGACCAAGCTAGGGAACTACTCTCTTGTATTGTATCAAGAAGAGTTGGAAGATTCAGAAGAGGGGATGGTTGTAGAAGTCTTCTTGGTTCAATGCAACCCTTTAATTGATTTGGTCCATGCATCTTAGAGCACCAAAATGTTGGTAGAACCTGATGATGAGTAGTCTCTTGAAGGCAGCACTTTAGGATTGTTGGATGGATTCTAAGACTTTATGGAAAAATGCATGTAGAATCAACTCAACTTGGGTGTGAGAATGGATTTTTGAGAGCTCCTATTACCTAATTGGTGCAGGGTGCACAATGTTGCTCACTCTAAGTTTGAGTGTTGTCTGTGCCAGACATCAGTGGAACATATCAAAGCACGGGTTGACCCTGAAGAGGAGCTATCCGCAGAGCAACTTGCAAACTATAGGCATAGGGTTTGGGATCTCTTAGAGGGTCTAGATGCATTTAATATACACCTGATCCCACATTCTTAGAACCATACAACTGATGTTTTGGCTCAAGTAGCCAACACTTTGCAACCCCTATCCTTGTCTAGACTCAAGAAATTCACAGTTGAGTTGGCTTCTACCCCATTTGTACCAGACAATGTCACTTACTTCTAGGTATTAAATGATGATAAACATATCCTAGAGTTGATCACGAGTTCTGACGTGTTTGCAACAAAAATAATTGATGAAGTTGATCCAGAAGAAGTTGAATTAGATATAGAAGGAATCATCAACCTCAAAACCAACACTATTTCCTGAGGTATGGTTTAGGTTGAGCGCATATTTGATTTGGATCAGATTAGAGATTAGGACTGGCAAGCAAAGAAAGAGTCCGTAAATAACCAATGTGACATCCACAACCTTGGAACAACCGAGGAGATCAAAAATGTTTTTATTGGCAAGGTGTGTGCTATAGAAGAAAAGAAAGGAATTGTGGATGCTTTGTGGAAGTATCATGATGTGGTGGCATGGAGCTATGAAGACTTGAAGACTTATGATACTTCCATCATCACACATACCATACCTCTCAAGCCCGATGTGCGACCATTCTGACAGAGACAACATCCTATCAACGCCTTATTGGAGTCCATCATCTACAAAGAGGTTTAGAAACTACTTTCAGCAAGAATTATCTTCCCAATAAGGCACTCCACATGGGTGGCCAACTTGGTCCTGGTTAGGAAAAATAATGGGGAAATTAGATTGTGTGTGGATTTTCGCAATCTAAATAGAGCTTTAGAGGACAACTATCCAGTGCCTTCATTGGATGAGGTATATATTGAAGATTTTCAATGGCTCACAAATGATATCCTTTCTTGATGGGTATTTTGGATACAACCAAATCATGGTGCAGTATGAAGATCACTATAAGACAACATTCACCACCAAGTGGGGCACCTTTGCATATAGACGAATGCCATTTTGGCTCATCAACACTGGTGCCACCTTTCAACATGCCATGGACATAGCTTTTAAAGACTTGATTGGGAAGTACATAATCATCTACATGGATGATTTGACTGTGTTCTCAAAGAAGTGAAGTGATCATGTCTTTGACTTATGTAAGGTTTTTCAGAGATGTTGAGAATTCAGAGTTTCTCTCAATCTAAAGAAATGCATTTTTGGAGTTACGAAAGGGAAATTGCTTGGGCATGTTATCTCAGAACAAGGCATCTCCATTGACCCTGAGTGCATCTAGTCCTTACTAAAGATTTAGTTGCTATGCAGTAAGAAAGAACTCAAATCTTTCTTTGGAAAGATCAATTTCGTTAGAAAGTTTATTACAGGCTTTGTTGAAATCGTCAAGCCGCTAAATGCTATGCTGAAACAAGATGCTAAGATCGAGTGGACTCCCAAAGCAAAGCACAACTTTAAAGAAATTAATCAGGAAATTGTTGAAACACCTGTCCTAGTTAGCCCAGACTATATGAAGTCATTCTACATTTATTTCTTTGCTTCAGATCACTCGTGTGCCAACATTTTGACCTAGAAAGACAATGATGGGAATGAGCACTTGATCGCCTTTATGAGTGCTCCTTTAAAGATGCTGAACTAAGATACCACAATGTGGAAAAGCAAGCATATACTCATGTTAGAGGATTTAAGAAGTTCATACACTACATCTTGCGCAACAAGGTGTTTGCCATTGTCCCTGATCCTGTAGTGAAGACATTGCTCATGCAAAATGAGCTGGGGGAATGAAGAGCTAAGTGGGTCACACTGCTGCAAGAATATGACATGGAGATCCAACCCATGAAGTTGGTAAGAGGAAAAACACTTACCTAAATGATAGCTAAGGCGACAACTAATGCAAGACCTGAATTTACATTGCAACAATATTAGCTTGAGGATGTTTCCCCAGGGGAGTGGTACAATGCCATAGTCTACTATTTGTTGAAACACAAATGACTGCCTCAGTTGCAAGGAGTTCAAAAGCGTGCTCTTAGGCTGAAAAGTAGTAGATACATGCTGTAGGGATCCATACTATACAAGGGGAATCACAAGGGTATCTATTTGAGATGCCTTGGAAAAGAAGAAGCTGACCGGGTTCTGAAAGAGTTTCATGACAAGTATGGCACCGGTCATGGATCAAATCCCTCCACCACACATCAAATATTATGGGTAGGTTACTATTGGCGAATAGTCTTCAAGGATGCACACAACCATGTCCGCACATGCCACATATTTCAGATTGCTGCAACTAGAGAAAATAACGTTGTTGTCCCATTTCAACCAGTCTTGGAGGTGAGACCGTTTGTGCAATGGAGTCTTGACTTCATTGGTCTAGTAAGCCCACCATCATCTGTAGGACATAGGTACATTCTAATTGCTTTCGATTATTGCACTAGATGGATGGAAGCCATTTCATGTAGGCAATGCACAATTGAGGTAGTTAAGAATTTTCTTGAAAGTTTCATTTTAAATCATTTTGGCTGCCCCTATGCTTTAGTATGTGACAATGGCCTTGCGTTCTCCTCACTTAAGTTTTCCATCTGGGCCTTTTATTATTAAATTTCCCTCAAGTTCTTGTCCAACTATTACCCCCCGGGCAATGGCCTAGCTGAATCCAGCAACAAGAAACTGATCACTGTAATAAAAAAATTGCTTGACAAGAATCTCAAGGACTGGCACATTTAGCTTTGCTTTGCCCTTTGGGCAGATCACACACACCACAAGGTTTCTCTTGGTGATTCCCCATTCCATCTTGTTTATGGCCTAGAGCCTATATTCCCAATCCATTTGAAGATTCCCACCCTCTATTTTATCAATGACTTTTACGAAGGAGGGGATCGTAGAGAAGCTTGCTTGGATGAGCTATTACATTTAGAGGAAGTACGTGACCATGCAATAGAAAATTTCACCAAAAATTAGGGAATATTCAAAAGATGGTTTGATTGTCAAGCCAAAGTAAAGGCCTTTAGAATCATAGATCTAGTCCTATGTTGGGACAAGGCCCACAAAAAGAAAGGGGGACATAACAAATTCAACAAGCTTTGGATTGGCCCCTTTTAGATAGCTGAAATCCTTGGAGACAATGCTTTCTACCTAAAGACCATAATTGGTGAGGATGTCCCATTTCCTATCAATGGGTAGCACCTAAAGCATGAGTTCCAAGCCTGAACTCTTTTAGAGTTGCTCCTTTAAATACTTGTACATAGGTTAGTTTAGGTTGCTTTTGGTTTTCTTTCACGTCGCTTTCTTTTTTGTTTGTTTCTTAGTTGTTTTGTCTTGATGAGGGTGTTCTTCATTTCTATTGTGGTGGCCATGCTCGTTCAACGAATGGTTCACTCTGCTATCTGTCTTTAGTGTTCTTTGGTCAAATATTCACTCCCAACCATTGGTCCTTGATAGCAACCTTGGAATGACTTCCTCATTTGAACTTTTCCTTAGAACTCGACCATTGGTTGAATCTATTTACGCTCATCTCAGTTCATGACCAACACATATTAATTATTTCTAAAGGGTTGTACAACAACTGTTATGATGGCTTAGTAAGTGAAAAATCTTAAGTCTGATCTAGTGACCACTGTGGTTCCCAAGCCCATAGTAAGCTTCAATGCTTACATGATTGAGAAAGAAAAGAAGAAAGTATTAAAAGAAGTATCAAAAGAAAGGAAAGAAATGAAAACGATGAAATCAAGCAACTATATGGGTGTGCGGATAACCCTACCAAGGCTATGGGAACCTGGCTGGCAGTAGAGAAAAATTTGTGGGGTCACAACGACAACTCTACCATGGCTATGGATGCTTGACTGGCAACATGGTAATGTCCAGGTTACTTTTGAGGTTGGACGGTTCACGTAGCTTGCTCAGTTTGATTGACTATTGTTTGTCACAGTTTCTAAGGAAGGGAATGAATTCACTGAACACACACTTCTAAGATGTTTCGTAGGTTGACTCAACTAAGGATCCCATTCTCCTAGTTGACTTTTGAAAGTTGGCCCTCAGTTTGTGAAACCAGAGATTTTGGGTTCTAAATGATACTTATTCTCAGAACGCTTGGGAGTGTTCTCCAATAGAGTCGCCATTTGTTGTGCCCTTAGCACACATGCCTCATTTGGAACGAGGACCCTCTCTTTCTTTCACCTCACTGGGTCATTTTTTATTCATCTCGTTTTGTGTACCCTTTGCTTTACTGTTCAAATGGTTAGTAAGCTCTTAGGGATGCCATCTTAAGTTGACTTATTTTTCCCCCTCAAAATTTTCAAAGTCCTTAATCCTTGCAGAATCCAATTGGCTCTTTGCCTTTGCCCTTTTAAGGTGGTGTCCGTGGAGCTCATCGGGCCCACCCTACCGGGCCGCCCCTTCCAGAACTTCCATTGCCTTTTCACCATCCTATTGCAGCCTTTTGTTGACGACCCTCCACCGACCAGGACCTGACATCCGTGGCGCCGTCTAATGAGCTATAAGCTTTCAAGTGCCCAATGAACAATGATGTTCCGGCTATCAGGGCCCGATCTCCCTGGCACCATCCGTTATTGCCAAACTCTCATGTGTCCTTCAACCAACAATGATCTTCCCATCGGAACTTGGACCCTTCAACACCGTCTGATTACCATCAAGCAATTTAACTGCTATCGGCCGATGACATTCCAACCATCGGACCTCGATGCTCTCATAGCTATTTTGAAATCGAAGCTCACCAACCCTGGGTCATCCGTGTGTGCATTTAATGACTAGCATTTAATGTCCTATTTTCTATAAATAGGTAAGTCTGAACTATCATTTTCACTCGCTAGTTTTTTAGAACGAATTAGAGAGCTACCCTGCGATCGCCGCCTTCGAGCCCAATGGATCCTCGCGCCAATTCAAGCCATTTTCCAACTTATCTTTTTGCCTCCTTCATCGGGTTCTAGAGGTGAGTTGGCCATATGCCCCCATGCCATGTTTTTCATTGATTTCTGGTAAAATGAATGAGTTTGAAAGAGGAAAACTGCATGGACTAGATAGATAAAAACATAGTGCACAAAACCCATGTGGTAAAAAACTCAAAAAACCATTCAAATCACCTGCTAGGCAGTGGTGAAACCTTGTCCTCCTGGCGCCATTCTTCAGTCAGAGCGTTCACGCTCTGCAGACCTGATTCTTCTGTTCTCCATCGCCAATACTTGAAAGCAAAATAAACTTACATATGACAAAACGCTATTTTGGGTCCGCCATCACGGGACAACCCCACCCTCTCACTGCTGGAACTTGGAAAAAGTCTTGGCGAAACCAAAATTGAGTCCATCCAACCTTTCCAGGTCCATGCCCTTGGAACTCCATCTCTAAGGTGCTGCTTGTGAGCTACCGTTTCAAACGACATTATGAATACAACCTTCCGATGATGCAGGCCTTGCTCCCTCACTCGCCATGCAACATTGTCGACCTCGAGAACAAGTGATCATATGCCTAATGCCCTCTAGGTCTAGGCTAGCGGACCTCCGTCGGCTAGCCACCATGGTAACATTGCCATCCCCTACGACTTTCTAGTAGTGACCTTTCGCCCTTTGGGTTCCCTTCATCCAGTAGCTGTGAGAAAAACAAAGAAAAAACTAAAGCCGAGCCCTTAGTCAAACCCCTTGCATCGGGCCTCCATCGTCGGGACTCCATCTTGTCCTAGCCATTGCAAAAGTGAGAACTGTCTTCATCTTCTTGGCCTCCGGGGCCCAACCTAACCGTAACCGCCAAAATTTCAAAATATTAACAAAGTAAATGTAGCAGTTGCACCCCCATTCAGACCTGACTCCTCGACTGGTCCCCATCGGACATCCACATGTTTTCTATCCTTAAGCGACAAATGCCTAGCATCTTTCTGCCCCTTCTAGCCCAAAATTCCCAAATGCCAAGGTATGATATCGACCGCTCTCTAGTGCCATGGGTCCCACCTGGTGGAACTCTGCCCTCGAAATACTGTCTCACCAAAGCTGTCCCTAATGGAAGACTTAAACAACATAGCTCCTCTTAGGCTCTAAGTGCTCAAAAGATGATCCAAATGCTTTCTAATCACCAAATTGACTTTGACCCACATGCTGAAATAGGGCACGCCCCTTGGTGGACTCCCCTTGGTGGACTCCCCTAAGTGGCCAAATCTGAAGGCAGTTTAGGACATGTAGGCTATCATGCCCTGATAGCTGTCCCTCCTACAACAATTTAAAACAACCATTAGGCTAGGGAAGTTTGACCCCTAGGGTTTGAATCATGCAAACTCCCTCCTATGAACTACTAACGTCAATCTGGATTATATGTTAAATTTCTCAAATGCTGAATTATCCAATCTAACTCCATTTGCAAGGATTTGACTAACAATATAGTGTTTTCATGCTTGATTATTGTCACCTCTTTTTTCCCACAAGATATATGGAATTAGGTGCAGGACCTTCGAGGGAAGCTACAGAGAAAGACAAAGGAAAGAAAAATAAGGCACCTGGTGGAAAAGAAGATAAGGAATAGATGAAGTACCAGTTCTAGGGGGAACCCCTTAAATCCAAATTCACCTCAACTTGGAAGGAGGTCACCGACACCAACATCAGACATATAAACATCGACGGATTTAAGCAAAGAGTCCGAATCAGCTCCAAAATAGAGAATGCACAAAACATCAGAGGCAGTGGAATAGCTTTGGCCATGGGCTTTCCTCCTACCCTCGTTGCCCCTGAACTAGTGATGGCCTGTAGGGAGGCCTATCAAGAGGAAACCAGAACTATAGTAGATAGGGATGGAAATGTTCTAGCTGACATGTCCGATAAGGAAATAACAAAGATTTTCCATATCCATACCTTTGGGGAGATGGAATTGCCGACCATGAGTGATGGCAAGACTATGTGGGACGAAGATCCCTTTAAATGTAAAAGGCTTATTAATCTTTATTGGCTAAAGGAAAAGAGGGGTAGTGCTGCAAAGGTTCCCCATGAGCTCTGCCACAACAAATTTTATGAAGACTACCATGATTTGGTGACCCGGCTAAGAAGAGTAATGGGTCTTCCAACTACTGCTTACTTCCAAGAGTGGATGTTATACTTTATTGAAGAGATTCTCCATGGAGAAACCAAGTTTTACTGGGGCGAGATAATTAGTGATTGCTTCCATGAGCAATTTATGGCCGTAAAGAAAACCTCTAGGTTTTACATGACATCCTACTTGGTCTATTCGTTGGCTGAACAGGTACCATACAGAGGTTTGTTCAGAGCTCCATATGAGGAACCATGCAGGGAGCTAAAAGTCTATGACAAATACCCTCAATTACAATTCAAATACTTCAAGAGGGATTACTGTAGGGTCAATGATGCTTTCATAGGTCATATAATCAGATTGCTTAGGGGTGACTTTGAGAGGAGAGTCTCCCACAATGCCAATGCATTTCTGAATTAGTTTTCCTTTCTATTCATCTATTGTCTAAAGTTCACATACATTCATGCTAAAGGATTTTTAGAAAGACCCTACAAGCTGCCGCGGTATCCTAATGAACGAATAATACTATTAGAGCTCTCTCAGAAGCTACGACATGTGCACACCCATTTATGTGGAAAACATAAGGTAGGAATTCCTTATCCCCTCTCCTTCGGCCAAGGGCTATATGAACTACATACCTCTCAGTGTGCCAACAATTCAAAGAAGGAATTGGCCGAATACCATTTGAGACTCCACACTGCCAGGCCACAGATGGATCCCTATGGCCATATCAAGAAGGCACTTGGACCTAAGTATTCCCATCTACATAGTGTCAAAGACTTCTAGGCTAATTGCATGGATGATAATGAAGTGCACATGAGGCACTATATGCGAATGACCGCATATTTCATAAAAAGAGTCAATTTATTCCCCGTACAGGATCGAGTGGAAGAGGATGAAAGCACAGTCATGGATCCTCAGTACAATGCAGTTGCTAATCTACCACTATGATTGATTGACTAGGATGAACATGAGGTCGATGACCTTGACATTTTAACCAAGCCCATCGAGGCTCGAACAAAAGAATGGATTGACCAGAGAATTTCCCAATTGAGCAACAATGGGTCACTTTGACCTATGAAGGGTTGGAGAGTGAGTCAATGAGTGAAAAAAATAGTGGGAAAGTTGCTGCCCCATCAAGAGAAACTTCAAAATCCCCTCTAGTTACCAGTTCAAGGAAAAGAAAAGAGATTGATGAGCAACAACCCAATCCCAAGGTTTATGCCAAAAAGGATACAAAAGCTGAACCTTCCAAGAAACATAAAAGATTAGGTAGTTTCACAGAGATGCCTGCTATTCAGGAATATCTACTCTGTGAGGGAGAGGAAATGGAGGTTGAGCAACCAAAATCTCCACCTACTGCCTCCACTACTGTTGCCCCTCCACCTACTTCTTAGGCCATGGTAGCTACTTCCCTACCTGCGATGGACATCTCAATCCACCTTTCCTCTTCTCTACCTACTGGGAATGTTATAATGATCGACTCTTCTTCCACCACCACCTCTCCACTCTCTTCTGCTTCCATTTACCCAACCACATCTCTCTCATTAGTGACAAAAACATGGCCAATGCCCACACTCTCGCTTCTAGAGGCCTTCTCACATCATATGTAGAGCATTCCCACTGAGCTTTCCAAAATTTTGATGAATCCAGCCATCCAAGCTACCCTGGCATAGGTTCTAGCCAACATTCCTACCTCAACTCCCCTGACTGAATTACCAGAAATGAAAGTCACAATGAAAATATCTGAAGAATTGGAAAGGCATGAAAAGAAAATGACAAGGGTATTAGACAAGGAAGTGGATGATTACCATGAACATCTAGAGCACCAAAACTTGCAAATTGATAGGGTGGTCCACGAGGGAGAAGAAACCGAGTCTTGCAAGAGTGATGAAGAAGAAGATGACAACACCAAATACATTGTGGAAACTTTTGACGTAGACCTTGAGGAGGAGTTGGCTTGACAATTGAAGGATGTTGGAGAGAAAGTAAAAGGCAATCTTCTGAGGAAGAAAATGAGTTAAGTGATAAAATGGAGGAAGATACCAAGCCTCCAACTAGAGAACAAGAAGAAAGCTCTAATCTTGGTAAAGAAACATCCCTCTCGACAAAACAAGAAGAACAAGAAAAGGAAGAGTGAGATGTGCCACCTTAGCATGAGGAAGAGGAGACTAAAGAGAAAGATAAACCCGAAGAATATTTTGAGATGGGTAAGCCTGAAATGGAGTCTCACGGAGAAGAAGAACATCCCAAGGGATATAAGCATGAGGCTAAAGAAGAGGACAGCCCCAAGAAGTGCACACCCACCAAGTCTCTGATCAAAGACACAGTGTTCATTCGAGACTCTAATGAAGATGAAGGAGAAGACACAAGAATGAAGCAAGAAGCTTCAGGTAACAAGGAGATTGAAATCATGGGGAACAAAGAGGAAGGTGATCATGAATCACCCAAAGAAGGATCTCAAATGCCAGAGTGTCTGGAAAGGAAATTAGAGAAGACCCCTACCTCAAAAGATCCAAATGCAAGATTGGAGGCCATCTTGGCTAGAGCTCAAATCAGTACGAAGAAATAAAAGAAGCCTAAAATTAGATCCAGGATGACAATGGATGCCTCTGGATCTAGAACTGTGCAAGTAGCCACACCGATGGTGGGAGAAGAAGGAGTAAGCTATGAATTCTCCACCATCAACTTGGGGATAGCCACCAGGGAATAGAAAATAGATTACCTCTAGGAGTCTGTTGCCACAATGGTACATTTGACATAGAAGGATAGGATCTCCAAGGAAGAACTTAAAGCACATGTGGCTGATTTGACGACCTATATCTAGTGATGGTCATCCACAGAGGAATTGCCCATGATATCCTTGACTCCGTCATAGCTGTTGTCCAAAGAGAAAATTGATAAGCTTAAGAAAAGGAAGAACTAGACCAAAACCACATAAGATTGGTTTTGACAAGTCCTATATGCTGGAAACATGGGCATCAATCATGTTGTTAGGACAAAAAATAAGTTCTTGAAAGTCCAAAGACACCTAGAAGGCATGAGGAAGTTCTGCATTGACTTCCTAGGGATATATGGGTCCACTTATCCTAAAATTGAAGCCATCCTCAAGCTGCCTCTAAAAACATGGGAAAATGAGCTTGCATTTGTGGAGGATGATCACTGGCTGGTGGATATGTGGAAGATGGACTTTGACCACAAAAAAGGAGATGATAGGCTATGAGATGCCTACCGTTGAGATTGATCTGGAAAAGATAAAGCCTTATTTATAGAAGAAGATGGAAGATGGACTATCAGGCGAGCTCACCACGGATTTCATGAGTTATGCTGCTCGGGATTTTTCCTGATTTGAACAAGTCAGGGATAACTTTCCAAGTATGATGGAGATTGGGATACACTCACAAAACAATCCAAGCAGTGGAACTTCTAGGTGCTCCAATCTAACATAATGGAGGTTGATAAACTCCAAGCATTAATAAACAAGCTTATGGAGTATGCCACTTTGAAGAAGAAGGAAACCTAGTCATTGATGACAAGCTCCTCACATAATAGCTACAACAAAGGAAATCATCTAGAAGACAAAGTGCTATAGTGCTGCCATATAAGGACAAAATAGGGAAAAAGACAAGGATGCATTTTAAATTGTAATATATTTGGGGGTAGGTGAAACCCTAGTTTGTAGTGAATCTTGGCCACACAATACAAATCAATCTTGGTCATTCATTTTAATTTTTGAACACTATAAATAGGGGGTCTCCTCTCATTTTCAAGAGAGAGTTGAGTTGTTGTAAAGACATGTTGTAGAAATTTTAATAGAAGTTCATTGACTTTTGGTGGACTCTTGAGTTTCTTTTGCATGTTACATGGTTCATCTCCCATAATTAGTTGATCTAAATAGATTTACTTTTTTGTTCTTTATGGTTTTAGATTACTTTGGTAGATTAGTTAATGTTGTTCAATGGTTGTGAATATTTCTATTGTGTTGATGCCTTTGTTGTCCATACTTTTTGTTGTTTACTGATGGTAGATAGCAGTGTAAAGTTAGTCTGGGCATAAACTAAAGCTTCTCCAAACTTCTATCTTTTATTCATGCATTTTTAGGGTGAATGAATGGTTGAATATTTGTAGTCCTTAGAAGCTTGCACAAGTTTCATGATACTGTGAGTCAATCTGGTTAAGTGAAATTATGTTTTGAGGAAGCTGTCCCTAGTGGAACCTTCCATGATCACTGTTCATTGCTAGTTTCAGATCTAGGAACCTCTTCTCTTCCCTGCCTTTTTTCCTTTTTTTTGTAATAAGTAACCTATGCTAAGGTTCATTGCACTTGTAAAGCCAAATCTTAGGATAAAATAGGAGATTATTATTTCTTTTTGAACCTACATCAAATTTCACTCTAACATCGCATCTAAAGAGTTCTATTTTAAGATTCATCTCGCATCCAGCCAAACTCTGTAAGCCACCTTGTTATTACTAGCAAAATCACATGACACATCAACTAAGGAATTCCATGCATGTCATGACCTGACACCCATGAGACCTTGGGGTAGCGATTGGTAACTTGCTTTCAAATTTCTACCTTTCAAGAGAGGTAGTGCACCTATGCACTACTTGTGTTGAGAAAGTGTACAAAAAACCCATCAACAATTCCATTAGGGGTCCACATAAAGAACATAATTTTTGAATAAAGGTTTGCAAGGAATTTCAAGAAAAGATTTGTTGGCAACAAATATTTTTTCTAAAAATTGAAGTATCATAGAAATAATGTTGTCACACATATGAGGGACAACTCAAGAAAAGAAGAAAGAAAGATAAATAAGTAAAAGAGAAATAGCATGAACAAGAGACACATGGGTGATTTGATATTTTGGGGTTAGAGCTACTGATAAATACATGTATTAAGTATAATAGTAGTATATAAATGAACTATCATCAAACTATATTAGACCATGTGAAGAATGCACAAGAAAACAAAGTAAAAATAAAAAATTGGGTCAACATGGAAGGGAAGCCTAAATTCCCCCAACACTTTGCATTTTCCCAAATTTGCTAAAAGTCAACGCACATAACAGAGGAAGAATGATGATACAAATTGAAGAAGGTTTATGACAAAAAATAAATCTTGTATCCAAGCACTAATAATGGTGAAAATGTCATCTAGGAACACATAGCACAAGCACAGGGGAACACATTACAACACACACACACCTATTCTAAAGATAAAGAAGAGGCCTCTGCTTAACACTCATCGACCAAGAGGTCATCCGCTTCCCTAACTAGATCATTATAAGGGGAAGAAGGATGAGCCTGCAGTGGTGGAATATTAAGGGGATGAGCTTTTGAACCTCCCACAATAAGGGCTAAGGAAAAAGCCACTTCTCCATTTGACTCTTGTGGAGCTATGGTCAGCAACTTTGCGAAGATCGTTGACAAGGCTGAAACTTCATCCAGAGACTTTAACATGCACTTTATAGGAGTTCCATGTCATACCTCAAGGGATCGAGAGGATTGCACCCAAGATTCACCACTTGGCTCACTGAATGACTCGGGAGCGATGACAAACTCAGGGGAAGCAAGACTTTTTCTGTCACCAAAACAAAAAAAGCTAGTAGAAGACCACCCTTTGGAGAAGGTGGGCTCCTCTTATGCCTTTCATTTCTGGAAGGGCCATCCTCTACCTTTTGCTTTGTTGGGGAATGTGAACTGCCCATAGACAAGGTGAGAGGCACAAAGGAGGAGGAGAAAACCTTGATAGACAACACTGAGGTATTTGACTTGTCCATAGGTTTTGGGAATGGTGGGATGTTCAGAAGGGACATCAAAAGGGGTGGCTCAATTGAAGAGCAATAAACACCTACTCCTTTTTAGGGTCAGGAAAATTCACACTCACAATAGGAGCTAAAAGTGAGACTGAGCTTGGTTGAATGGAAGTAGAGGGGAGGAGAGAGGACACAATAGGAGGCCTAAAGTAGGGGTAGTCATCTCCTCTTCCTTCTGCAAATTGGCCTGCTTAGCCACCAGAGCCTTTTTCCGACGCTTTTGCTCATGCACAAGGCAGTTTCTATGACTCTTTGAGCTAGAGGTCGAGATTTTTGAAGGTTCAAAAGGCTCCTACTTAGCCATAGGGGTTTCCATCACATCCATCTCCAATTGAGGGACAAACTCCTGAATGGGAGCAGGAGGAAGTGATTGAGAAACAATGGGGGGAGTCGGCTCTAGCGCCTTGGCGACGAACCTCTTCCCATTCACTGCTTTATGAGTAGGAGAGGTGGGAGGCCATAGAGGCTGAGTCATAGAGGATTCCCCTTGAGGACCCTTTCTTCTACCATATTGAATGGGCCTAGGCTCTATGGGCAGAATAGGAGGCTCAAATGTGGGACGCTTCAGATTTTTCCAAGTGGGCACCATAGGATTCTTTCGTAAGGATGAAACAAACTATTATTGTGTTGCACCAAGGTGAGAGGAAGTGTCAGTCTAGACAATAGATGAGGAAGAAGATGGACATCGAGAGTGGTTCTCTTCTTCTCTTCTACAGGCCTTGGCGACATCACTACTAGATTTTAAACAAGCCCTATGCACAACTGCATAAGGTGATTGGGGGGTACCTTACTTTAGATGTTAAGCACCCTTTCTTGTACTTCTGATAAGTTTGGTAAAAGAGGTCCTTCCTAGGTAGAAGGGGACCAACAGGTGTAGGCCAAAACTAGTCTAAGGAATAACTATCATGTGCAACTGGTGGTTTATAACCAGTGTCATGAATCACATGCATGAAACCCTCATGAATAAATTTCAAAAATTTATGTGTAATTGAGGGAATTGTATTCATAGCTACTAGCCAGGGGATACCCAACTTCACTCTGAATATTTCAGACCCCGAGATTATGTCAAATAGCAGTTTTACGGATTTAGGTCCAATAAGGACTGACAAAATGATGCTACCAAGGGTAGGTACAAAAAGTTCATTATGCATATGGATGGTGCTCACAGGTGCATCGTACACATATTTATGTAGGAAGTTATTTAACACAATCTCCTTGGTTATGATATTCATCTGAGACATCAGGTCAATAAGAACACTTGCTATAGTGTTTCCATTGATTCACACAAGGATATAAAGAGGAGATGGTTCCCTATTAAAACCCATCGGCAGGTCCTACAAGGTGAAGGTTATACCTGCACTACTACTCATAGGCTGCATAGAGGGGATAGGAAGATGCATAAAAGAGGCCATCATGTACACTAAATGATACTCTCACAAAGTGCCCCAAAGGTTTGAGATAGGATAGTGACCCAGTTAAGGCTTCACTTCGCAATACTTAAAGAACCTCCCAACTACACCTACTAGGGGCCGCAGGATGGGTTTTAAGGAAAAAGGCCTCACAACACTCACACCTACAATGCTCCTAGAACATGAAGAAAGGAGCCTTGAGTATTGCCAAATGAAACCAAAGTGGTTCATGTCGGGTTCACCAAAAATGTAAGAGAGGGGGACCAACCACGTGAAGGCTCTAGGTTACAGAGAGCCAAGAGCAGAAGGATGCCCTAAATTACCTCACTCTCATGGAAGTCTTGGGGTGAGGATCAAGAATGAAGAGCACTATACAAAACTTCTATCAATCTACAGACCTAAATCTTAGGTTTAGGCTAGGCAAGCTGGTTTTTGGAGTCAATATTATACCTTAGAAAACTCTCTGTCCAAGGATGAAAACTCAATGTGTTGGCATCTCTCGGGTGTGCTAGCGTTTGTATGGCTAGAAAAAACTAAGTATAGTAGAAACTGCTAAAATACCTACTGACAACCTAGCTAGTGGATTGAGACGGGAAAAATAGTATAAGAGAGTATAGAAAGTAAAGACAAAGATGATAAAACAAGTAAATAAGAGCTAGGGTGACAAAAATAATCTCACAAAAGCGCTAGTTCGCCAGCTAGCTCCATGTGTACGTTCACCTACACATAAGAAAGAGGGAATATTGTTGAGGATGTATAGGGATCTACCTCAGTTAGACCTCTTCTTTGGTGTTTCCACCTCCACAGACAGTCGTAAAGCAAAAGAGTAGAATATGCGATAAGGAAATAAAATAAAGCAATGGACACTACAAAACAATACAATGCTACTCTATCAAATCTCAAAGGAGAGGAGTGAAATGTTACCACCTCCACCAAAAAGCTCACTAGCCAATAGAGGAGAATGCAAGGTATGGAATTGGCAAAGTCACCATAGCCACAATGGTGATGAAGGGAGGTCTCGCAAGACTCCAAGCCCACAATTCTATGTCTTTCCTCACACTTGCAATGTGGAGTTGATGGAGCTTCAAAGCTGCTGCAATGCTCACAATGGGAGTACTAGAATGTTGCTTGAGAGCGGAAGACAGGAGTGAATGAGTTGAGAAAATTCTTAGAGAGTTCAAGAGAGTGTGTAGAAGATGAAATGAATGGATGAAGAATTTTTTTGAAGGTGCGATGGGAAGAATTTTCCATTTTTCAAGGTCAGTTGGTTGTAGAGGGATGTTACAATTCAACCCTAATTGGGTGTGTAACGCTTCTACTAGCTTTAGATGTAGGAATCTGTTAAGGATGATAGCGTGCCACGTAGACGTTCTTGTGCCACACATACATTTCTAACAAATATTCTTTCACCAACACTTAGGACAAATGCTAAGTGGATGGAAGGCAGGTGGGTGATGTGGACTTTCACCTTCGGATTTGATTTTCTAAGGTGAGGGTATATGAAAGGGGAATTTTCCCAAGGGGTGCAAATTCATGCCTATACAATATGACTATTCCCTATTTCTCTTCCCAAGGTACCAACTCTGTTCAATCCTTGCTTATTTGTCCTTAGGGCATAGGAATAAATCACATATGAGGACATAGAAAACCTTAAAGAGTGTGGAAATTTCTTTATTTGGTCATGTAGCTTGTTGCTGATAAAACTTCCCCTATGCATTTGCACAAGGCCTTCCATTAATTTTTCTATGAGTACGAACATCCATGGTTCAAACTTATTGGCATCTCTAAGTCTAGCTATCATGCTTAGCATGGTTATGACATATTGAACATATGGGTTGAACAAAGATCTCAGAATTGGTTTCATTTGCTTAGTAATCTCCTTCCGGCACCACTATGTACTCATAATTTTTCTATTATGCTCTTCTACACTTAGGTAGATTTTAGCCATTGTTTTTACATCTACCAGATATATCTGAAGAAATGTAAGGAGCCAAAATGTATATACAATCCCTTTCATAGAGAGGTCTGCATAGACCCTTCCTTCCTTTTTAATGACTCTCTTATCTGGGTTGTAAAACTTTAAACATTCCGTCACTAATTCAAGGGCCTCCATTGCTGGTAGAAACCCTCCTACTAAATGTAACCCACTTGTTATAACTGTATAGGAATAAATTTACACCCCATGTGAAAATCCCCCTTTTTCCTTTACCCACCTTAGAAAACCAAGTTCATAGGCTTAATTCCAACTAAGCTCGCTTCTTTTAACACACTTGGCACCTATTTTGAGTGTCAATGGAGGAATTTTTGTTGGGGATGCCTGCGTGGTGCACAAATTTCTGTACAACATGCTTATGTCCCTAACAGATTCCTACAGGTGAGCCTGCATAGGTGTTACACTTCTAATTGGGAGTCAAGTTGTAATGCCCCCTTGGGCCGACTGACCTAAATATGGATGTTTTTCTTCACTCCTTCAAATTTGTCTCTTCAACAAGCATTTGATCTTCTTCACATCCTCTAAGAATTTAGTTGAACTCCTTGACTCCATTCACAAGCCCACTTTCACTCACTCTAAGCATTCCATTGCAGCAAAATCTTCACTCCATCACTTTGGTAGAGCAAGTTTGGGACCACACCATTGCAACAGAGGCTCGAGTACTCCCATTTTCTCCCCCAAACAGCCTTGAGTGCTCTTGGCGGAGGTGGTAAGCTTCCCTCTTCTCTCCTCTATCACTTGGTTGAGTTAGCACACTTACTATTTTGTAGTCCTTTAGTGCTATTTACTATATTATTCTCTTTATTTCATTTCCTTGGCTGTCCGTAGAGGTGGAAACACCTAAGCAGGGGTTTGATTGAGGAAAACCCCTATACAACCACCCAACATTTTCCTCTCCTTTGTGTGTGTAGGTGAATGTGCTTTTGAGGAGCTAGCTTTTAAACAAGTCCCTTTGTGAGATCCTTCTTGCCATGTTTACTCTTGCATTTTTTCTTTATCACATTAGGGAGTACTTAGTTTATTTAATTACATTATTTTGGCCCTTTAGTGGTAGTTAGCTGGGCCATTAGTCCTTTTCTTAGGTTTGAACTTGTATCTATTGTTGTCTGGCTATATGGATGCCAACGCACTTTAGAGACGCTAGCGTGTCGTGCTATTGTCCAAGGACCACACTTATTTCCTCGGGCAGAGAGCTTCCTGAGGCATAGTGTTAAATCTGAAGATTGGCTCACCTAGCCCCATTTTGCATCTCAGGTCTGTAGATTGGTTGAAGGACCTCATAGTCCTCACCATTCTCATCCAGCATATACCAATACCCCATTTAGTTGAGGTAAGTTAGGGCAGTCTTTTGCATCTTGGCCCTCTGTGATTTGAGGCCTTGCACGGGGTGGTCCCCCTATCTTACATTTTTGGTGAACCCGACGTGAACCATTTTGGTTCTATTTTGTGATATTGAAAGACCCTTTCCTCATGTTCTAGGATAGTTGTAGGTGTGTGTGTTATGAGGTTGTCACCTTACAACCCAACCTATGACCCCTAGTTGGTGTAGTTGGAAGGTTCAAAAAGGTGTTGCATAATTAGACCTTAATTGGGTCATTATCTTATCCTTTAACCTTTAGGGGCTCTATGGAAGCATCATCTAGTGTGCGTACTGTCCTCCTTCCTGCATTAACCTATCCCCTCTATACAACCTATGGATAGTGGTGCCATTATAACTTTCACTTCACATGACTTTCTGATGGGTTTTAACAAGGAACCATCTCCTCTCTACATTCCTGTGTGGATCAACGAAAACATCGTAGCAGGTGTTCTCATTGATCCAACGTCACAAGTAAACATAATAATTGAGGAGATTATGTTGATAAACTTCTTACATAAGGATGGGTATGATGCACCTATGAGTACTATCCACACACATGACAAGCTTTCCGTGCCTCCTTTGGGTAGTATTGTCCTGTCAATCTTGGTTGGACCTAAATCCATGAAACTCTTGTTGGACATCATCCCTGGGTTTGAGCTCTCTAGGGTGAAGTTGTGTATCCCTTGGTTGGTGGCTATGAACACGGTCCCCTCGGTCATGCATAAATGTCTAAAATTTATCCATGGGGGTTTCGTACATGTAATTCATGACATCGGTTATAGACCACCGGTTGCTCATGGTAACTACTCCTTGGACCACTCTTGGCCTAGGCTTGTTGGTCCTCTCTCGCCTAGGATGGACATTCTACATCAAACATATCTGAATTATAGGAAAGGGCACTTAAGGCCGAAAGTGAGATATCCTCCCTCGCCTTATGTTGTTTCACATAGGGCTTGCTTAAAAGTTGATAGCGATGTCGCTAATGTACGAAAGAAGGAAGAAGAGAAGTCGTCCCATGACCCTCCTTCTTCCTCTTCCACTGGTCAGTCTGATGCTTGTTCTTTCTCTTCTATGGTACCATCAGATTCTACTCCTCATTTGCAGGAGAATCCTATGGTTCCTACTTGGAAAAATCCTAACCATCCTACTTTCGAACTTCCTATTCTACAGACAGAGCCTAGACCTATTTGGTATAATAGGAAGAAAGTCTCCTGAGGAGAGTCCTCTTTGTCTTGACCTCTGCAACCTCCTACTGCTCTGGCTCCTAATTAAATGAATGGGAAGAGGCCACTACTGAGGCTCTCGAGTCGACTCCTATTACCACTCCTAAGCCTGTTCCCCCTACTCCCGTGTAGGAACCTGTCCCTCAGCCGGAAATGGCTATGGTGGATGTTCCCATGGTTGAGCAAGAGCCTTCCATTCCTTCCCAACCTCTGGCCTCCAACTTGAAGAGTCATAGAAACTTCCTTGCACGTGAGCACAAGTTTCGGCGAAAGGATCTTTTGGCCAAGTAGGCTACCTCACAAAGGAAGGTGTAAGAAATGACCACCCCTACTTTAGGGCCTCCTCTAGTGTTGTCTTCCCCCCTTCCTCCTGCTTCTCTTTAGTTTGGTCATGTACTGCTCCTGGCTTCCATAGTGAGTATGAATGCACCTAGCCCCATGTGGGATACAGGTGTTCATCACTCCTTTGGTGAAGCCACCTTTGCTGATGCCCATTCTAGATATCCAACCTTTCTCGAAGCCCATGGATATGGTTAATACCTCAGTTGTATCCATTGTGGTTCTTTCCTCCTCTTCCTCTGTGCCTCTAGCCTCATTTGTGGGGATTTCATCTCCCCCGACAAAACAAGGGGTGGAGTGTGGTCCTTCTAATAGCGAAGGATGAAATAGGAGTCTTCCTTCTCTGCAAGGTGGCCCCATGTTGACTTGTTTTGTCTTGGTGATGGAACCAGTCCCGACTTCCTTTGAGTTTTTCATTGCTCTCGAATCATTCGGCAAGCCTAGTGATGGGTCTCAGGTGCAGTCTGTCCCATCCACTAAAGTTAGACATGATGCTCTCGTGGGGTGCATGTTTAACTTTGTGGATGAAGTTCTAACCTTGTCAATGATCTTTGCAAAATCACTGACCTTGACTCCACAAGAGCTTGGTGGAGAGGACCTCGAGGGAACCTCTTCCTTGGCTCTTGTTGTGGGAGGGTCAGACACTCCTCCTCTTAACATCCCACTATTGCAGGATCTTCCTCCTTCCCCTTATGAGGATTTAAATTGGGAAGTGGACAACCTCTTGCTTGATCAATGTTAAGAGGAGACCCCTTCTTGATCGTGTGTGTGTTTTGTGATGTGTTCCCCCATGCTCGTACTATTTGTATCTAGATTACCCTCATCACCCCTATTGGTTCTTAGATATAGGCACAATTTTTGTGTCATAAACCTTCTTCTATTTGTATCATCATTCTTCCATGTTTGTGCTTGATTTTTGATAAATTGGGGATGATGCAAAGCGTTGGGAGTGTTTAGGTTTCCCTTCCATGTTGACCTAATTTTTTATTTGTACTCTATCTTCTCATGCATTCTTCCTGATCTGGTTGTGGATTGATGATTTTTCGCCTTGCATCGCAGTTACCTATTATTTATACGAGCTCAGACAGATTTGACCTTGCTAAAGAAAATCCCCCTATGCCCTTTATTTATGTTTCTCTCCCTTTTGCTTTACCTTTACCTTTTTCTCTTCTTTGCTTGAGTTGTCCCTCTCATGTGAGACAATGCTTTTCTTCAACATTTCAATTTTTAGAAAACGTATTCGTTGTTAATGAATCTTTTCTTGAAAATATTCATGAACTTTTCTTTAGAATCACATTCTCAACTTGGAACCCTAATTAAATGTGTTTCTTTCATCATGGGTTTGTAAATAAAAGGACTTAAAAACCTTCCTCTAAAGTGGGAACAACTTTAGTCTTATCCTTGCATGGGGGCACATCCTTCCTTTCAAATTATTTGATGAAGTGAATATCTTTCAAAAGGATCCCTTGATGATGGATCGCTCTGAGAAGGAACATCTATTTTTGAACTATGTGTCCCTTGAGTGGACCCCCCTTTTTGAAAGTCCTTACCTTAAATGGATTCTTTCATGTCTAGCTTGGAGGTAGCCTGACTAGACCTATTTCATTTTCTTCACATTTAGCTTGGGGGCAACCTAACTAGACCTTTCCTTTCAAACAATGCATCCCTTGAGTGGACCCTCTCTCCTTTTGAAGTGTTCCTAAGGGAGCCCTTTGAAATACTTTCAGATCGTTGAATTTATGTGCGGCTATCCACTTACTTGCCTAAGTGGCTGCTTCTTGACTCTACAAATTCTACTTCCTTTGAGTCTCCTGCATGCTAGAGTTTTTGGGGGATGCCTTCCTTCTAGGTTTGCGGTCCTACAAGGCACTTACTTCATGGGGCTTCCTTCATGCGATAGATCTTGGGGGTCACCTCCTTGTAGGTCTGTGGGTTTGTAAGATGCTTTGTTTTTTCAACTTCATAGTTCTAAGTAGCTATGGAGTCCTTCACTTTCCCTGCACCTTCAGGTTTGTCAAATCGTGGTCTGCTTCCTCAATGATTTAGGTATACATTTATAAACCCTACCTCTTTCTTGATCTACTTTACCAAGCACTCATTAGTATTTGTGCTCACTAAAGTGGGGGAAAAATGTATAGGAGTAAATTTTCACTCCATGTGCAAATCTCCTTTTCACCTTTACCCGCCTTAGAAAACCAGGTTTTGAGGCTTAATTTTGACTGAGTCTACTTCTTTTAGCACACTTGGCACTTGTTTTAAGCATCAGTGGAGGTGTTTGTGTTAGGGATGCCTGCACAACATGCAAATGTCTGTGCGGTGTGCTTACATCCCCAATAGATTCCTGCAGTTGAACCTACAAAGGCATTACACTTCTCATTGGGAGTCAAGTTGTAATTCCCCCTTCAGTGGACCGACCTGAATATGGCCATTTTTCTCCACTCCTTCAAATTCATCTCTTCAACAAGAATTTCATCTTCTTAACATCCTCTAAGCATTCGGTTGAAATCCTTCACTCCATTCACAAGCCCACTTTCACTCACTCTAACCATTCCATTACAATAAATGCTTCACTCCATCACTTTGGTAGAGCAAGTTTGGGACCACGTTATTGCACTAGAGGCTCGAGTACTCCCATTTTCTCCCCCAAGCAGCCTTGAGTGCTCTTGGTGGAGGTGGTAAGCTTCCATCTCTTCTCCTCTATCACTTGGTTGAGTTAAGACACTGTTTTGTAGTGCTTTAGTGCTATTTACTATATTATTATTTAGATCTTGTTTCCTTGGCTATTCGTAGAAGTGGAAACACCTAAACAAGGGTTTGACTGAGGTAGGCCCCTATACAACCACCCAAAATTTTCCTCTCCTTTGTGTGTGTAGGTGAACGCGCTTTTGAGGAGTTAGCTGGAAAATGAGTTCCTTTGTGAGATCCTTCTTGCCACCTTTACTCTTGCATTTTTGCTTTATCACTTTAGGGAGTACTTAGTTTATTTAATCACATTATTTTGGCCCTTTAGTGGTAGTTATCTAGGCTGTTAGTCATTTTCTTAGGTTTGACCTTATCTCTGTTGTTGTCTAGCCGTACAGACGCCAATGTACTTTAGAAACACCAGTGTGACGTGCTGTCCTCCAAGGACCATGCTTTCATCCTCGGGTAGAGAGCTTCTTGAGGTGTAGTGTTGAACTTGAATATTGGCTTGCCTAGCCCCATTTTTCCATCTCGGGTCTGTAGAGTGGTTGAAGGACCTCATAGTCCTCACCATTCTCATCCTGCATATCCCAACACCCCGTTTAGATGAGGTAAGTTAGGGAAGCCTTCCACATCTTGGCCCTTTGTGACCTTGGGCCTTGCACGTGGTGGTCCCCCTCTCTTACAATAACATTCATAGTACACTAAGATGTTGAATGCCCAAGATACTGAGAGTGGGGGGTGAATCAATATCTTCTTAAACTTACTAAACAAATACCATCCAATAACTCTGATGCATATAATAGTGAAGATAAATAAGAGCATTAACAAAACATGAAATAAAAAAACATGAGCACCGAGATTTTTATGTGGAAAACCCAAAATGGGAAAATCCTCAATGAATGTTAGCTCACAATATAGTATAACTAGTTATAAAATATTACAAAATGGGATAGCTCACTACCAGGACTCATAGTCCAAAATTAGATGCTCACTACCTACAAAATTACAATGACAAAATGGCTTACAACCATAAAATGAACTGATAATGTACACCTAACAAGTGTTGATTCAATTCCAATGAAGCTCAATAAACTGACTTGACACACTTCATCATATTCATACTTCTTCACATTTGTATTCACAATTGCATCATCTATATATCAATCTTCAAATTTTTTTCCAATATATATACCTCATCCATCCGCAAGCATCAATTAGGTCGACCTAATTAGATGTAACTCTTATTCATCAGCAATACCAATTGTTAGCTTTAGGCTTTCACAAAATCTTTCCAAAAATAATTCAAACACTCAACATGCTACATCATGTCGGCATGGACCTAAGATAGGTCACACAAATATCTACAAAATAAAGTTAATTCACCATTACATCATCTATCCACTAGGTCGACCAAAGATAGACCTAATAGAAAATTTTTAGTTAACAAAATAATACCAATACACCATATGAGCATATGAATACATGAGATTCTAAATGTACATGCTTGCAACATCCATACACCAACTGTGAAAAAAGCAAGCAATAATAATCAACAACAAACGATTGCAGACCAAAATACTGGAGGATGTAAGCTTCATACCAGTTCAAATACCAGTCTAGAATACCAGTTCAAATTCATACTTAGTCTTGTAGTTGCAACATGGTGACATCAATGAAAACACAAAACAATAAAATGAGATCTTCTTCATTCTTCCAACAATCTCCCCCTTTTTCATTGATAGCAACATGTGCTAATTTTTTTTACAAAACCTCTTATGTACAACACTTCTCCCCCTATCACCAGTATTTCATCACTCTTCACTGCCCCTTTGACATCAAGGACAATGGGTTGCACAATAGAAAATATGAAAAAAAAACATTAACCAGAGGATGGTGAGCTTGAAGCTCCTTAAGAATACCTTGCCGTGTAGATTTACCACTCTCCCAACTTTTCTTTGCAATTTACTCTATAATTTCCAAAGCATTGGAAACCAGGGTGTACTCCATTCTCACAAGATCACCTAACTGACCAAATTTACTAATGATTTCTTCCTTTTGCTTCTGTAACATAAAGAATTTATCTCTATGAGCTGAGATAGCATTCCAAGTTGATCTGTCTATATCCTTGGATGCGTTGTAGGTACCAGAGATAATAGTCAACTCAGGCTCAGTGGAGTCCATAAAATTTTTAATGCTCTGAGTGGCATCCAACCACTTCAAACAAAAAGAAAAAACAACATTAGCTTCAGTCTCACAGATTTGCACAGATTCCATATTTTTCTCAACATTAGTGTGTGCCAGAGCACACTTGTCATGCAATGCCAATAACCTTTTCTCTACCAGCTTCTCTTCAACCTCATGTTTAGTCTTCTCTCCAAGACTAGAGGCATACTCCTTAAAGGAGTCCAATAAATATCTCAAATTTCTTATTTGAGTGAGATATGTATCAATTGACGTATGGGGTGTTGTCTCCTATAATGCCTTAAGAGAATCTTCAATCATTTTGTTCCTTTCTATTGTGTCTCGAAAATCTCCCTTCTACCAAATGCATGCATTGCATCTCCTAATACCATCTTATGCATAGGAGAAATTTTATCTAAGTCCATGTAGCCTTGAATCATAGGAAGTTGTAAAATCTTTGGAGGAATCACCAACTAGAATATGATTTGCTTGGATAGAAAGCCCTTCAACACATCATCACTAGGGGAGGATTCTTTGAGAGATCTCTGAGATTCTACAACTTGCTTTAGACTTTCTTCATTCTTCCTAGATTCCTCAATTTTCTTTTCTTCCTTCTTTTCTTCTTCCACTTTCTATTTTTCTTCTTTCTCCTTTTCTTTTTCTTCTTCACCATTTTCATCTTCATCCTTGTCTTCATCCCTGTTACCTTCATTATCATTTCCTTTACTTTCACCTTCATCTTTCTCTTCCTCAACATTTTCTTTACCATCATTATCCTTTTCACCTTCAGTGTACTTTGGAAGAGCATCATCATGCTTTTCAGGCTCAGCTTCACCTTCATTTTGCTTCTCCATTTTTAAAGGATCATTTTCCACACATGCATCATTTTGAACATCAATGTCTACAGAAATATCTGCATCACCTATACCAAGAGGAATACCTCCCTCAACATTTTTAGTAGAAACATCTTCATCAGTTTTAAGCATGCCATATTTCTTTTCTCTATCCTGGATCACTTCAGCAGTTTCCTTCTTAATCTTCTTTATTTTCTTTTTATCCCTAGTCATGAAAATATTAACCATTTTCTTCATCTGGAACATATCTGCACATATCTTTTTCATAGTTTCCATATCATTCAAGGTCAGAGAAGATCCAATTTTATCAAATGCATCGTTCTTGATTTTCTCTTGAAATTCAACAACCTCTGATCTCCTTTTCATCAGGGCTACCCACATATTCTTAGGCACATCTTTCTTCACATCATCCCACTTAACTTCCAAGATGATAACATATTGAATGATAGCTAAAATTAATGTTTTCTTATCCTCTTTTCTAACATGATCATAATATTTTTTTGTAGGCTTCAACATGTTTTCAAAATGTAACAAAGAATTGAGAGTTGCCTCTAATTTGAAACAGGGGCCAGGACTTACCAGAGTGTCCTTCTATTGTCCCTAGACCAGAGAAGCTTCTTTAGACACCTTGGTTTTCTTCGACTCCGGTTTGGTGTGTAGATGTACACAAAACTACTATTCTTCCACTTCATCAGAAGATGACAAAATATGCACTCTTTTAGAACCAATACCAACTTCCTTAGAAGCACCTTCACTAGAGGATAAAATTCCTCTTCTTTTCCTTACCAATTTCACATCAGGATCCTCTTCCTCTTCATCTTGATCATCTGTGACACTAAGGTTTTTCTCCCTTACAAAATTTTCTTTCTTTCCTCTTTTCCTAGGCACCAGTGGAAGAGTTTCTTTCCTTTTCCCAGATCTAGTAGTAGGTTCGGAAGAAACCAGGCCTTTACCTTTATGAGCAGTATTGGGTTCAACTTTTACTGTAGGAGCCGCAGAGGGTTTAGAAGGAGCAGTTCTGCTGGATCTCCTCAGACCTGATGATTCTCCCTCCAACTCTTCTCTATTAGCCCTTCCTAGTACAATCTGCTCATTAGTGAATCCAACTTCTCTATGCTTCTTTTCCACATTATTTCTTATTATTGGATTCTTGTGCTCCATGTGAATCTCCATAGATTTTTCTACATAAGTGCCAATTCTAGGTTTATTGGGATCCTTCAGACTTTTCAACAACATATGTACATAGCCCTCAACTTCATCTTCTGTAATTTCATATCCCAATGGTTGAATCCATATGGTTCAGTGGTCAACTACTTCAATCATGCATTCATAAAAGGAAACATGAAATACGATGTCATTTTTATATTTGTCAAAAACTTTCCTTAGAATCCTTTCTCTCATTCATGTTTCTCCTAAATACAACAAAGAATGCTATTAGAGCATTATCTCTATTCTTCAAATCACCCATATTGTGTAAGTGATAAAAAATATGATGTGCCATAGGTCTGGATGTATCCTAGAATACCATATCATCCCTTCCAAGAAGTCTTTTTCAAAAAATAGAATAACAGACACATAATCAAAGTGTAAGAAAAATTAGATGCAGAAAAAAATTCTACTAACGTCAATACCTCAGGAAAGAATGCAAAAGTACTTTTAAATTTTCAATTACAGTCAAGTTGAGATGCACTAAGAAATAGATTATAGAAACATAGTATTAGACAAACACACATGAACACCAGATATACGTGGGAAAACCCATACAGGAGAAAAACCCACCACACCAAGAGAAATCACTTTGTATTACAGTAATCGAAGTTACATACAATTCCAAACTTATCTTTCTGGTGTCATTATACAGTAGCATTCATCATGAACATTCTTCGAACAAAAAACATGCAAGTTATAGCCTTTACAGATTTTAAATCCTTACTTCAATACAGTTTTAATTCTCCACACTTCACTGTTGATCAAACTACTATCCAACTACTATCCATGTCGAATTCTGTCTGTAGAACTTCCTCACAGAACTGTCGCAACTGACTATCTTCCAACTGTTCTCCTTCAGCTCCTTCTATTCATCCATGAGATTCCATGTATGACAGTCAGACGGTCAACAGAATTCATAATGCACTGGCATCTTGGTGAGACACTAACAGTGTCTCACCGATGCCACATATACTTCATATCAATGTCGCCAAAAGCCTCTGTAGTCACCAAGATGTTATATCGAGCTCCAAGAGATACAACGAGTCATCACGTAGTCGCCCTGACCTATCATTTTCACTAGAAGGTCATAGCGAGTCACTAAAGTTATACTGAAGACACAAGTCATATCGAGCTCCAAAGGATAGTCAACAAGACTTTGTCTATCACCAAGAGGTCTCATAGAACAACTTGAGTTACATCAAAAACATATACCTGTCAGCCAGACAATCAGCTTTCACCGAGACATCATACCAAGATCCATATGTTTCACCGATGACCGACTATCGCTAAGAGCTACCCCGATAGCCATCGGCTATCAGCAAGACATTCACCATTGCTAAGAGGTTTCTTCGATAGCTTTAAGTTACCCCAAAGATTAACACTTTGAGTCTTTGTTGCTAAGACATATCCACATCGGTAGGACATCTTATCGATGACATTTCCTTTGGCCAAGTCTCCCCGATGAATACAAAACAAACACTGTCGGCATAACATCTGCTTTCGTGGTGACTTCTTACCGAGCCATAATGAGTTACCCCGAGGACCTCAATACATATGTTGTCGGTGAGAGATTAAAACTTTGCTGAGACATCTTAGCGAGAACCTTTAGCTTCACCGAAGACCATAGTTGCTAAGAGTCTTGGAAATACACGATTGAATGGCCTTTCGCCAGAGGTCTCCCGAGCGCTATAAGGTCATAACGAATACACCATGTAATATCGATAGACTCCTTAGTGTACAATTCGACAAGACAGTAACAAGGTCACAACGACCTAGTCAGAATTAAATAAAGCAAACTTCTATTCAGCCAGACATTGAACCTGTTACACTGACTTGGAACTCATGGAGGTTTCAGCTTGTATTGTTTGAGGCACATATTTCCAAAAATCTCCCACTTGACAAAGATCATACATGCACCTCCAAAGCATAAATAATACTTACTAAAAAACATGGGCACTAAGGCCCATTGAACTGGCACACCACCTGAATTTGTCTGTGCTCATAGGCTTCGTCAATACATCTGCAACATTCTCCAGAGTATCAAATTTCTCCAAATTTACCTTTCCATCCTCAACCATATCTTGTACAAAATAGTACTATATGTCAATATGTTTCGTTCTGGCATGGAAAGTTGGGTTCTTTGCAAAATAAATGGAACTTTGACTGTCACATAAAATTGTTATTTCCCCTGCAGTAAAACCAATGTTAGAACACAAACGTTTCAACCATATAGCTTCTTTACAAGCATGGGTAGCTACCATGTATTCAGCCTCTGTAGTGGACAAAGCAACTACAATCTATCGCTTGCTCATCAAACTCACTACACCACCATTCAACATGAAAACGTATCCACTGGTGGATCTCCTGCTATCAATGTCCCCTGCCCAATCAAAATCTACATAACCCTGAATGCTAAGAGTCCTCTGTGATTCTTCTGAATTCCCATGATAACACAATGCAAAATCTGAAGTTCCCTTCAAATATCTAGATACTCTCTTCATAGCATCCCAATGTATTCTACCTGGATTTTCCATAAATCAACTAAGTACTCCCACTACTTGGGCAATGTCTGGCCTTGTACAGACAATTGCATACATAAGACTACCCCTTGCACTAGCATAGGGTACACTGGTCATGTCCTCCATCTCAGTAAGAGATTTTGGACAGTCCTCAACAGATAGCTTCGTTACCTGCATGACTGGAACAACTAACTGCTTGCAATCATTCATACAAAATCTCTCTAGAATAGTCCTTATATACTTACTCTAACTAAGCCAAAGCTTTCTATTCTTCCTATCCCTAGATATATCCATCCCCAGAATATACTTTGCTGCACCAAGATCCTTCCAAGATCCTTCATTTTGAATCTAGCAGACAACTGAGACTTAAGATCAGAAATCATTAGCTTGATATTTCCTATGAACAACATATCATCATGATAAAGAGCAATAACAAGCACTTGATCACTTTCAGCTTTATAATATACACAGTGATCAGATTTTGATCTCACAAAGCCTAAAGATAATACATAGGTATCAAATTTCTAGTACCACATTCTAGGTGACTACTTTAACCCATACAGAGACTTCTTTAATTTGCATACCAGTTTTTCTGTACCTTTCTCAACAAAGTGCTCAGGCTGGGACATATAGATTTCTTCTTCAAGATCACCATGAAGAAATGTTGTCTTCACATCCATCTGTTCAACTTCTAAGTCATATGCTGCTGCAAGTGACAATAGAAATCTAATGGATGTTAGCTTTACTACAGGAGAAAACATTTCCCCATAGTCAATTCCCTCTACCTGGGAATAACCCTTTGTAACCAGTCTTGCCTTGTATTTTTCTACACTGCCATCCAGACCAATCTTTTTCTTAAATACCCATTTAAAGCCCACAGGTTTTTTGCCTTTAGGCAAGGGCACCAAACTCCAGGTTTCATTTTTATCTAATGACGCTGTTTCCTCATCCATGGCTTCCAACCAAGAATCTGAATCAGACATTTTAATTGCCTCTTTTACAGTCCTAGGCTCATCAGTACTAGAAATCAAAGCATAGGCACAAGTAGAATCAATATATGAGAACCCATACCTATCTAGTTGTTTCCTTTCTTGGGTCGACCTCCTCACTGGTTGAGGCTGAGGTTCATCTTCTTCAGAACTTTTAGAACTGCTTGAGCTCTCCTTAGTTTCAGGTACATTTTGAATCTTCACTTCCTCTTTCTCTGGTATAGGAGGAATTGCTACTACATCCTTACTGTTTTCTGACTTTGTCTCTGACTGCAAATCCAAGGTGGAAGGTTTCAGCTCATGAAAGATTACACTTCTGCTGTATACAACCTTCTCTGTAACAAGATTCCAAAGCTTGTATCCTTTAATGTTAGCACTATAGCCAATAAAAATACAATTGACAGCCTTGTTCTCCAACTTAGATCTTTTTACATCTGACACATGTGCATATGCCTCACAGCCAAAGACTCGAATATGTCTAAGAGAGGGCTTCTTACTAGACCACGCTTCTAAAGGTGTCTTATCAACAAGAGCAGAGTTTGGAGACTGATTAACCAAGTAACATGTAGTAGCAGTAGCTTCAGCCCAAAACTTCTCCTCCAAACCAACACTACTAAGCATACTTCGTGCTCTCTCCATCACTGTCCTATTGAACCTTTCTACAACTCCATTCTATTGTAGAGTATAAGGTGTAGTCTTGTGTCTTTTGATTCCATGATCTTTACAGTATTTTTCAAATTCATCAGAATAGAATTCACTGCCATTACCAGTCCTTAAGCATTTTATTGTTTTACCAGTTTGATTTTCAACAAGATTTTTAAACTCCTTAAATCGACTGAACACTTCTGATTTACTTTTCAAAAAATATATAAATGCTCTTCTTGAATAATCATCAATGAATGACACATAGTATCTTGATTTAGACAAAGAAAGAACATCTACTGGACCAAACACATCTAAATGAATATAGTCTAACAAACTAGAAGATTTATGAGGACGGTCATAAAATGAAACACGATGTTACTTTCCATATATATAGTGTTCACATAATTCAAATTCTAGATTACAATCTTCAAGCCCCTCAACCAGGTTTTTATTTTTCAAATTTTTTAAACCTTTTTCTCCTATGTGGCCTAATCTATGATGCCAAAGCATAGTCTTCTCTGCAGGAAGTTTTACTTCCGTAGAGTTTACATAATTAGGGATATTTCCCTTTTTACCTCCATGAGTAGCTTTCAGTGACTTCGAAGAGACACTATTACATTGAACAGCTTGTGCATCCAACTTGTACAGGGTACCAATTCGAGCACCTCTAGCTAGCACCATTGAACCTCTAGTCATCTTACAGCCACTTCGTGAGAAAAATACTTGTACTCCAATATCATTAAGCTTGCTGACAGACAACAAATTTTGAGCTAGACCTGGTATGTGCATAACATCATTAATTCCCTTTACTCTACCATCAGGAAATTGTATTCTGACTCTTCCATGGCCAACTATCTCCAAAGTAGAATCACTCTCCAAGTACACCTTTCCACCATAGTATTCTTCATACTTTGTGAACCATTCTCTATGAGATGTCATGTGGAACTATGCTCCAGAATCAATTAGCCAGACATCATTTGATGCTTGTGTAGCCAAGGCTGCAATGAAGGTGTCACCATCACTATGAGAAGAACTATTATCAGAAGAGCCCTTCTTCTTTTTTTTCTCCTCTTTACAATCCTTTTTTTCTAGCACTTCACCTTGGACTTTTTGCCAGGAGACTTTGATCTCCCCTCTGATTTTGATTTGGACTTCTTGTCCTTCTTCTTGCCTTTCTCCTTTGACCTTCCTCTGATAGCAAGAGCCTCCTTTGCCATCTTAGAAGATTTCCTTCTCATCTCTTCTAATAGCAAAGATGCAACAATATCTTCCATCTTGAAACTGGATGTTGTACTCCCAATTTCCATCACCAGATGATCCCATGAGTCTGGCAAAGAACACAATAGAAGCATACAATGATCCTCTTCTTTAGTCTTTACACCAACATATGTTAATTGTGCAAGCAACATGTTAAATGCATTCAAATGATCAGCTACAGATCCTCCTTCCTGCATTCTCAGAGAGTATAGTTTCTTCCTCAGGAATAGTTTATTCACCAAGGACTTCCCCTGATAAATAAACGCTAGTCTCTTCCACAAGGAAGACACAGTCTTCTCTTCATGCACATTTATAAGCGCTGAGTCTGCCAAACAGAGCCTTATCAGCCCCTTAGACTTCCTATCTGCAAGGTCCCAATCTTATTGCTTCATGCCTGTAGGTTTCACTCCAGCCACAACAATCCAAAGATCACGGTCAACAAGAAGATCCTCCATCTTGAGTTTCCACAACTCAAAGTTACTGCCATTGAATTTCTCTATTTCAAACTTTCCAGATGTACTAGCCATCTTAACCTGTAATTAGAAATAACAATCTCTACAAGACTCCCATTGAACAGTATTGACACAAAAAACCCAATGTACCCCCAAGGATAACACAACTGGCCAGGCTTTGATACCACTTGTAAAGAAAATCAGATGCAGAAAAGAATTCTCCTAACGTTAATACCTCAGGAAAGAATGCAGAAGTAGTTTTAAATTTTCAATTACAGTCAAGTTGAGATGCACTAAGAAATAAATTACAGAAACAGAGTATTAGACAAACACACATGAACACCAGATATACGTGGAAAAACCCTTACAGGAAAAAAATCCACCACACCAAGAGAAATCACTTTGTATTATAGTAATCAAAATTACATACAATTCCAGACTTATCTTTCTGGTGTCATTATAAAGCAACATTCATCATGAACATTCTTCAAACAAAAAACATCCAAGTTATAGCCTTTACAAATTTTAAATCCTTACTAATACAGTTTTAATTCTTCACACTTCATTGTTGATTGAACTACTATCCAACTACTATCCATGTCAAATTCTATCTGTAGAACTTCCTCACAAAACTGTCACAACTGACTGTCTTCCAACTATTCCCCTTCAGCTCCTATTCGTCCATGAGATTCCACATATGACAGTCAGACGGTCAACATAATTCGTAATGCACTAGCATCTCGGTGAGACACTAACAATGTCTCACCGATGCCACATATACTTCATATCGATGTGACTAAGAGCCTCTATAGTCGCAAAGATGTTATATCGAGCTCCAAGAGATACACCGAGTCATCATGTTGTCGCCTTGACCTATCATTTTTGCCAGAAGGTCATAGCGAGTCACTAAAGTTATACCGAAGACACAAGTCATATCGAGCTCCAAAGGATAGTTGGCAAGACTTTGTCTATCACCAAGAGGTCTCATAGAACAACTTGAGTTACACCGAAAACATACACCTATCAGCCAGACAATCAGATTTCACAGAGACATCATACCAAGATCCATATGTTTCACCGATGACCAAGTGTCACCAAGAGCTACCCCGATAGCCATCGGCTATCGGCAAGACATTCGCCATCGCTAAGAGGTTTCTTTGATAGCTTTAAATTACCTCAAAGATTAACACTTTGAGTCTTTGTCGCTGAGACATATCCACATCGGTAGGACATCTTACCGATGACATTTCCTTAAGCCAAGTCTCCCTGATGAATACAAAACAAATACTGTCGGCATAACATCTGCTTTCACGGTGACTTCTTACCAAGACATAATGAGTTACCTTGAGGACCTCAATACATACGCTGTCGGCAAGAGATTAACACTTCGCTGAGACATCTTAGCGAGAACCTTTAACTTCACCGAAGACCATAGTCACCAAGAGTCTTGCCGATACATGATTAAATGGCCTTTCGGCCAGAGGTCTCCCGAGCTCTATAAGGTCATAACGAATACACCATGTAATAGCGATAGACTCATCAGTGTACAATTCAACAAGACAGTAACAAGGTCACAACAACCTAGTTAGAACTGAATAAAGTAAACTACTAGTCAGCCAAACATTGAACCTGTCACATCGACTTGGCACTCATGAAGGTTTCAACCTGTATTGTTTGAGGCACATATTTCCAACACAAAGAACCAAATTTAAATGCATACCTCTTTTCTTTGCTCGACTTTAAATTCTTAAGCAACTGTTGTTGGAGAAGTTCACACATTGACTACCATATCAAAATCAATATAAATAGCTATGGAAGAAACATAGTTCTCTCTATTGGTGAAGTAAATTTAATGACCAATCATGATAACGACATACTTCACAGTAGGATTAGTGATTGACTTCATTGTAAGAGCTCTTTTGTCATATTCAACACGAGTGAGATCCATCACCACTTCATTCTTCACAGCTTTTAGCACAGGTAATGGTCCGGTGTCACAAAGTCCAGTAACAACCCTAATCACCTTCTTAATTATTAGATGAGGTCAGTCAGTCCACAAGAATTTATCATGTATTCTGCTGAGAATAGGTTTCACATATCTATCATCAACCACAAAACTGAAATTAGGAAATTAGTTCCATCTGTCCAATCTCTTCACAACAAGGTTTGAGTATTTAGGTTTCACCAAGAAATTATCTACAGTGAGCTTATTTTTCCAAGTATTGATCAATTTGTTGTGATTGAATTCATCTATTTTTACTTGGATGTACATTCTTGTGTCCTCGATTGACATAACCCCATTGGGGATTGATGAGAAGGAACCCATAGGGTCATCTTCGAAGATCTGCATAGAATATTTCCTATACAATGGTCTAGGTCTTTCTGACACTTTAACAACTACAGGGGTTTCTGTTCTTCACAATTTCAAACTCAAACAATTCAAAAAGATGATTCACACAAACCCACAACTGCACAGAAAAGTAGAATATATTTTCTTCACGAAGAACCAGAACTAGGGTTTTCACAGCTCAAACTTCAAATCACCTCAAGAACACTCCAAAATTCTCTTCAATTTATTCAAATGCACAAGTGATTAAAATTTCTTACATATTTACTTTATAAAACAACAATCTACCCTAATTTGCGTTAAATGTGACAGATTTCAAAAAGCTACTAAAAACTCTTCTCTACTTAGAAAAACCCTAATTTTCTCTACCAATGATCATGCCTTCATATTTTCTTCTAGTTCCACTTGCGTAACCTTTAACTAATAATTTCTAATAATATATCTTCGTACCAAAGACTGACATGCCAATCATTAGTGGGTTCAAACAATTTTTTGTTAAATCTCCCCCTAAGACCTTGCTAGGTCTAATTCCTAGAGTTGTCTATACTAGATGAGGGCATAGACACATCATTCATCTCAGTCTCTTCTTTCTTCCTCCAAATATTATTAACTTCTTGCTTAATCTCATTCTTATCAACTTTATTCATAGGTTCATTCTTTTCTACTAGATTAGTCTGCTTACCCTTTTTGCTTCTGCAAACTCTTGAGATATGTCCTGGTTTGTTGCAATTGTAGTAGACAACACTTTTTCTAATTTTTCAGACCTCCATTAACCCTTGATCTACATTGATTAGCTTTGTGTCTAGATTTTTTGCATATATAACAGTAACCATTAAAGGATTGATTCATTCTTCCTCCATTAGACCAATTCACCATCTGAGTTTATCATTCATTAGCCCTATGTCCAATTATTTTGCATGCAAAAAATTTACTAGAGAATGAATCGAGAAACTAATTCATCCTCCTCCTACATTATGTTGCCTTGTGACCAAATTTGTTACATGAAAAACAAATACCATTGAAGGATGGATACCTTTGTGCATTAGGTTGTCTCACAGGTGGTCTCCTAGCAAAGTTCCTTGAATTTCCTTTCTACTTTCCTTTATTCTGACTCTTCTAATTATCCTTAGAGTTTTCACCTCTTTCAATTCACAAGCCACCTTTGTCTTTATTCTGCCCTGAAATCAACTCATCAAGATTTTCTAAGCTAGATTTGAAATTATTTTCATAAAGTTTCGCTTTCTCTAGATCTACTTTCAGATTCACCACTTCTTTTTCAAGCTTAGTGCACTCACCAGTCTTTCTTTGCACCATTTTATTCAAAAATTCTTCAATTCTTTTCTTTTCTTCTACTTGCACCTTCAAAGTGGTAATTTCTTCATTAGCCTGCTTCAACTGATCAGTTACTTCCCTATGCCTTTCTTTGAACTTCTTCAATTACTCTTTTAATTTCTAGGCACATTCATTTGCATCTTCAAGATTTTCTTTTAGATCTTTGTTTTCACTTTCAACTTTGCCAAGACCCTCAAGTGCAGCCTAAAGCTCTTCTTTATCATTCATTTGTTCCATCTTTAGGATGTTACTCAAGCTGTTAGGCTTCTCTAGAGGAACCAGGCTCTGATACCAGTTATTGAGTTTCCAAGATACTAAAAGGTGGGGGGGTGAATCAATATATTTTTAAACTTGTTGAACAAATACCATCCAATAAGTCTGATGCATATAACAATGAAGATAAATAAGAGCATTACCAGAACATGAAATCACAAAACACATGAATACCAGGATTTTTACGTGGAAAACCCAAAATGGGAAAACCATAGTGAATATTAGCTCACAATATAGTATAATCAGTTATAAGATATTACAAAATGGGGTGGCTCACTGCCAGGACTCACTGTCCAAAATTAGAGACTCATTGCCTACAAAATTAGAATGATAAAATGGCTTACAACTAGAAAATGAACTGATAATGTACACCTAACAAGTGCTGATTTAGTTCCAATGAAGCTCAGTAAATTGACTTGACACACTTCATCATATTTTCACTTCTTCACATTCACATTCACAACTGCATCATCTATATATCAATCTTTAAAAATTTGTCCAATATATATACCTAATCCATCCACAAGCATCAATTAGGCCGGCCTAATTAGATGCAACTCTTATTCATCAAAAATACCAAATGTTAGCTTCAGGATTTCACAAAATCTTTCCAAAAAATATTCAAACACTCAACACGCTACATCATGTTGTATGAACCTAAGATAGGTCACACAAATATTTGTAAAACAAAGTTAATTCACCATTACATAATCTATCCATTAGGTTGGCCAAAGATAGACCTAATAGAAAAATTGAAATTAATAGAATAATGTCGATACACCATATGGGCATTTGAATACATGAGATTTTGAATGTACGTGCTCCCAAAATCCATAAACCACCTTCAAAACCACAAGAAACAATAATCAACAACAAACGATTGCGGAACAAAATACTCGAGGATGTGAGCTTCACACCGTTTCAGATATCAGTCTAGAATATCAAATCAAATTCATACTTAATCTTGCAGTTGCAACATGGTGACATCAATGACAACACAGAACAAAAAAATGAGATGTTTTTCTTCATTCTTCCAACATGAGAAGCATTTTATTTATGGGCTCATATGATGAATTCAACATCGGAAAACCATCCTAAATGGGTATCAATAAATATCCCACCAACTAGTATGGCTTGCGAAGCAAAATATTGAAATTCATCTTTTGGTATTTACTTGTGCGTTTTTCATTTTTCAATAGATATGTGCCTTGTGTGCGAGTTAGGGTTAATTTTGACCAATTATCTTCAACAATTCATGAAACTTGCAATCTACCATTTGGTTAATTTCATTTCAAAATAATCAACATTTTAATTACCAGAGGAGACACCATTATCTTGAGACATGCATGTATAAAATGACTAACATAGATTCGGTTATCTGAAACATACCTGGTTTTGCTAGTGATACAATTTTTTTTCAGAATGAAAATTCAAAATCCTTGGTAACTATGTTCTTGGTTTCTCTAGGTTTACCTTTCTTTGTGCACCACAATATCAATATTAATTTTTCAATGTCCTTACAAATTAGCAGTATAGCACGATGTGGAGTGCTATGAAAGTAACTGCATGCTCGAGGTGGTGCCAAGTGTATGTGTAGCTCAACACCTTCATTATTTCCCTATTACAATGCATTAATTTTCTTGAATAAAGGTGCAATCATGGTGGATTAGGGTTCAAATCATGAAAACCTTGGTTTCTGTGCAAGTCCACCATTAGAGAAGAAGACAACACAAAAATATTATGTGGCATGCTTGCATGTCATTTTGATTATTATGAGGAAATAACTTTATAAGGAAAATCCACTTTGGATACATGACCATTAATGATCACAAGGTTTGAATCCTTGGGTACCAAAAATTGGAAAGATTACCAAGAATTGAGACATTTACCCATCTAGTTCATGAGAACTGGGTGCAAAGAGAGGAACTGGGAACTGGGTTCAAGTAGGACCAAAATAATTTAAACATATTCACAACAGAGCCTCTGGTTTCTGACCTCCAGCTAAATAAAACGAAAAGCAACCATCAGACTAACTAAATAAAAAAGGGACGCGCGCACTAGTATGATTTACCTTGGTGACAACTCGCTAGGCTTGGCTTACCGATTGGGCAGGCAACTAGGACTAACCAAAGATACAATATCTTTAGCACAACTGCATCAACTCCGGAACTTCAGGGTATGGTAAATTGACAAGACTTAGGGAAAAAACTACAACATCCCAAATTCGGTAAAGAAAAGGATTTAGGAAATGACGAGGCAAGGTGAAACAAAACTTCCATTTTACCATTTCCTCTAAAAGCAACACACAAAGCAAGTAAAAACAAAGGAAAGAAAAGAACAACAACAAAAAAAGGGGGTCCACACTTTGACAAGGAGCAAAGTGGGGTGTGTTCTAAGACCACACAATACTTATTTCAAGGCAACTTCCAAAGAAGGTTATGAGAAATTTGGAATAATGTTGAATAACCTCAGGATGCTAGTTGATGAAAAATTTGACAATTGATGGAGTAGTGACATCAAGGAAGAAAGAATGGACTGCTATCTATGACATTGAAGAAGATATAATGAAAAAAAATTCTTTTTATATTAGTCCATATGATGAGATTGAGGACCCTTGTGAAAGGGCTATGAAAAAGTTAAAATATATTCATAATGGTGAGTTCAAGGTAAAGGTTAAGGAGGTTGCTGAAAAGGTACAAGTCCTCTTGGAGTAGCAACAAGAAGCTATGTGTAGACACATAAAAATGGCCTAGACTCGTAAACCATATTTTTATGTCTTATCATATTTTGTCTATAGTCCAAATTCAACTATTAATTAAATAATTCATAATTATTTAATTAATTCATGCCTTTTATTCCTCTTGATTATTTAAATAAATAAATTTTATTTATTTATTTAAAAGCGTCACTAATTATCTAATGTCTCATAATTAAATAATTTATTTAATTTATTTAATTATCCTTGTCCATTATTTCCTCCTGATTATTTAAATAAATAAGTTTTATTTAATGTGTCATTAATATCTCATGACCTCTTATAATTAAATAAATTCTTTAATTTATTTAATTATCGTTCACCATCACTTTTTCTGATTTTAAATAAAGATATTTATTTAAAATTGTCCACTTCCTATCTCTTGGCTTTTTCTAATTTAAATAAAATCATTTATTTAAATTATCCCACTTTCTAATTTTCTCGTTTTTTAGTAAATGAATAAAGATTTTAATTATTTGCTCTCACATGATTTTTCCTCATTTTTGAGTTAAATTTATTTTTAATTCAAAATAATGATAAAAAATCAAATAACTTTTATTTGATTTCAGATTTTTCAAATCTTCTTTTTTGTCCACCTCTTATCTTCTTGATTTTTCAAATCCTACAAATCAAGCAGTCTTTATATTCTTGATTTTTAAAAATATTTATTTCTTTGACTAATTATCTCATTTATTCTCGACCACCGATTCGACTTTCTCAGATGACATATTGACCACTCATTTAATGATTCTGCCCTAACCTTGATTAGGGATTGTCACATTAAATTTTGACCTCTGATTTTTGGCTTTCACCAACTTTCAATCTCGTATGTCTGTCCAAAATTGCATTTTCTATAAAATGCCAATTTTGCTCACAATTTTGATTACACTTGGATGCTTAGATGCTTAGACATTTAGACATATTCATATACTTGCATTTTTATTAGTGATTTTGGCATAATTGTCTTAAGCATTAGATTCATTTCGTCATAGACATAGATACTTGATTTCATTTTAGACAATCCAAATCCTTCAAAACTTGTGTAGGACTTAGTCTTTGTTTTTAGATGGCTCACACATTGAATCTAAGGGCAACACATCAATCAACAAGTTAGAAGGTGCTATGAAGGTAAATCATGGAGGCTTCAATGAGTGACAGGTATACTTGTTTCATTTATTTTAGTTTCTTTTGTTCTTGATAGCTTCTTTGGGTTTTATACTTTATTGATTTGATAATCTAAAAATCCAAAAATACCCCTTAGATACATTGGTGAACCCGTAATTTTTTAGAGAAAATTGTGTTTTCTTGTTTATTTTCATTGTTTTGCAGGTTACAGCCAAAAATTCATATGGAATCTCGTCATCTTCTTTTGAGCACAAAAAAATGGGTGTATAAAGTCATTTAAAATGATTATCTAAGTTTTTTAGGCCTCGTTATCAACTTTCCAGAACTTCAAACGGTTTAAAATTTTGCTAAGATTTGATAAAGTTATGGTTGTTTTAGTGATCACAGCTTTTTAGGATTTAGTTGTTAAGACCCAAATTTTCTTTCATTTATAGCACTTTTGTCTTGTAGGATTTTGCAAAAATATTTCTGGGTTTTGAAGGTCTATTTCTTAGCTTTCCATAGACATCTACAGTTTAAATTTTTGTTTATTTTTGAGAAAGTTATCACTATTTTAGTTTGCTGTTTTCATTGGTGTTTTTTTTTGTTCACTAATTTTCTGTTTGTAGCGTGTGGATTTGGAGTGGGGCTCCCAAAAATTGCTTCTTTTGGAGCAACAAAAAAAAATTGAGCTCTTAGTTTTTAGTTTTCTTTGGTTTCCTTTTCTTAGTTTAGTTTAGTTTCTTCATTTTCTAATTTAGTTATTCACTAGCTTTTAAGTTTTAGTTTGGTTTTTAATCTCTTGTCCTAACTTAGTTTTTTTGCAACTTTCTCATTGGTCCAAGACATTTATGAAACTACTAACTTGGGGTTTTGCAGCTCCATTAGTCAAAGACTCATTTTTCAAACCACTTGTTTGCAATTTTTAATTTAGGAACATTTCCTTTGGTGCTCTAAAATGAACTATGTTTGCAAGTGTTTGATTATGTTTGAACAAATGGTAGGTGATTATGCTCTCACGTTGTGAAAACTTGGTGATCAGAAAACCAAACCCATTTTATTTGTTATACACCCTTAAGACTTAGTAATCAAAGTATCCTCTCCCCTTACGCTTTTAGATGATCCTGGGTGTAAAAGAAATGGTTACTGACTCTAGAACTTGGGCATGTTCTGGTGGGAAAAAATAATCACCCCAGGACGACTCATACTGGTAGCACCTTGAACCTAAGGGACTTCCAGCCGGTATATAAAAGTGGATTCTAGGGAAAAGCCCAAGAATCACGCGTATGGTTCCGACGAGATGGATCTAAAAGGGGAGTCTCGCCGCATGGATCATGCCCTATGAATGAAATTCCCTTACTAAACACCTATTGTTTTAGAGGCAAACCATTTTTCAGTCGTTGCTTGGTATAGTGCAGGGTACAATATCATGCCTGAAGACACTACTGATCCCCTTGAGTAGAGATAGCAATTCTTAGGAAGTGATGACCCAAGAATCCAAATTTGGTGTGTCCATATAAGTGCATGCAAAGAAGGGATCCTGTGCCACCAAACTTCTAAGCTATCTGCTCTCGAAAAGGAAAGGTGTTTAGCACCAATCCGGGGTATATTGGTGGGCTATATCAAGTCTACAAACCCTTGGCCTATTAGCCTATTAGGATCATGCTTGTCTCATGTGCATTTGCAGACACCAAAACATTGTGCTTGCTAAGTGTTTGTTGGTTATTTAAACAAAACAAACAACACCCAAACATCAGGAAACAAATCATCAACATTTCAACAACTCGGGTTTTCGACCACAAACATAAATTTTTTTACCTTTTAATATTCTGCACTGCATTTGACAAAACACAATCACTCTGTTACAATGCATTTTCCAAATTTTACAACGCATTTGATCTGTTAAACCACATTTGATCTCAAAAACACCACAATTGCTTGCATTGCGATGCATCTGAGTCTCACAAAACCGCATTTGTCAAATCCTGTCGCATTCGTCAGTTCTGTTAGAACTGTAAAATTTTGAAAATTTTCATGGCTGCCTATACTCATTAGTTCCCAAAAATGCCCATACCATAAGCATAAGAATCCACTTTGCATAACATTTTGCTCATGCATTAGTTTGTTTTCATCATTTGGTCCCATAGAATTCACCTGGCCCTCAACATTTGAATTTATAAACCATATCGGTATGAGATGATGAGGGTCTCCTCGATCCATAAAGTATTTCATACTAATGTGTGTCTATTGCAGTCTATCGGCAAGACATCGGGAATGTCATAGCAATAAGTTTCCATCTAAGGATTGATATCGGCAAGAGGAAATGCACAGTCTCAGCAACAACAGGGTCTTATCGACAAGACAACAATTATCGAAATAAGTCATATCGAGCTCATCTTGTCTTATTGATTGAGGCATAAAGTGAAATATCGGAGAGACAAGAGCTATTAGAGTAATGTCCCATAGTATTCATCCAGTTTCACCAATAAAAAGGAGGGAGATTCCGTCGTCATCAGGATGAGCTTATGGAGTCTTATTTACCCCCTTTGTCACACCGATAGGATTTCATAATGACTTAGCAATCATCGGTGAGACTTGCTTCATCGACGAGAGCTAAGAGAGTCATGCCGAATGAAGTCCATCGGCAGGAAAACCACTATGTCTTGGCGATCAGAATTGGCGAAGGATAAATCTCAAAAAAACATGATGTAGTCAGATGAATGTTTATCAACCCCTAAAGTCACAGTGATACTCAAGACTGAAGGCACAAGGCATTAGTGAGACTCAGAACATCGGTAGGACTGCATGACAACATAGTGATATATAATCTATTGACAGTCGAAGAGACTTGGAGTGTCAGGGAAGCAGCAAGACGTCTCAGTGGGTGTCTAATGAACATGTAAAAGGCCCAAAGAAATGAATCGCTGCAGATGTGAATGCGAATGGATGTGACTTTTCATGTGTCCAATGTATAAATACTCATTTTTTATAGCAAATGGGATATAGAGCAGAGATCGAATAAAAAATACAGTAGATTATAATGTTTATATTTTTGAGACTATGATGCATGTAAAAAATGATGGAGATTTCAATTGAACTTATTTGATGAGATGACATTTTTTTGGTTTCAGTTGTTTGTTGTGTTAATTAAAAGTATTGCTGAAGTTGTCTCCAATGTTGATTTTTTCTAATTGTTTAATTTGATATATCAAGGATATTTTTTAGTTTATTAGTGCACACTTGTTGTATATGTATGATTGGATTAATTGGTTCTTTGAAGGAAAGATTAAGTCCTTTTAGTTAGTCATAGTAATTAGGAAATCTCATTTGGATCATTAAGAAGAACTCAATAGTCACATCCTTGCATGTTTATACCAGTTATAAAATTAAAATTTTATGCCAAACAATTTGAGTATCTGCCAGAAAGAAGTTAATCATTTCAGATTTTCATTTGACTCCATACACGCAATAAGGCACTAGTCTTCGCTATTCATTGTTTAATTTCATTCAATTTTCCATATGAACATATTAGATTTTTGCCTTGATATTGCTTATACAATTTATACCAAATTAAAACTCATTTATCCATTCCTGTTTGCTAGTGTGGGTAAATTGCTTTAGGAAATAAACATTGGTCAAGTCTGCTTCATTGTTATAGGTACACCCGCCTAGGTTTGGCAACACCTGAAGAGTAGAAGGTCTAAATCATTTGGCCTTGTTTGTTACCCTGAAACATATCAAGAGATTGGAAACCTCTTGAGTTGTTTTGCCTACATTTTTGAGAGCTAACAAATTGGTGACTTTGCTGGGGAAGTTATTGTAGGATATCCAGTTGAAGGCTATAATATAGAGTCATTGAAGAAAGATTTATAGTTTGAGAAGTTTAAAAAAAAAATGATTCCGCTAGGGAAAATAAAAAATAATTTTAAAAGAATCATTTTCCTACTTTTGGAAAAGTAGGTGGTGACTCTGGTAAAAACTTGATAAAGAATGGATAGACAATTTGTGTATGGAACAAAAGAATATTTTAGAAGGCAACAGTTGATAAGAGAAATTAAAGAATTGAAAGAGCAATGACTGCAATTGGACAAAGAAACACTACAATTGAAACAATAACTGTTACAATCAAGATAATTTTGCAATAAGAATGAATACACAAGTGCAAACAGGCATTGGACCCCACAAGCGCTTGATAATACAATTGGAGATCTTCACAATGGAGGTGATGCATATCATGCACAATAAGACAGTTATTCACCACAACAGTCGAAGCAAGTAATTGCTTATCCAGTCCCTCTTGGACAAAGGCTAGTAAGCTATCAAGACTATCAATATGATCAACACAATTCCAACCCACATGAAGGTGTCAATCAAAACTTGCAATGAAATGTATACCCAAGTCAGTAGCTTGAGGAGGAAGAAGATGAATATGTACATACTCAAAGCCAAGATTTCGTCGCAAAATCAGAATGTGGAATTTACCCCTTTGATGTGTTTCTTAACATAAGGAGACATGAAGGAGAAGATAAAATCTCTTTGTACAACAGGATGATAAATATCTGTATGCAATTACCTCCTAAATGTATGCCTACAAGACCCCTTTTGTTACACAATTCATAAGAGTTTGGAAACCTGAATCAACTTATTGGCTAGAATCATCAATATAGCATGCCTTTGATCGAGTGAATAAATTTATTAATGTCATGGAGAGGATAAGGTATGAGAACACTATCAATGTTGAATCCAATAGTTGTATTTCTGATGAGTATAGAGAAATTGATCAAACAATGCAACTAATAGAAGATGAGACATGTGCAAGTCAAAATGATTCATATGATAGCCTGCATGATGAAGATGAAGATACAAGAGATCTCTCTTGCATAACATATTGTGATAAGGAAGACAATACATGTTATGAAGGATCCAATGAATATTCAGATGGTGAAGATGAATATGTGGATTTTGACTTACAACAGGGTGATTCTTGCAGTTCTTGTGGTGATCAAGGAGAAGAGGCAATGGAAAATGCGGGCCCATTTGACAGTGAACAACTCCATGATGAGGATGTATCATGCCACAATGAGTAAGAGTTTGAGGATAGTCATGTGAGTCATGATCTACAACAAGGAGATAATTTCAGCTCTTATGGAGATCAAGAAGAGGGAGAAATAATGGAAGATATGGAAGAAGAAACGTGTTCACTCAGTAGTGAGAAAATTTTAGATATGCTAACTCTTGAATACCAGAGATGTGCATATGAAGGTGATTCTAAAGTCCTATGTCCAGCCTACATTTTTTTTGACAGTGAAAGTTCTTTATGCAATGATTCATATGACTCCCTTTGCATTTCTTGAGATGATGGAGAAACCTTTGAAGTTGATCAAAAATCTATATCCATTCTAGAAGAGGTATGTGATTTAGAAATTTCTAACTCATGTGGAGAAGACATTATTGGCATACCAAGGATGATAGGAGTCTAGCCTTGATTGGTTCAGATATGCATGGTGTAGACATGTCAAATTTACATCATGCATAATCATATTCCATTCATCAAATAAATCAGGACTTTATTTAAATCAAATCTTAAATCATTTTCCAAAGTCCAAAAAGTCAAATCAGTTAATCAGCATTAAATCAGCATGATCATCATCTAATCCTAGTCTAATGTTAATCCCATCCCACTTGCATTATCTAGACCTAGCCACTTGCACAATAAATCAATTTTATTGATTTATTAAAACACTCATTTTCCCTCAACATGACAAGTCAAACAGGGCATTTATTGCTGTTTTTCCTTGTCCCCCTCTCAACATTTATTGCAAATTTGAATTTGAATTCTCCCTCTCATGGGCACTCTTCCCAAATCTTGCACACACATCAATCACCACTTGACAAGTGTCCTCAATTCATTGGTTTGATTTTGATCCCACATTGGTCCCTCTTCAACATTTGGCATTTTGAAAATCTTTAAATAGGTGCATCATCCTCAAGCAAAGGGCTTCACAATCTTCACAATTTCATGCAAGGTTACTCTCTTCACTTGAGATTTAATCTTGTTCATCATCACTCCACCATCTTCATAGCATTTTCAATTTGAGCTTTTATCAAGGATTGGGAAAGGGTCACTAGCACAAGTGACACCAATCCAACTATGGAATAGGTAGCTTGCTTTTGTTTTCATAATGTTTTAGTCTTTTTATCATCATTTGTGGCATTTTGAAAACATTTGTAATGGATTTCATAGAGGTATTTTGATAGAGTTTGCAAAGCATCTAACCCTTTGTTTGAAGTTTAGTTTGCAGATTTTAAAAGGATACTACATATGGCGCTAGAAGGAGGGCTGTGTATTTTGATTAAGATGGATTGATTATATGTTGCGTTTGGTATTTGTACTCCCATTTTACATGTTGGTTTCTTTTTTTTTTTACATTCACACCTCAATGTTCATTTAAAAGTTTTATGTCTGACTTTTTAATGATTTGAATTATACACACTCTCTGCTGTGTTTGAATTTGAGAGCTATCTTGTCCGCAACCCACTCTCCATTACTTTCTGCATTAATCAACAAAACAGTATGGTAGCTATAAAAGTGGGTTTAGAAGCTATCCATGTGTTGGTTTATGATCTGGCCCAGGAATTGCACTAATTAGAGTACGCTGTCAAAGATTCATCTGCCATTGCATTCCATGAGTTAACATCTTAAAAGAGCATTTTTTCTCACAGTCCGCATGCACGTCCCTTATCTATTCATGTCTCCAGATATTCATGGTTTCTGATCCATATTTTTCAGTGTTTCATTGAACCAGGTAGAAGTATACGGGATTAAAGTTTTGAGCATGGAGTCTTTGTTTTTAACTAAGTCTTTCATCTCAATATGGCATTACAAGAAGCAAGCATATGCATTTGAATCAAATCTTTTAAGTCTCTATGTTCCCTGCAATACAACATTATGAGGTCCTCCGGTAGCTGTCTCTCTCAACACACAAAAGCGTGTCTTTCACACATTCTGCCAAGTAGTTGCGTCTTTGTTTAATGTTTGAGAGCTATACACATGCCATTGTAGTTATTCACTTGCCAAATGACTTCTTCACTGTCCATAATCACTCGCCAACTGTCTTTATTCCTCCAGCCGTTTGTGTTTTTTTCTTATATACATGTTTATCTCTGAAAAAAAAAAAATCTTTGATGACCAGCGGTTAAGGAAATAGGTACGCGTGTATGGCTTTCCCTGTTCATGACAGTGGTCGACACAATAAATGTGACAGGGCAGATTCACATGAGAATCTTGGAATTGAGTGTTAGTCTTTAATACATGATAAAGGCATCTTTCAGCTTGAAAGCTCAGAGTCTTGACTTCTAGTTTCATTAGGCCGCACCCAGATCTCCATGAGGTTTATGATTCAGCTTCTAACTTGGTTTCCAGTATTCTCAAAATTGTAAATACAAGATTACTGACAGATATCATGGTAACTAATCTATTTGTTTTGAATGTTTTTATCGCTGTAAGGACGTTGGAAATGGGGTTCACATAAATGGCACGATTGGTAGTTATTTATTTCTAATGTTGATATTTTTTTGGGCGCTATCTGTCATTCACATTTATGCTGATAACAAGACTTAGGCGGCTCTGCACCATCTAACAGCATTTGCGTGAAGATTCAGTACACCTTTCTAATGAAGTCAACATTTGAAATCAATGTAACGTACAAATTTTGAAGCATTCTATCGATTGAAGAGGAGGTTGCATTTAAAGTTTACTGCAGGAATATTGGCGTAGGATTTCAATCTGTCCACATCTGTCAGAGGCATTCAGGACAGAAGATAGCTTTACATCTGCCAGATAGTATTTATTTAAAAGGCCACGCACAACTTGGCAACTCAATTAGAGACAGAGTAGATATCATTTTATGCTGATTTTGATGAGGCTGAAATAAACTATTGCTTATTTGGAGGGATAATTCTTTTCTTCTCATATGCGTATTTAGAGGAATTTCATTCTTTATTTGCTTATTTGGATACACTAATTGCTTATTGCTTGTGGGTAACTACTTAGAATAATTAATTAAGGATGATATACTTAATTAATTAAAATATGTTAGCTACTTTAAAGAGAGTGGATTAGTAATTAGTGTTATCATGTTTCTACAAATTTAATGTTTTCAAGTGTTCTAAACATTAATTGCTTCTACTATGGCATAGGTACAAAAGCAAACGAAGGTACAAGCGAAGGATACAAACGAACAAAGGCGAAAAGATGCAAAACAAAAGAGGAGGAGGATTCTTGTTTGAAAACACAATGTGTTTTTTAACACTTTGATTTTTTTGATCAATACAACTTCACGAAAGGAGGGAAATGTTTTTTTGAAAACACAATGTGTTCTTTAACACTTTAAGTGTTTATTCAACACTTCACGAAATTGTTTTCCTTTTCGTTTTAGAACATTAGTTTTCAATTAGGGCTAAAACGAACAATTTCATTTTCATTGCAAAGGGCTTAAAACGAACCTTAGAACAAATTTACTAGATTTCGTTTTGGTTTAAAATTGAACAAGGCAAACTTCACACTTGATTTTGGTGCTTAAAATGAAGTCATCATTGCTTTGAGGCTAAAACGAACAAGTGCTTGATTGTGTTATTTTGTCTTTTGAGTGCGTATCCTCTCCCCTTGCGCTTCGTGCGATCTAGGGTGCAAGAGAAACACTCAAAATACATTTTATTGCTTTGAAACACTTCATTTTGGGGCTTAAAAATTGAACAATCTTGTGCGAGTGTGAGTAGGGGCATTTTCGCGTACATTCTCGTTCTTTGTGCCATCAAAGATCGATCGAGTTACGGATTGTGTCTTTGCTCGCTTTTGTTTATCTTAGAGGGCCTGCCTTGGGGAAAAAGTACTCACCCAAGCGACGACTCAACCGGTAACACTCTAAAGCCAAGAGTATTTCCAGCCGGGATATAAATGAGGATTTTGGTTAAACGCCATAATCACGCGGTTGGCTCCGACAAGATGGATCCGAAAGGGGACTCTTGCCACGTTGGGTCAACTCCTACGAACGGAAAGTCCTTACTAGAACCTATGTGTTAGAATTTGCCAAAATCCTTAATCTGTTTGTTGGTGCAAGAGCGGTCGTTCTGAAGCCGCCCCACAATTTTACGGCTTTTAGTAGAGATGGAAAGCATGCCATGGGAGTTTCATGGGTGTTGATGCTTGGCTGCCCCGTATAAGTGAGTCGCGTGGAGGGGAGCCAGTGGGGTCAAGCATCTAACCATCCGCTAAAAGTAGGCGTAGCTGGACTTGTCCAAGTGGGGACTCAACAAACATTGTCTATCACATCCATAGGGCTTGTAGTTATTCTTTGTTTGAAAACACAGTGGGTATTCGAAAACATTTTGCAAACAAACACTTAAACATGATCATGCAAATTTCAAACCCCTTTTGATAGAGCAAATACCTTTTGACAAATTTAAGTGTTGTTGCCTTCCCTTGGGATTATGTCCTTAGAGGTTTCTCATCACTTGAATTTATATCGTCATTTGCTCTAACTAGGGTTAACAATAGGAAATCCCTTTGCCTCAATTTCTTGGAACTCCCACACAACACTTTGTGGGAAGAAAAGGAATTTTGACATAGGACATCTTTAGTTTGAAACATAATCAAGAAAGTGTATTTGGTAAAAAGAAGTCATTAAAAGCAAAGATAAACAATTGAGCCCCACACATGTCTTTTCAATGATTTCTCACAAGATCAAGATACAAAAACCCAAGAAAAGGAAACTTAGCCCAAAACAACATCAACAAAGACTCAAAAGGTTATATGATTTTAGAGAAAAGTTGTTGGCTAATTTCTATAGACATGCTTCAAGAGACAACCCCACTTTATATTCATTTTACTACACACAAAATCCAAGATTGTTTCAAGGGATTGGATACCTTGCTTAGGGCATAACACGTTCTTCAATACCTTGGTCTTGTTAAGCAAAAGTCTAAACTAGGGTCATTCTAAGATCAAAACAAACATTCATCCATCAAAAACATCATCAACCATAAACATCTCACCAACATTTTGAGAAAATCTTGACACAACTATGCTAGGCTCCTTTGGTAGACATCAAAACCTTTCAAACATGAGACTTTGAATTCTTCAAACATCAAACATCAAACTTGTTCAACTCAATTGTGTGTGAATGAATCCTTTTGCACATGCTTAGTTGAATTATCACTTTGTTCAAATTAATGGTGGATAGATGCATCCTTCTCCCATCACTAATTTGGATTATCTTTTGGTTAGCTTGTGAGTAGACACATCCTATTCTCACTTCTAGATCAAATTATCCTTTATGAGCATTAGTTATCTTTTTTAGATCATCATTCAAACATCTTGGGGATATCTCTTGCTCAAACATCAACATTCAAAAGATAGAATTCAAAGTCTAAACATCAAACAAACATCAATCAAAGCAAACCCAAAGTACCTAGCATCACATCAAGATTTTCAATACAAATTCAAAACTTCCATTCTCACCCATATATCATACACCTTTCATTTTCACATCTTTGATCTTTTACACATCCTAGTTTGCTCTTTTATGGTTCAAACAAGATCACAACACAAGAGGAACATGGAGTTAAATCAAGAAACATCAACCACAAGTGATCTAAGCCAAAACATTCCAGAAATCCAAAACACACCACTTCCAGACCTCACTATCACTACACACGATCCACAAAAAGAGGTCTTGGTGGAAGACATCACACCAACAGAACTAAGTGAGGAAGAAGTTCTTGAGATGCTCAAACAACCAAAACTGCAAAAGTTTCTTCGCGCAATGGCTAAAATAAATCCATCAATTCTCAACACTATTGAGGATGAGCTTCTTGTACCAAATGACCAAAACACCCTTCCACAATCAACCACTTCCATTACCACCATAGAACCTACTATCAATGAGGATGATACCCTCTTCAACACGCATCAAAATCCACTTTACAACCCACTTGGATTTATCGATACATCTGAGGTTCCTTACCATACCACCTCATCATTTTCCCTTGACACGCAAGTGTCTAGACCTTTGGTACAAGCAAGCTCATCCGAAATAGAGAGACCCTACGGATTTGTCTCTTCATTTGCACAAGAAAATTTTCCACCTTTCAAATCATTCACACCTCCCACCACGTCAACACCATATTTTGGTTTAGGGATCCCCCCTTTACCTAAATTTCCACCTTTCCCTAACATAAATCGCCCCATCCAAATCAATTCATCCAACCAAGGGGGTACATCACATCTTTCAAACACACCATCCACATCAAACCAACACATGATAGCTAATCAAAATATGGTCTCTCAAATACCCACTATTTCGCTCATCTCTACCATTCCTACCACTTCACCTAGTCCCACCATTCCTATCACTTCACCCATCCCAAATGCACCTATCACCACATTCACTCCAACCACTACATCCACTATACCTCAAACTTCCACTACCCCCATCACACCCCTTACATCGCAACCTCCCACCATCGCTCTAAGCACATCTCAAACTTCCAACACAATTCCGATCCCACCACCACCACCACTGCGACCAAGCCAAGTAAGCCATTACAATGCTTCATTCAAAGCATACCAACAATTGCCCCAACAATATCAAACAATTCGGCAAGCGCCTATAGCCACGCACGCTTCTCAAGCTTCACAGCAAAATCAAGCTCAAACATCGCTGCAACAACAACAAGCACAACAAGCAGCACAAGCCCAGGCTTTGTTGCAACAACAACAACGAGCTACACAAGCTGCACAAGCCGCACAAGCTGCTCAAGCTGCACAAGCTGCACAAGCCGCACAAGCTGCACAAGCCGCACAAGCTGCTCAAGCTGCAAAAGATGCCCAAGATGCCCAAGCACGAGTGCAAGCACAAGCGCAGTACTTTGCACAACAACAAGCAGCCCAACAACGCGCATATCAGAAAGCGTTAGAGCAATACCAAGAGCAACAAGAAGCAGCCCAACAAGCCCTAGCTGACCAACAACAAGCATTGTTGGACCAACAACATCAAGCACAACAACAAGCTCTATTAGCGCAACAACAACAAGATCAACAACAAGCGTTGTTGAAAGCATACATGGCACAACAAGCAAACATTCCACCCATTCAAACACCCACTCCGCCCCCCCAGAACACCTTCATTCCACCTCCTGATCCACAATTGGATGTCACCGCACAAAATGGAGTTACGTCGCAACAAGTGCTTGACCTTCAGTAGGAAGACGCCAAAACCACTATGCCCTTGTCCATTTGATGGGGTAGAAATGCATTCCCAAAGAGGTTTGGAATCCTAAATTTGACAAATGTCGGGCAGATTGACGAAGATCATGGAATTTCAAGGTACATTGCGTAGGTGTCACGTGACGTGCTTGATGAGATTATTCCCAAGAAGCTTGGCTGGAAACGCTATTGATTGGTTTTATCGACTTTCTGGAATCAAAAAATTCCAGGAAATCATAGATGCCTTCATACATAATTATTCCTTCAACACTCCCATGGAGGTTAGCTTACAGGAATTATCATCTCTCAAACAAGGGAAAAAGGAATCATTCGGTGCTTTCTTACAACGATGGCGATCCAAAGCTAATCAAAGCAAGTGGTCCATGCCTGAAGAACAACAAGTGGGAACTATCATTGCGAATCTTGATGGGCCCATGGCCTTCCACCTCAAAATGCAAAACATCACCACTTACGACCAATTGATACCTAGGGCGCTCAATATCGAACAAGCCCTTGCCACGCAGGGAGAAACTTCATCATATCAAGAAGGCCGCTCATCATCCAATTATCATGACAAACCACGAACATGGGCAAAGAATCGTAATGTAACCAATGATGGTGTTGTTGACGCCAAAGTTGTCATTAGTGCCCCACGGAAGAACAATCCACCATCCCAACAACAACAACACCAAAATACCAATCAAAGCAATCGACAAGTCAATACTGTGGTCCAACCATCCCATAACCAAAACACAAACAACATTGATAATCAGGGAAGACCACAGCGAAACAAGTTCTTCCCCAAACGAAAATACACACTCCTTGGGGAACCTGCTGAAGCAATCATGAAAAGATTGGTAGATGAAAAATTGATAACGGTCCCTACACATAATAATTATCAAGAACCATCGGTCAAGCCACCATGGTATAATGAAAATTATCTTTGCGACTTCCACAAACTCAAGGGACACACGACAAACAACTGCATGAGGCTCAAAAATCTAATTCAAGACCTCATAGATGACAAAATCATAGATGTGGAAGCACCATCAGGAAACAAAGATCTCAAGATTTACACGAATCCGATGCCGAATCATGGTAACAAAGGAAACAAAGATCAAGACAAAGGAAAAGGGGCTTATAAAAATGTCAACCACACATACGAGGGTGTTGTTGCTTGTTTAGACGAGTTTTGTGGAGTCATCACCATCAAAGGGGCCCAAGCCGATTGTGGAGTCACCACAAGAGGTGGAAAGGTTACCATTGCAGCACCATCCCAACCAAGCAGAAATTCCACATCCAATCCAAGGTCTAACCCTAGTGGCTATAATGTCTTGGATCAATTGAAAAGAACCCCTGCACATATCTCCATCATGGAGTTACTCAAAATCTCATCTGCACACAAAAAGATTCTAGAAGAAGCTTTGGCGTCATCTACTGTCCCCGCAGATCTAGATGCAGAACAATTCCAAGCTATGGTCGCAAATATCACCACACCTAACATTCTTACATTTTCTGAACAAGACTTCCCCACACAACCATCTCACAACCGTGCACTTCATCTGGAGGTGTACGTAAATAAAAAGAAAGTCAAGAGAGTCTTGGTGGATGGAGGTGCAGGCTTTAATATTTGCTCCTTAAAGCTTCTAAAGAATTTGAACATTTCAGAGGATTCAATTGACAAAGGAAAAGGCATCACAATAAGAGCATACGATGACCAGGAAAGGGTATCCCAAGGCACCATTCAACTTCCTGTCCAGGTTGGACCCGCCATCATGCAAACCAACTGTCAGGTCTTGGACCTCGATTTACCATACAACATTCTCCTAGGGCGACCATGGATACATGCAATGCAAGCTGTAGCTTCAACCTTTCATCAATGTGTGAAATTCACACATGAAGGTCAAGAGGTTACTATCCATGGAGATCCTGAGCCATTTGCCTACTGCAAAAATCTAGAGGCAAAATACTACAAGATCCCGCAAGTACCCAAGAACGATGAAGGCCCATCAACACCTTACGTGGATCCCGCCACTCTCACTTCTGCGACAGAGACACCCTCCACCCCCGCCATCCCCGCCTTTTCTGATATCAAAGTCATAATACAAGATGATGGTTGTGGAAACTATTCAATGCCTAAGAATGCTTTTGTAGTAGGAGAGCTACCACAATCTCCTAGATCAAGAGGACGACCACAATCACAAGAAGCTTCAACATCTCAAGGCTCCTATGAACGAAACCCTACCTTCACAAGTGCAGGAGATCTTGGTCAGGAAACATTAGAGGGGGACCTATCTCATCTCCTTTATCGAGATGATATACCGGCAGTTGAATTGCCTATGGATGAACGAAACAAAGGTATGAAGCTGATGCTCTTGATGGGCTATAACCGGAACCAAGGGTTAGGCCAAGATAATAACGGGCGTGTAATACCCATTATACCTGAGAAGAAAATAAAAAATCTTGGCATTGGTCATCCTACTCCTAAGGTAACTGTACTTGGTCGAGGTGCCCAGGATAGACGGAACCGAACGCCTCCTCAGGAATCTGTAGCTACTCCAAAATCCTCCATGACTTTAGGAATGCCCACTGATTTAACTGAGTCACCAGAAATAGGATTACCTTTGTTGTTTGAGGATACTAATGTCCTTATGATTAGCACCTTGTCTTATGAGTCTGAAATCCAAAGCAATGAAATCCGATTAGTCTATCCCCAACTGATTGATTACGACCAACGAGGACCACCAATTCTTGACATGTTTGAAAACGATAAGGCGCACTCGGAATTCATGGGACTTAGGGATGACATTCCATGTGGGGATCATAAGGCAGGTTTTATCATAGAGCTGGATACACATGCATACTATGGAGAAACGATTGAATCCCTCAGTCGCAAAAATAAAAAATTGAGAATAATCTCCAAGTCCTTGAGTGAAAACCACCTTGTGGCACTCTCCGACTCTGAAAAAGTAAAAAGAAAGGATGCATCCAATGGTGAAAACCTCTCTGAGGCGCCTGAGGATGGGGGATTCAATCTTCCTCTTACAGCTATACACCAAGAAAAGTCAGCTATGCTAGCAGAAAAGTGCAACCCCATCAATCTGGGAACACAAGAAACTCCTCATATTACATTCTACGCTGAGTCATTATTATGCAAAGAACAAGAGGAGTTGGCTACCTTCTTAAAGGAAAGGAAGATAAATTTTGCGTGGACCTATGCTGATATGCCAGGATTGGATCCAGAGGTAGTGGTTCATCACTTGGCAGTCTATCCTAAAGCTAAACCTGTGAGACAGAAGCTTCGCAAAATGCATCCTCAAATTGCTTTGTTAGTCAAAATGGAGCTCAAAAAGCTATTAGATGTGGGATTCATTCGACCAATTGATTATCCAGAATGGGTATCGAACTTGGTACCCGTATCAAAGCCTGACGGAGCCATAAGAATCTGTACGGATTTCAGAGATTTGAACAAAGCATGTCCCAAGGATGATTTCCCGCTCCCCAACATCGACATGATTGTAGACATGACCGCAGGGCATGAGATGCTATCACTTATGGATGGATTTTCAGGATACAACCAGATTATGATAGCAAAAGAAGATCAACACAAGACGGCTTTCACTTGCCCATGGGGAACATACTGCTGGAACGTAATGCCATTCGGCTTAAAGAACGCCGGGGCCACATACCAAAGGGCCATGACACTAATATTCCATGACATGATCCACAAAACAGTTGAGGACTATGTTGATGACATCCTGGGAAAATCCAAAAAGAAGGAGGATCATATATCGGTCTTGAGTGCTATCTTTGACAGACTAGAAGAATACAAGGTTCGTTTGAATCCCAAGAAGTGTGTCTTTGGCGTACAATCAGGAAAGTTGTTGGGTTACATAGTGTCAATGAGAGGCATTGAGATTGATCCGGCAAAGGTGAAAGCAATACTTGAAATGGAAGCTCCTAGGACATTGAAACAACTGAGAGGTCTCCAAGGCAGGCTTCAGTCAATTCGCAGGTTCATAGCACAATTAGCAGACAAACAAATCCCTTACTCTCACCTACTCCACAAGGGGGTAACGTACAAATGGGATGACAAATGTGAACAAGCCTTCAACAAAATCAAGGAATATCTGTTAACACCTCCAGTACTAAGGCCTCCAATTCAGAACAAACCATTGATCCTTTATATCTCAGCAACTGCAGCAGCCCTTGGTGCTCTCCTAGCACAACATGATGAAAATGGAATAGAAAGAGCCATATACTACATCAGCCGTACAATGGTGGGCCATGGGTTAAACTATACATTCATTGAAAAAGCTTGCCTAGCAGTGGTGTTTGCATCCCAAAAATTCAGACACTACATGTTGGCACACAAGATCAAACTCATAGCTAAAATTGATCCCTTAAAGTATCTTCTTTCAAAGGCAATGCTTACAGGAAGAATGGCTAAGTGGGTAATGGTATTATCAGAATATGACATTGAGTATGTGGAGCGCAAGGCAATCAAGGGACAGGTCATTGCAGACCAGCTGGCAGATGCACCTATCTATGCGGAGAACCCACTTGTTTCAGAATTTCCAGATGAATCCATTTTCAACATTGACATAGCTACTCATTGGAAACTATACTTTGATGGCTCCTACACACAACATGGGTCCAGAGCCGGTATCTTCTTCATCACACCACAAGGGGATTGTATACCAAGATCATACAAACTAGCATTCCCTTGTACCAACAACATTGCAGAATACGAGGCTTTAACAATAGGTCTCAGGATAGCAGTACAGTGGAACATTATGGCATTGAAGGTATATGGAGATTCACAGCTTATCATAAATCAAGTGAACAATGAGTACCAAACAAAGGATGATAAGCTAACTCCATACAAAAGGCTGGTGGAAAATCTCAAGGAATATTTTGTTGACATCACATTTGAGCAAGTACCAAGAACCAACAACAGAGCATCAGACGCAATGGCAACTATTGGATCACTCTTAGAGATCCCTCAAAATGTTCTGAAATATGACTTCTTGGTAGAGCAGCTTCTCGTACCAGCATTCAAGGTACCAGAGTCAGAATTTGTGTGCGAAATCGTTGGTCCAAATGATCAGTGGTACCAAGACATTTACACATACCTTAGGATAGGTATCATTCCAGCCGATTTGCGTTCAAGCCTTAGACGAACCTTTATCAAGAAAGCATCTCGTTTTGTCATTTTAGGAGAAACCCTTTATCGTAGAAGCATAGAAGGAACCTTACTAAGATGTCTTAACCCTGAGGAGGCTTCGGCTGCCCTAACTGAGGTGCACAACGGCATCTGTGGTTCTCATTCGAGTGGCATGACCCTGTCTAAGAAATTGTTGAGGAGTGGATATTACTGGCCTACCATGGACAGAGAGGCACATGAATATGTCAAGAAGTGTCTACAGTGTCAGCAACACGGGGACCTCATCCATGCTCCAGCTCAAGAGCTTCATCCAATCATCACACCATGGCCCTTTTCACAGTGGGGACTCGATCTCATTTGGAAAATCACACCCACCTCATCCAATGGTCACAAATTCATTATAACTGCAACTGAGTACTTCACCAAGTGGGTTGAAGCCATACCTATGACCTACATAACAGGAAAGCAGATCTCAAAGTTCATCCTGAACTATCTCATATGCCGCTATGGTGTTCCACAAGCTATTATCTCAGATAATGGGACACCATTCAAAAATCAGGAAGTCTGTGACCTATGTGATAAATTCAAAATCCAACCTTCGGCTTTTCCACCCCATATCCCCAAGGCGTGGCCAAGCGAAGCTACAAATAAAACCATCCTCAAATCCTTAAGAAAGCAGTCAATGGCCTTGGTCGTGGCCCGGCATTTCTGCGACTTAATCGCCCTTTGGGCTTACGAACCAACATCCGCGCACTTTGGTGCCACACCATTTTCCTTGGTCTGCGGATCGGGAAGGCCATCTTGCCCATTGAGATCGAGTTACCGCTCCACCAGTATCATTTTAAAACCCTCATCGCGGACGAAAATTATGGGTTCAAGATTGAGCAGGCCTTTGTTGAATGACGGCGATGCGGATGCTTTGAAGCCATGCAAAGTGGTGTATCGAGAATGAAGGGCTACGAAAGCAAAATCGAGCCCGAGAACCGAGGTTGGAGAGGTGGTACTACAAAGAGAGAATCGAAGAATGTGGCAGACAATGGCAAGGAGCAAAAGTTTGGTTTCTTAATTTTGGGACCCTTTGTCATCATAGCAAGCTACAAATCGAGGGGCATGTCGGTTATCAACGCGAAGGGGAACCCCTACAGGAGCCAATGAATAGCTCCCATCTCAAAAGTTTTTATGCCTAAATATTTCAAGGTATAGAATCAAAAAATCCAAAAGATCATAAAATGTCCTGAAAAAATGGTTACTTCGGCGAAAACCTGGCAAATAAGCGTCTTGGTGACAACAAAAAAATCAAAAAATCAAGAAAACAGTAAAGAGAAAAAATCTTCCTCTAGTGAAAACCACTTCGGTGGCACTTTGGGCAAGTACCTTGGTGAAAACCTGGAAAACAGGCACCTTGTGTAAATAAGCACTCTCCATCCATCTTGGTCTTCGTGACTTGCTTTGCATCATTCACTCACCCATCGCATATCATCGCATTTCACCCTTCCATCCGCATCTACACCATAGCTTGGTCTTGCGTTTGTGTCACGATTCCTCCTAGAGCTACTCGGCCCACTTAAAAGGTCAGTTTGTCCTGCCTATATCAGAGTAGTCTATCGCCTCACACTAGGGGCACGTTCTCATCGGATCAGATTCGTGTATGATCTTAAAATCTAGAAAATCATAAAATCCAAAAAACATCAGAAAATCAAAAAATCCAAAAACATTCAAAACATATCAAAATCAAAAGCATTCAAAACATTTCAAAATCAAAAACATTCAAAACATATCAAAATCAAAGAAACAAGAAAAGGTATATTTGTCGAACTTCATTAGATCTCGAGCTTGAGCGTAGGCAAGGTTGATCTTTGATCATTCAGGGCATTTAGGTCAGTCCTACTGCCAGGAGTCGTCATAATAAAAGCTGACATCTCATCGTAATATCTTCATGCGTAAAAATCGGTCAAGTCGTCAGTCGAACTACGTGGTCTCTGCGTGTATAACGTAGGCAAGGCTAATCTATCGATAAGCCCCCGAGGCCCCTAGGATAGGTCTTTAGGTTAGTCTCTTGGTCAAAATCTCGTAAAATCCCAAAACATTGAAAAATCAAAAAATCAAAACATTTGTAAAACCTCAAAAAATTACCAAAAACAGCCTCAAAACATTGCAAAATTCCAAAAACATCCAAATACTTGAAAAAAATCCATCCACCTCATCTCGCTTACACTCGCAATAATCAATCATCCATAATAAATCGTCATCACCCTCAACCTTTGGTAAAACAGTCAGAAACAAGTCTAGCAGTCAAATGTGAAAACCTAAACTGTCAAAATCTCAAGTATAGGTCTGTCGGCAAGCAAGTTGATCAACTCTTTTCTTATCAATGGCATATAAATCATAAATCAATTTCATCATCATTTGATACAAAGCATTTCCTAGGATCCGTTCCGACAATGGGCACTTTTATCAAATCAACCACTTTGGGTAAACAAAACGACGTGTCATTAACATGTCCTAGGATCCGTTCCGACAATGGACATTATCTTTTGGCAATAAGTTTTGGCTCCCATCTTTTGAAACACATCCCTCTGGCTGAAGGTATGAAGAACATTGGCTTGCTTGTATACTTGATCTTTTCTTTTGATTTATCATATTGCACTCATTCCAAGGACCTCTCGATGATATCCGAACGAAGGATTTAGAGAGATAGGAATGGGGCAACGATCATTATTCTTTTGTTTGCTGTGCTTGTTGGACGTTCTTGTAAAATAACTTGGTGAATACTTGCTTTGTTAGATATGTATGGAGGAGGTTTCAGATACCTTGTTGACTATTGCATTGATTGGTTATACCTTTCCGTGTTTTGGTCCGAGATTTTTGAGACTTCTAAAGTGCATCCTAGCAAGGTTTCCGTATGTCAGGTGTGAACAAGAATACTCCTATCTATTTGTCGAGTCAAAGTCCATCACATAAGGTACCAGCCATCCTGGTCCTTTATACCTTGATGCATCGTGCTTAGGTGTGTTATCAAAAAATAAAGTAAGTGACCCTTTGAAAATCCCAATCCTTGATAAGCAAATCATCCATCTATCATCATCATTTATCATCATCATCTTTTATTATCATCGTCATCTCTAATAAAGTCTCGACCAATCATGGACTTGTTGGATCCTCTTGTCATCATCTCATTTCCGCACTAACATCATACATCCGTCATGCATCCATCATGCATCCATCTTGCATCTACAAACAGTCAGCATATCACATATCATTCATATCATACATAATAGGAAACATCAGTATTTTGCATATCATCTCACATGCATCATCATCATAATATAGATCTGTTAGTCTCTCATAACTCATCCATTGCATAATCACGGCATATCACATCATCAATCTCATCCATCTCATATCATATCATCATTTAAGTTGTTTAGGATAATATAGATTTGTTATTCTAAGCATCTTAAAATCACCATCTTTGCATCGTCATCCATAACCACCCATTTTTGAACCTCTTTATCGCGAGATCGACCCTCAAATCAAATCTTTTATTTCGATCTCTCGAGGGGCAATACCGGTGTATTTCTTTCGGTGGGGCATCTGAAAAATCATGAAATTTTTAATTTTGATTGCGAGGAAGTTTATTCTTTGAACCAGCGCCAATAAGTACATTGTTTCAAGAGGGGCAAAATGTAGACATGCAAAATTTACATTCTGCATTTGATCAGGATCATTTATCAACCGAACTAGATGTTGCAATAGGCAAATTCATCACTTTCATCCATTCATTAAATAATTTCATTTATCAAATAAACATTATCATTCAACCTTCATCCTTCATCATCCATTTAATTAAATAAATCAGGAATCCATTTAAATCAAATCCTAAATCACTTTCCATCCTTTTCTGATTTAAATAAATCAATTATCAAAGTCCAAAATGTCAACTCATCTAATCAGCATTAATCAGCATGATCATCATCTAATCCTAATCTAATGTTAATCACATCCCACTTGCATTATCTAGACCTAGCCACTTGCACAATAAATCAATTTTATTGATTTATTAAAACCCTCATTTTCTCTCAACATGACAAGTCAAACAGGGCATTTATTGCTCTTCTTTCTTGTCCCCCTCTCAAAATTTATTGCAAATTTGAATTCAAAATTTCCCCCTCTTGGGCACTCTTCCCAAATCTTGCATACACATCAACTAATCACATGGTGGCAAGTGTCCTCTATTCATTGGCTTGTTTTTGATCCCACATTGGTCCCTCTACAACACTTGGCATTTTGAAAATCTTTAAATAGGTGCATCATCCTCAAGCAAATCCTTCACAATTTCATGCAAGGTTACTCTCTTCACTTGAGATTTGATCTTGTTCATCATCACTCCACCATCTTCATAGCATTTTCAATTTGAGCTTTTATCAAGGATTGGGAAAGGGTCACTAGCACATGTGACACCAATCCAACTATGGAATAGGTAGCTTGCTTTTGTTTTCATAATGTTTGTCTTTTTATCATCATTTGTGGCATTTTGAAAGCATTTGTAATGGATTTCATAGAGGTATTTTGATAGAGTTTGCAAAGCATCTAACCCATTGTTTGAAGTTTAGTTTGCAGATTTTAAAAGGATACCTACAAGTTCTATCTGAAAACTAGCGTAATGTTAATTCCAACCCTAATGAATGAGGACAATTTAGTCCTAATTGGTTAAGACCATGTATATAGCCGACAAAATCATTGGGTCTAGTGCATATGTCTTAATGGAACTCGATGGAACACCTCTTAAGGAGCCTATAAATGTTGTGCATTTGCATCGGTATTATGTCTAATCCCTTTGAATAGTATGAATAATAAAGTAGTGTTGTTAAAGTTATATGCTTTCACATTGCTTCGTTCTTGACAAACCACTCATGTGTATGTCTCGAGCACTAAAGTGATTATTTAATCACTTTAGGTTTCATGCTATCAAAATTCATCTTGTGTGTTATGATAAGTTAAATTTAATTTAGCATAACATACTCAATCATCATGTTGAATCTAACAAGAAACTATAATATGTTTTAATTAGATCACATAGATTCTGTTAAATCATGAAGACATTAATTAAATACTCTTGCAAAGGTTATTTAATTAATCACATTACCATTTAACATTCCAACACATTAAGATCTATAGATCATCAAAACATCATATGATCATATATAGATATCCAAAGTTTTATGTACATATCATCATAATATACAATATCACTGAGGTCTATAAGAACTAGACCCCTTAGGCTTTGGTGCTCATGATTTGGTAGCCGAACGTCGAGAGATGGTCATGTGTGATCGTGACCGCGATCCGCGATCCGCCAAACTTGAGTGCAAACTCGAGACCCCATATCTGTCCAAGGGCCACATGACACTCCTTCACTATCTAATCTCTCTCCACTTGTAGCCATGATACCTCTACCTATAGTCTCTCCACCTCTATTGGGGTTTGGGATGACTGTCTTGTAGTCTCGGCTTGGTGGATTCATCTCCTCACACTCTCATATGCTGCTTGTAGCCTTACAAATGGTCTCAGTGACTTGGCTCCTCCTCCACGATAGGTAGGGGCACGTAGGTTGATTCCATCTCCTCCTCATCGATGGATGCAGGAAATATCTCTACAATAGCCTGATGGTAGAACTCTCACCAGTCTCTCGTCGCTCCTGTAAGGTACATGATGGGCCAAAAAGTGGAGATATGATGGGTATGTGTAGGGTATGTGGCTAACGACTTTTTTTACCCAAAATTGATGAAACAAAAAGGGTTTTTAAAGGAGATTCTTAGCTTTCCACCAATATAAATTATGCTTTGACTTTGAATTTAATAAATTATTATTATTCATTTTCTATTTGAATTATGACTAAATTCCTAATTAATAGGCTGATTGAAAAACATCTATAGCTTTCAAACAGTATCACATTTTTTGAATCCAAAACATGTGTCACATTCTATGCTTCACATACTATAGGATAAAAAAAAAAAAATCATGAAGTTTTGACCAAGTTAAGGTGGTCAGACATACAAGTTTTTATATTTTTTAAAAGTTGTAATAAAAAATTCATAATTAATTATTTGCGGAAAAAATTACAAAAAATATGCATCACATCGGTGAGTCAAATACTTATATCTAAAATCTTATAAAAAATAGCCATCATTTTAAATTGGTTAGGGTGGTTAGATAAACACCTACTTCTTATTTTTTCCCTAAAATTTAAGTACTACTGCATTGAAATTTCAAATTTCCACCAAATAGTTTTTTTTTTAGAACAAACCTAGTAGTTTAGAAACTACATTCAATTTGCTATATAGATTACGTTTAGCATATTTTTTAAATAATATAGATAACTTATTCAATTTTTTATTTCAAGTTTCCTAACTCTATTTTTTCTAAATTTTTCACCACTTAAGGGCCTATTTTTTCCATGATGATCCTGCACATACCCAACATAAGAAATAAAGTAAATGCATAAAATAAAATACCATCACCTATATCTCTGGTAGGCTGAGCAATCTCAAAATCATCCTATATAGAGGGCATGGAGGATGTGATATCCTACCCTCGACTGTGGGTATTGGTGCCTATTGCAGCTATTGCTCGTGACCTCGTCATACAGATGGGTGAAGGATCTCCCCACTCATGTTGATCCTTATCTATTGCCTCATCACTCTCACTCAGGGGTGGATCCTCCTCCTCCTCCTCCTCATCATCATCATCATCCTCATCCTCCTCCTCCTCCTCTCCCTCCTGTCCATCATAATTTGGATCTGCATCCTCGTCATACTCATCATCTATAACATCTATGAATATATACGTAGCCCTGTAGCATGTCTCCTTGGCCCTATCCTCTCAGTCATCTCCCTCATCTGGTAGTGGACCTGCATCTCCCACCGACTCAACCATCGAGAATACCAATGCTGGTCGTATCACTGTCCACCACTCCTCATAATCCCTTATGGCACCAACGTCGTATGCGTTGGAGAGTAGCGGTTGGTCATGATCAAAAAATTCAGAGTCACTCTCAGATTCATGCTCTAGAGTGAGTCACACTGTATCGCCTGGTCTCTAGGCACTTTGCACTGACCTCCTGAAAAAGGATCGTGCCTAGGGTGGTGTTTGCACTTGTTCAAATTGCCGCATGACTCAATCATAGTAGAAAGGTTGTACTATGTGGTAATCACAACAAACCAAAAATCTATCCATTTGCATCCTCCTCAACTATTTGGTATGATCTAGCCACTGTAGCATCAACTAATAAGGTCTCCAAAGGATCTCATCCTCCTCCAGTCATTAAAATCATACTCTCCAAAAATGCAAATCACCATACTACCATAGTCGCCATAGAGGATAGCCAAAAGCCCGAGGATACCCTACTATTGTCGCACATGGATAGCCAACTGGTCTGGTGCATGTTATATGCTCAAGGCACCAAACTTGTAGAAGTGTGCAATGCACCATATTGTCCACCTCTCGAAACAAAAATCACCCAAGATCATAATATAGATGTGCTAGGATACATCAACCCAAGGCATATACTAGTTCCAGTGAATATAATAACATCGGTAGCTCAATCTATCTTCTCACTCGATAATCATGAACTGGACCATCTAGACAATATTGTAAATCCACCTTTTGCTCATGGAAGGTGCGGTCTCTACGGAAATGTACTCACTCTCCTTGAATATGAATGTGGAGAATCCAATGTACATCCTCTAAGGTGATCATCATCTCCCCTATCAACAGATGAAACGTGCATGTATCTATATCCCATCGCTCATAGAGAGCCATCAACATGGCATTATGGTACCTCATGGGAGGCATAAGGTATGCCCAATAGATGCCCACATCCTAAAGATGTTCTATCTCCTCTACTGATAGTGATGGGGCTATTTCTCTCAGGAAGCTTAATTGTCTCCCTCCTAGTCGCCACCATGATCAAGTGGGTACCTATCATAATTACACAAATTTGCTCTAAAAATCATCTAATATCTTCAATTTTAACATTATTCATCATGCAAGTGTACTAAAGTCCATCTAGTGTGATTTCCTAAAGGCCCTAGACACTTTAGAACCCTTTTGGGACACTTCATGAAGAAATAGGACACTTTGCGAAGAAACGAGACACTTTGCGAACAAAAGGGACACTTTGTGAAGAAATGGGACACTTTGCAAAAAAAGAGGACACTTTGCGAACTTTTTTTCCAAGATCCTAAATTAACCTATATATGCATAAAAATCATTAAATCATTGGAAAATCACTAAGTGAAGGTAGTAGAATCGACTCACCTCATGTTGATGCTCGCCATGTGTTACCTGGTCTCAAAGAACGTTCAATCTCGTTGCTATGTAGCCTCGTCTTCTTGGAATTTTTCCATCTCACTCATCACTCTCACACTAGAAGAAGGTAAAATGAATTAGTAAGTGACCAAATACTTCACTTTCACCTCTTTTAACTCTTTTCATTCCTTTTAACCTTATGCATTAACTTAGGGTTTTTCTTATCTTAAGGGTTAATAAAGTACTTTTTATTCAAAACACCATAACGGGCACTAGGGAACTCCATTTTCAACATCATTCAATGCATTGGAATCATGATTCCACACCCGACATCATCAATTGTTTATCGTTATGTGACATGGTACTTGGAAATGTCCTATGGTATGATGTTTCTTATTTGATGTGGCTAGATTGCTACCTTGATTCCACCTCCATAAAGCAAGTGAAATCAAGGGGGGCCATACATCTACCCTCGAATTTGATTTCTAGAAGTTAGGAAAAAATATTTTTGGAAAACTAATGAATTTGTGTTGTAGGATGCAGTTCCTAATGTTGTGGTTTTGTAGATAACTGCATTGGGGGCTTCATTCTCCCATCTTTTGAATGAGTATCCTTTTATAGTAAAGTGTATTGTTTAGAGTCCTTTAGCTTACATATGCACATAGTGTCATATGGGAACTAAAGTGGGGGCTTAATGTGTCACAAAAATTTGTATACTCTTGAAGAAAGAGACAATTTTGTGATTAATTTGGTCCTATTTTAGACACCCTTACATCAATCACCTCTTAAAAAATCCATTTATAGGCCCCTAATGCTCATTTTGAACTTTAAGGCCTATTTCACTTATAAATCACTCAAATCCTGACAAGCAACATTCAAACCACTCAAATTTCATGAAACCCACCTCAAAAATCCCTGGTGGGACTAAGTCGCCTAGGGTGGCGACTTAGTCCCTTTTGGGGTATTTTCCACTTTTGAGCGGGAAAATCACAGACCTAATTCAAATTCTTGAGGGATGTCGGCCTATAAAGTTAAAATAATAAGTAATTTAGTGTTAACGCCTATAAATACATGTTTTTAGGTCATTTTTCACATCTCCTATTCATTTTTACAAAGTAAAATCAAGAGTCAAGAGAAAAATATCTTTCAAAAGAAGATTCATTATCATTTCTACAACAAAGTTGAAGCTTTAGGGAAGAAAACTAGGGTTTTTGTAGGTCTTCAAGCTCACTTTTGGCTCAAGATCTCACATTTCAAAGGGTTGATCATGGATTCCTATGGTGAATCATGGAGAAATCTAGTTGAGGAGATACAACTAGCCATCAAATCACACCTAAAGACTTATTTTCAAAGTGATTCCATCTTCCATTTTATCTCTATCTTTAGATTTAAGGTTTGCATGTCATTTGCATTCATTTGAAATGTTGTAGGTTTTCTTGGATTGAAGTCTTGCATCATTCAAGTTCCATTTACTTATCTTATTCTAGCACATTAGAATAGGGTTTTGTCTTATTTCATATTTTCCTAGTCTTAGACACACTTAGGGCTAGGGTTTAATGCAGATTTTATCCCTTCCAAAGTTTAAATACCAACTAGGGGTTTGACCGAGGCAAATCCCCCATTAGAAAAAAAATTATCTTCTGTTTTGTATGGTTTTTCAAAGATTTAGATCTAGATTTCTGCTAAAAAACAATGCAAACTGTGGGCTTCCGTTCCCACTTTTGGATTTGCGGAAAATCCAAAGTGGACTAAGTCACCCATAGTGGCGACTTAGTCCCATTGCACTGGTTTCTCAAGAATTTCTACAATTTCAAACACCCATTTGGCAGAAACAACTTTTTGGGCAATTTTCCTGATTTGAGACTAAGTCACCCAACTTGGCGTAAGTGTCCTAGTTGGCTTAAAAATCAAATTTTCTAGAATTTCAGAGGTTCCTGCAATCTCCAGTCAGCTCTTCATTAGTTTCTAGGTGCATAGTTTCTATTTAGTACCTTTATTTTGTTCTTTATTGCATCCTTTTCATCATTCTACATATCACACTATGTTTTCCAACAAGTTGCATTCCTTAGGTTTAGCATCTTTAAATAATTTATTTTTCAGTTTATTGCATTAGTGCATCATATTTAGATACATTGCATCCCTTTTAGATTAATCTTGAGTGTAGATATTAGCATTTTGGCCCCAATTTCTCTCCTTTTAGGTGAAAAACCTAGGAGAGTTAAGAGGCAATCTTGGGTAATCCAAAATCATTGTCCACAAGGCATAACATGTATCGGTGTTTCTAATGTGGCCTTTCCAACTATAATAGGAAAAGTTATCACACCAAGCAATTGTTTTCCTACATTGTCAAATCCCTTAATAGATAAAGAATCGGGTTGAATTTTTGATTTATCCACACCAACCTATCCAAAAGGTTTATACTACACACATTAAGGGCATAGCCATTATCAATAATGGTTAAAATTTATCCCTTTTCTTTTATATTTAACTAATACCATGAAAGCTTCATTTTGTTTTTGCACTTTCAAAAGGGGGAGTTCACTTTGGTGGAAAATAATGTTAACATTTATTCCTTGAATTAGGGCTACTATGTCATTCAGTTGCACATAGGAAGGGATAGGAACTTGTTGTAAAGCACTTTGAATCATGTTATGGTAGTGATGGGAAGCTTAAATAAGGTCCCAAAATGATATCTTAGCAACCATATTCTTTAGTTGTTCAACAAGATCATACACCTTTCCACTTTGTGCGGGAAAACGAGGGGACTAGGCAAGATAGGATTAGACAAAGGTAAGGCTGTTGAAGGTGCTTGTTTGGGTTGAAGATTGTTTCTAGTGTTATATGAATGAGCAATGGTATTATGACTCGGCTACTGCAAAATATTATTCTTAGGTGGATAAACGATAAGTTCAGGTTTGTTTTAGTTTTGTTGCTTGTGTGATGGTGGGTAAAGAATTAGAGGATCCTGAGGATGTCCCACAGGGTATGTAGGAGGTCCATTGATCGAAGGGGATCTAATGGACACTCGTACATTCATAACCTTGGTAGTCTTGGTTTGATGTATTTCTAATAAAGGGAAATCTAGAATCACCTTTTTATCATTATATAAGGGAGCCAAAATGTTATCATTTTCTTGCACCATGATATTGCCTAGGAGGAGAGTTTTTAGGAGAATTACAAGCTAGATGTTCATGACTTTCAAAGGTTGGTTCTTCTAAAATGACTTTATCACAAGTAAGGGAGTTATCAATGGTTGTATTGTCTTGTTTATTGATGATGGAATTCTCTTGTTCCATAATTTCTTCCCTAGGAGGAGAGAGACAAATAGGATTCTCATGAATCTCATTTCTTTCTTCTTGAAAACTAGGCGAGATATCATGAGGAGGATAAATGTGATTATAATCATTTTCAATGATTTCATTCTTGTTTGCGAAGGTATTATTCTCGTGTTCCCTAATATCTACCCTAGTAGGAGAGCTTTTATGGGAGTAATAAACAAGATGTTCTTCACATTCCATGGTTAGGTTTTGTAAAGTAGCTTCATAACATCTAGGGGAGGCATCAACAGAAGGAGAATCATGCTTTCCAATGATTGGATCTTTTTTTTCAAATAGATCTTGCCAAATGGTAGGAGCATTAGTAAAGGGAGAAACACGATTTTTATGACTTTCAAGTATATCTTCTAACACAAAACTATCGTCTTCATTACTATGAAGGATATTAGGAGAAGAGCCAATGTCATTATCATGGTTATCTATAATTACACCCTTATGCTCTATAATGTCTTCCCAAGTGGGAGAAGTAGGATTGTCAAAGCTTTCAATTATTAGATCTCTTAACACCAACATGTCCTCACAAATGTCATTTTCATGGTCGTTTACGATTGTAGCATTCTTGCAAGTAGGGGAAGTGTTGGGAGAGGAATGTAAACTAAGTAAAGTGGTGGAAAGGAATTCATCTCTTTTTTTTATACTATCTTCCCAAGGGGAATGAGGAGAAGAGCAAACAAAAACTTCATGATTCTAAACAATTGCATCTTTTTTCACCAAGATACCTTTGTCACTCAAAGGAGAGGTATGAGGAGAAGAAGAACTATGATCTTCATGAATGTCCATGCTTATATCTTCTTCTATCACATCATTCCCACAAATAGGATAGATAAGAGGGGGTGTAGGTTTAATGAAAGCATCTAAATTTCCACTCTCTTGCACTAAGAGACTCTCATAACTAGGGAATGCATTGAATGAATGACTAACATGTTTATTGACTAAATTTTTCTTTGCAAACTTGGAAAAGACCAAAACTAACATTTTTGAACAATAATCTATGCAAACTCAAAATGCAATGGAAAGACTTAAAATGAAATGAAAATTTTAGTTTTTCAAACAAGGTAATTCATTGATTACACTATGCAATGATTTGAAAATGAAATGTTGCAAATGCAAATTTAGAATTAAGAAATGCATGAAATGGACCAATTTAAGCTATAATTAGTGAAATGCTTGTACTAGAAACTCCACTAACTGAAACATATATCCAATGGAAACAAACAAAAGTGAAAAAATAAGGTTTTTAATGTTGTAAAAGGCAGTTTTAGACGGGCAATGGGATTGATTCATCCAAGGAGGTTAATGAGTCCCAGCAGGGATTTTTTTTCAAAATTAAAAAAAAAAATCAATTGACTTTTATGTTTTTTTATGTTGTATGATCTATAACCTAAGTGAAAATATCGTTCTTAGATTATTTTCAATGATTTGAGATGCAAAAAGGAAACCTATATGCAGTTCCTTTTTGCAACCTATATGCACTTCCACTAATGCAAAATTTAGAAGCCCTAGAATGCTAATGTAAACCCTAATGAAAAGTCAATGCAAGCTAGATCTAGGATGATGATGGACCCCAAATTAGAAAATGAAATGTTCTAAATGCAGGTTCACCAAAATATAGTAATTGAAATAGTACTCCCCACCTTGGAGGAATAGAACACAAAGATAGGGTTCCTATTTCACACTTGCTATAGTCAAGGACACCTTAGAGATCTCAACCTCAAGTGTGGAATGGAGGCAAGAGATATGCTTGAAGGGTATCCTAGGGTATGTTTAGAGATTAAAGAGGGGTTCACCACCAAGTAAGAACTTGGAAAAATGTATGACATGCAAGATCTAATGACAAAAACCTAGTGATGCATGAAAATTGAATGAATGACCTAGAAATGCATATAAATCAGAACTGAAAGCTGTAAAATAAAAAGTGTGGACCTAGAAACTTGTAGAGACTTGAATGAATACTAGAAATTATAAAAATCTTAAAATTTTGGCCTATTGGGACTCATTCGCCATTCTGGGTGAATCAGTCCCAAATCTAGTTTTTTGCACAGGAATAGGTTTCTGGAAAAAGGGTATATGAAACTGCAAGATTCTCAAAATTGACCTAAAATGGGACTCATTCGCCAAAAGTGGTGAATGAGTCCAGTTAGGGTTTTTTGTAGCTTTAAAATCTAAATCTTGCCTTCAATGTTTTCTCTTTCTGTTCCTCTTTGTTTTTGGATATGAAACCCTGATTTCGGGGTTGTAGGTGACTTTTTGGTGAAGATTACAACCTTTCCAATGGGGAGACAACTCCAACAACTTTCTCTAAGCTTGTAACCTAATATTTAATGATATTGAAGTCTTTAAAGCACCTATATCTACAATAACACAAAGAGAGAAAAAGTGTTGATTGATAGGGAATAGGGGTTTGCCTTGGTCAAACCCCTTGTAGGTGTAGACACGTAAAATATACCGATTGACATTATGCATCTGATCCTGACTACTAACATTGTTTCATCCTAAATCATCCCTCGGTCTAACCATTTAATCAAATTCCCCTATTTGATTAAATTCATCAATAGTCCTCTCTTAATTAAATAAATCATTTTATCTAATTAAGTCACTTTCTCTTGTTAATTAAATCAATCCATCTGATCTAATTATCCCTATTTAATTAAATAATCAATTTATTTGATTAAATCTCTAAAGTCTATCCATTAAATTAAATAAATTAAAACCTTATTTGATTTAATCTAACACCATCCCTTTTAATTAAATAAATCAAAATATTTATTTAATTAGCCTCTTATCATATTCCTCTCTTATCCGATTTAAATAAATCCATAAATCTAAGTCAAATAAGTCATCAAGTAACCCTCTCATTAAATTAATTAACCCTTTGATTAATTTAATCTGTTCTCATGTCACATCCTCTCTAGATAATGCAAGTTGCACATGAAAATAGATTTAATTCATTTCATTAGATCTCACAATTTTCCTCTCTACCAAGGCATCTTTTGGAATATTCCTCTCAATTTGGTCAAAAATTCCAGTCAACATGTACATCAACAAGGGCGGCAAATTCATCTTTGTGTCCTTTTCGTAGCTGAGCCAAGTGGCATTTATTGCATTTTCCTTCCCTCTTGCATGTCGTTTCAACAAATTTGAAGTTAAAATTATCGTTAGTAGCACAAACCCAAATTGCATCGCTGTCGTTTCGCGGCTTGATGAGTGACATCATATCATTGGATGAATGTTAGTCCCACATTGCTCAAATTTGGACATTCATCCATCTTGGAATTCTATAAATAAAGAGCTCATATCCTCATTTCATCATCCACAAACATTGCAAAGTTATTATGCTAAAATATTTAGCCATTTCCATCCATCATTAAATCTTTAGCTAGGCTTTTTTGCAGTGGAGTTCTCATCTTTCATCAACAAGGTGGATCAATATCATCAACACAATCAAGCTTGCAATCTTAGGAATTGGGAAAGGGCCAATTTTCACATCAAATTGGCACCAATTCCCCCATGGGATCATGAGTTGGCACATCTAATTAGGATTTAATCTTTGTTTTATCATCTTCATTGTGTTCTTTGTCATTTTCTTTCCTAGTTTGAAGTTGTAAATGGATTTCATGGGGAATCCTTGTTTTGGCTTGCAATCACTTGTCTAACTTGTTTACTCTTGTTGTTTTGCAGGTACCAAGGTTGGGGTTTGCACATTTGGGGCTAGAAGGAGGGCTTGATATCGTTCTTTTCTATCTTCTCTTAAAATTTTCGCGTTTTCACTCACACATAGAAAATTCCAACGCTGGGAGCTCAATGTCGTTGTTTTGGCACCTTGGGCTCTTCAGCATCGCTATATGGCACTGCTTGAAATTAAAACTGCGATGCTGGACTCGTCTCGCCAAAATATTTGAATTTCAAGCTCTGCCGCTGGACTCGTTGACTTACAAGAATTTTCAAAAATTTCAAAAATTGCGACGCAAGTCAAAAATTGTGACATAGTTGAGGTCTTTGTCCTGACATAGAGTGATGCTGACTAGTAAGTGGCATTGTAAGGGCACCGCTCAGAAACCAAACTACAACGCTATTGCGAGTTGCGACGCTAGAAAACAATAAAAAGGGAAAATTTAATTTTAGCACGTGTCTTTTGTTTGATGATCAATTTATATTCTGTTTTCTTGTTTTTAACTTTTGTATTTTCTAGAATCTGACTGGTTTCTCTCACTTGTAGGTTGGAAATCGAAAAAAAAGGAAGAAGGAGCATGATGATGATATTTTTTCCAATCAAAGTGTTTTTAAACACTTTAGTGTTTATTTAACACTTCTTTAAGGAATTATTAGCACTTCTTTCTTAGGACACTAGTTTTCATTTGGGTTTAAAAAGAACCTTTTGATTTCTTCTTGCAAAGGCTAAAATAAATTTTAGGATCACAACTTACTATATTTTGTTTCATGGATTAACAAATTGAACAAAGTGTCTTTCACTTGTGATTTGGTGCTCTAAAACGAACTCACATTTTGCTTTGTGGATTTAAAAAGAACAAGTGTAACTTTGTTTTTCATGAGGGCTTACTTAGACTAAAGGCATTGAAAAAGGACGTATGCACTTCTCTCGCACTTTATAGCGATCTTGAGAATCAAAAGGCCTTTTTCATGACTTTAGGGTGAGACAAAGCAATCACCTCCATACTTCAATTTGGGTTTAAAATTGAACATCTTGTATGAGTGTGAGTGGGGGCATTGTTGTGTATATTCTCTCTCCTTGTTGCCAACAAGGATTGATCGAGTTACGAATATTTTTCTTCATTCGCTTTTGTTTATCCTAGAGGGCCTGCCTTGGGGAAAAAGTAGTCACCCAAGGGAACAACTCAACCGGTAACACTCTAAAGCCAATAGTATTTCCAGCCAGGATATAAATGTGGATATTGGAAAAGCATGGCTTATCGCCTTGATTGATTTAAATGAATGGATAGAAAGGGACTCTTATTAATGAGAATCACGTGAAAAGTGCACACAAAACCATAGGCAAAATCATTTAATCTATTTGTTGGTACAAAACGGTCATTGAAGCCACCCCACACTTTTAGTCTTCAGTAGAAATGGAAAACATGACATGGAGTTTCATGGGTGTTGTCTTGGCTGCGTTGAGTTGGCACATGGAAGAGCCATGGAGGGCTTGATGGAGTCAACATCGGAACAGGCTGGCATTAGCTGGACTTGTCCAAGTGGGAATCCAACAAATATTGTCTTACACATCCATAGGATTGTACTTATTCTTGGGTTACAAAATGCATTTGCTTGATCGAAAACATCTTGAAAACAAACACTTAACATCATCCAGATTTCAATCCTTTCTGAAGACAAATACCATTGACTCAATCCATATGTTATTGCTTTCCCTTGGGATTCACATCCTTAGAGGTTTCTAAACATTGGATTATATCTCAATTTGTCTCCTTAAGTAAACAATAGGAAAACCCTTGTCTTAAGTTCATTGAATTTCCACATAACATATCTTGTGGGGTTTGAAGAAATTAAGACATTGGACATCTTAGTTTGAAAACTTAATCAAAGAAAGTGTTTTTGGTAAAATAAAGACATTAAGCAAAGCTAAATAAAATGAACTTTCATATGTGTTGAAGACTCATGATTCTCAAAAATCCCAAATCCCAAAGCAAAAAATCATTGATTGGAAATCTGAAAATGAATGTTCAAATGGAATCATTTCTTGGTTACAAAGGTCTATAGGAAGAATTTGCATACTCTTCAATACCTAGGTCTAGGCAAACAAAGTGTCCTTTTTAGGATCATCTTAGGATCAAAAAAAGTCAAAATATTTTTCATCCATCCCTCAAAACATCAAAACAATTCCATCTCACCATCACCTTTTGGAAAATCTTGAAATCATCCTTGATACTAGGCTTTGTGGAAAAATCAAAATCATCAAAATCATTGAGACTAAATCCTTGAAAACATTAAAAACACCTTTGGCTAGGTATGTGTAGATGCATCCTTTTGCATATGCTTAGTCAAAGTTATCAAAACCATCTTATTTAGCTTAGTATGTGTAGATGAATCCTTCTTCATATACTTAGTGAAACGATCATCTTGTTTGAATAGGTGTGGGTAGATGCATCCTTCTCCTCACACATATTAAAATCATCATCCATAGAACAAATCTATCCCTTAGATCATCATCCAAAATCTTAGGGTCTTTTTGTTCAAAAATCCAAATCAAAATCAAGGACAAAATCCCAAATCCAAAAACAAATCAAAATAATAAAAAAACCGCAAGTCCTAAAAGCCTAGTATCTCATTCAAGATTTATCAAAAGCCAAAAATATCTATATCATCCATCCCTAACATCATCATCATATCATCAATTTTGATCCTCAAGGCATCCTAAAACTTTCTACTTTGGGCATAAAATAAAGATCAATCCAAAGAATCTAGAGATTCATCTCCCAATTCTTGAAAATTGATCCTTGTTTTATGGTTCTAACTAGATCTCAATACAAGAAGAGTATGGACGCCAATAGAGAAACACCCGCTTCAAGCGATCTTAGTCAAAAAAATGTTGAAATAAATCCAGCTGAATCAAGTAATCCATTGACCCTCTCATCATCACAAATTCCGCAAGAAGAAAATCAAGGAGAGGACCTTACCTTTGGAATGTCTCGTGAGGAAATGACTGAAATGCTCCAAAATCTGGACAACCATAGAATCATCAACATCATGATGAGACTTAACCCTTCGTTATACATGCTTGAGTTATCAAAACAAGGGGCCAAGTTACCTTTGGATTTTGATGTGAGTACTATAGTGGAGACATTGTTTCCTCCAATCTCATCCACCATCCCCATTTCATCTACACATCCATCCCAAAACATCATGCAAAACATTCCACAAATCACAACATCGTTTGCTCCAACCCAACCCAATGTCAACAAGGGAAACACATTCCTCAATGCTCTTCAAGCACATCCCCTTGTTAATAATCAAAACTCGGATGCAAACACCACATTGGAACAAAATAGACCCCAAAACCCATTAAACAAAAATGTTCTTCTCACATTCCATCATGATCCATCATCATCATTTTTTCATGCAACACCACAAACACCTCTTCTCACAAATTCACAAGAAGAGGGAGATATGTTCAGACCAGGGGGCATATTTGACACCACAACATTCTCGCAAGAGCTTGCACCCCTCACATTTCCACCTCTTCCGCCATTGCCATTATCATCCACACCATTCCTTGTTTTAGGGCTTCCTCCCCTACCAAGTATCAATCAAACCTATATCCCAACCATCAATCAAAGCATTGCACCAAACACTCAAAATTTATAGTTGATATCACAACAACAAACGATAAATGCACAACCAATGGAAACATCATTAAACACACCCCTAACATCACAAAGCATGGTCTCTCAAGGACCAACCATCACATTAATACCACTATCCAACACCCAAATCATCAACACAACATCATCACCCACCACAAATTCCATTCCAAATCCACCACCACCCCCACCACCACCAACATCCACCACATCAAGTCAATACAACGCAGCATTGCAAGTTGCTTTTCAAAGGGGATACCAACAAGTGCAAAAACAAAAATCCGTACAACAAGCTGCTCAAGTTGCGCAAGATGCCCAAGCTGCACAAGCCACACTACAAGCGCAACAAGCCGTGCAAGCTCAAGCTTTATTGCAACAACAGCAACAACAAGCCGCACAAGCATTGCAAGCACAAATGGCTGCTTAAGCACAACTTCTATTGCAACAACAAGCAGTACAAGCGCAAGCCCAAGTGCAATCTCAATATTAGGCACAACAAGCTCAATATCAAGCACAAATTCTTGCACAAAGACAAGCAGTGCAATTGCAAGCAATAAAGCAATAACAAGAGCAGCAAGAAGCAATAGAATTGGCAGCCCAACAACAAGCATTGTTGGAACAACAACAAGCCCAACAACAAGCACAACAGCAAGCACAAATATCAGTGCAGCAACAGCAAGATCAACAACAAGCGTTGTTCATACAAAAGTAGGTGGAAGCCTACCTCACT
>VDFB02026320.1:169592212-169653499 GCA_007258455.2 Sequoia sempervirens | reverse complement strand
AACTTGAAGGTTATGAATGGTTTATCAAACATAGCAATCTCATAGATGTTAAGGTATGTCATATATGTCATTTTTTTCATCTATTTTAATTGTTGTTAGTTCATCACTAGTAAATAAAGGATGAAATATGTACCATTAATATTTTTTATATTAACAAATTATTTTTTTTCTTAGATTGATTGGTGAATTTTTGTTACCACCATCAAATATTTTACCTCGCTCATACTAAGATTTATCTGGCATTATGAAAGATATCGGAATGGAGTATCAAGCAATAGATGCATGTCCCAATGATCATATTATGTACCATAAACTACATGAATTTGCAATACAATGCCTAGAATGTCATATCAATAGATATCGAACAGATCAACTAACAAAAAAGGTGCCTCACAAGCTTCTTCGTTATATTCCCATTATTCCATGTATGCAACGATTATTTAGGTGTGAAAGCTTAGCGCAATTTATGGATTACCATGCACAGAATAGAAGTGGAGATGACATTCTTCAAATTCCTGCGAATGGTTCTACATTTAGGGACATGGAGGAAAAATGGCCACACTTTAAAGAAGAACCTCGTAATCTCAAGCTTTCATTGGCACCGAACGGTGTCAATCCATTTGGAGAGTTGAGATCTATTTACTCGATGTGGCCTATTTTTGTTATCAACAATAACATTCCTCCATGGATGTCAATAAAGAGGGAGCACATAATGTTAATAAAAAGGGGGTAAAAACTTTATTGAATATTAGAAAGCATCATTACAAAGGAAGCAAAGGACTGAGGTCCCAAGGAAAAACAAGAGAAAAAGAACCAAACAAAGACAAAACATCCAGCATCATCATTCGTCACCATTCCCATCCTTATCCTCAGCAAGAATATTCATTAAATCAAGACAAAGCTCCTAAGGAACCAACTCCCACTCCTCAATTCTCCATCCCTCAACCTGCTCAGAAGCCCATTTCGCCAAACAATCAACTGCCCTATTACACTCCCTTGGAATATGGACAAAAGTCATGGCTTCCATCAATGAACTAACTCGTAGAATTTGCTGCACAACCCTAGCCAACTGCCAGCTGACATTTGCCACTTTCCGCTCAATAAGAAAATTGATCAAGATCTGGGAATCAAATTCACAAACAATCCTCCATCCCAAAGCATGAGCTCTCTCAAGAGCACCAAGAATAGCCAACCCTTCCACTAGGTTGATGGTCTATGTCCCTTCATAGATCAAAAAGAGGAAGATCACCGAGCCCAAGGAATCCCTACCAATCCCCCCAATACTAGCTGGTCTTGGATTTCCCCTTGAAGATCCATCAGTATTAATCTTCAAAACATCAGTTGGGGGAAGTTGCCATTTGCCAGCCCTATGAATTTTTTGCTTCTCCCACTGACCTCTCTTAACCCTTGCCAAAGCCAAAGATGACCCCTAAATCCACAATCTCTCCATCAACTCTATATCTCTTTTCTCCAAAGGGAATTCCACTTCACACCTAGCTTCCACTATTTCCTGAACCATGCCTAATAATTTCTGCCAGATTTGTTGCACCAGTCTCTGTTCCCCATGAAATATCCTTCGATTGCATTCCAACCAAATCTGCCACAACAAGAAGATAGGCCCCACAGACCACACCTCCTACAAAAAGGAGGCCATAGAAGGGGGTCTACCCATCTCTTGCCAAAATTCAATCAAGGAGGAAGCATGAACACAAGGAATTTTCCAAACACCCCACCAAAAATGTCAAAGCTAGAGGGAGAAACGGCAATGAAAAAATGAGTAGAGTCCTCCTCATTAGCACCACACATAACACATACAAAAGGACCCTAGAATCCTCTCTTCCAAATGTTATCCCAGGTCAAACACTTATTCCAGGCCAACATCCAAACAAAGCAATTACATTTTGGCCAAGAAAACTTGTTCCAGACCTTCTTCCACCACTGAATTTCATCTCCAACCAGCCTATGAGACAATAACACACTATAACTAGAGGCAACAATATAGATCCCCTTAGGATTGGGGGACTAGGCAAGCACATCATCATCATGGAGAGAGCTACATCTTCTACTGGAGAGGATACTTTGTAGCTCAACACAATCCTCCTACAAACCAACATCTGGCCACTCATTAGGGGACTTCCATTTGGCCACCTCCATTTGACCACAGGAGGAAAAGGACCTAAAACCACTCACCCGTGACCAACCATCCTCAAGAAATCTTTGACAAAGATTCAACAAGTTGGGAAACTAAGAGATGATGGGAGGAAAACCATCCCAAGAATCAAACCAAAACTGGACCTTAGTCCCCTTCTTGTAGATCCAAAATAATCCTTCCTTAATAAGCACAACCCCCTTTTTGAGGGTGCCCCATATCACTGAGCCCTTCCCCACAAGGGGGTTCCTAGAAATATCGAGTCGAGGGATCCCTGGGAGATACTTCTGAGAAAGAATCTTGGCCCAACTCTTATCCTGCTCGTTACACCAACACCAATACAGTTTCATAGCCAGAGCCTCCCCAGTCAATGTCGACTACCTCAAACCTAGGACACCATAATATTTCAGGCTACAAACAACCTCCCATCTAACCAGACTCCAAGCAACTAGCCTATAAAAATTGTCTCGCCACTGAATCTAGGTCCTTAAGAAATCCCATAGGGGCAACTTGGAGCATGCATCTGTAAATGGGCAAAGCCTGCACCACTGACTTAATCAACTAGACATGACCAGCAAAGAATAGCCATCGATGAGTCCAGTGATTAACTTTCACCCAAAATTTATCCAAAATAATCTGCCAAGACTCCCTAGGCAATCTACACACTGAGATAGGGATACCAAGGTAAGTCAATGGGAGAGTCCCGATCTGAAATCTCAAGGTTTGGGAAATCCTCTACTGAATGGGGCCCATAGTGTTGAAGAAGAAAATGGAAGACTTGCCCTCATTAATTTGTTGACCAGAGGAAACCAAGTAAACATCCAACACTCTTCATAAATTAGAAGCCTCTCGCATTGTATCCATCCCCATCAAAGCGGTATCATACACAAATTGTAGGTGAGTTTGCGGAGGTAAGGTGCCACCCCACCACCAACCTTGAATGAAACTAGATTCCACATTCTGTCTAATCCATCTCCCCAAACCTTCAGCCAAAAGAATAAACAAGTAAGGGGAAAGAGGGTCCCCCTGACAAAGCCCCCTAGAAGGACCAAATAACTCAAAGTGACTCCCGTTGATAAGCACACAGAAAGAGACTAAAGTAACACAGCTCATAACCCATTGAATCCACTCTTCTGCAAAACCAAAAGCACCAAGAACCTACCGAAGGAAGGACCACCAAACTCTGTCATATGCCTTAGCCATGTCCAATTTGATAAACATCGCCTTTTCTTTAGAGCTAGCCATAGAATGGATGATCTCAGTTGCAATAACAATCCCATCCAGAATCTGCCGACCTGCTACAAAACCACTTTGTTCCTTGGAGATCAGCTCCTCAAGCCCCTTTTTCAACCTGTCAGCAATGAGTTTAGAAATAATTTTATAGATTACATTACATAAAGAAATGGGCTGAAATTGGCTTAACCTATCAACCCCCTCGCTCTTGGGAATAAGAGCAAGAAAGGTAGCATTTAGAGCCCTTAGCATCTTCTTATTTTGTTGAGATTCTTAAACAACTGCCAGGAGGTCAAATTTCATAATATCCCATAATTCTTGAAAAAACACAATCGGGAAGCCATCAAGACTAGGCACCTTCCCTTTCTTCATATTGAAAACAATCCCTTCAAGCTCTTCAAGTGAGATATCACTCATGAGCTATTGATTCAAATCTCCAGACACAAGAGAGGGGATACAAGAAAGAACCTGTGCTTCCTCAGGAGACCCCCCTTGTGAGTTCTCCCTAAAAAGAGATTCAAAATACTGCACCACCTCCCTCGAGATTTCAGGGAAGGAGGAAAGATGTTCTCCCCTATCATTCACCAAACTAGAGAAAGAATTACCATGTCGCCTGACTTTCACCGAATTCAAGAAAAAAGATGTATTTTTATCCCCTTCCTGAAGCCACTCAATTCGAGCCTTCTGTTTCCAAAACATTTCCTCCCGTAGCTCCCATTCTTCTAGTGTTTTCATAGCTCGAACCTCATCCTAAAGTATCTCATCCATCACCCCAACCTCCCTTAACCTCCTCGTGATACCATCCAAATCTACCTAATCCATCGCCTTTGCATGGAAGACATTCCCAAAGCAGTGAAGATTCCACCGCTTGAGCTGATATTTAACATATTGAAGTAACTTAGAAAAGGAATACATTGTCGTGCCATAAGCTGGTCTACCATTCTTCCACCAATCAGTCACATAAGCATTCAGAGATAGGTCCCACAACCACATGAGCTGGAACCTAAAAGAGGGAAAACAAGGCACACGAGTTGACTCAGTAGCAAGCTTAATAGGCTAGTGGTCTGATCCTCTCCAATCCAAGATCTTAGAGGAAGAACACCACATCCCTCCAATCTAGTAATAGGATACCAAGAAATGATCCAATCTTTCTGCAATGCAGAAATCGCCAACCCGACAATTGTTCCAAGTGAACTAACCATTGTTGGGTTTGATATCAACAAGATTCAAAGTATTGATATTGTCACGAAGCAGCAGCGTAGAGGGCTCCAACCTTCCAGTACCACCTTGCTTCTCAACCAACTCATAAATAGCGTTGAAATCTCTAGCCACAATCCATGGATGAAAAGGCGTCATATTGTAGATAAGCCTGATATGGGACCACAAACCTTGTTTACCTCAAAAATTTGTAGGAGCATATATATTAGAAAAGAGAATAACTTCCCCTATCTCAAAACTAGTAGCAATCATAGACATAGAGGATTTAGAAGACATCCACCAAAGAGGTCGGATCCTTCGTGGATTCCATAAACATGCTAGACCCCCAGAAGCTTCTTGAGCTCCAATGCACTAGAACTCCCCCCTCCTCCACAACTTAGGTGCCAAATCTTGCATATTCTCAACAGATAACTTCGTCTCTTGCTAAAAGAAGACATCAGGACCTTGACTTCTAACTAAATCATGAACCACTTTTTATCTAGGGCCGTTGTTCAAGCCCCGTACATTCCATGAAAGAACAATCATTACAAGGGGCTTGAAAAAAGAGAATCTAGAGTCTTTACTGACCCTGACTCCACCAAATTCTCGCCTATCATTTTAATCTTTTCCACATCCTTTTTTTCTGCCAAGTTTGGCAAATTTCTCTGCCCCGCCCTTCTTAATATCCTTCTGCATGATGCCCAATTTTGGGGGAGGCTTGATCTTCCTAGCTAAGTTTGAACCAGTGTTCTACCCAGGAAGAGAAGAATCTACACCAACTATTGGAACAACAACTGAGGGGGCCTGAACCTCTGAAAACACCATATGTTGATCAACATCCAAGTGCAGACAATCATCCCTTTGTGGATCCATAGAAGAATCAAGAACAAGATCCTCCTAAGCTAAGCCCTCAAGCCTCTGATCCAGGTTGATCAAACCTGGGTTCACCTCCTGTTAGCTAAGGTCATCCAAAACCTCAAATCTGTTAAAAGTACCTTCATCTTTCCTTTCTTTAAAAGGCCTCTTTTGACCCCTATTCTGATTTCGAGCCTTGACCAGAGCAAAACCATTAGTAGCACCTAACTCATCAAGAGTAATGCTCTTCCCCTTATCTATCCCAGGAATATTGCAAGGAGGTTGTGAAGGCTGGGACTCCACAGGATTATACCTTGGGCATCTCCATTGCAAATGGACATATTCTCAACATAGCCAACAATGAAAAGGAAGAGTTTCATAGTCCAAATACTGCAGCCAAGAATAAGAGCCCACACACATATCTATTGCATTGGGCAAAGACCTACTTAGATCAATTTCAATAAAAATGCGAGAAAAAGTCATTACCTTTTTACCCAAAGTCTGTGATGAAGTCCCAACTGGTTTTCCAAGCACCGAGGTCAGTAATTGCATCACATCCAATCGACAACATTCCACTGGGAACCTCGGTAAACGAACCCACACTGGGACACAATTTGGAAGTTCCTCAGCAGGGTTAAATCTAGCATGCCATGGTTTGATAAACAACCCTACCTTATTATGAAAATAAGGGACTCCCTCAAATACCCTATTGTGATCAATAATGCAATTAAAAGTAACCATGAAATAATTGTTTGCCGGCAACATTATCTCTATTTCCCACTTCGGCTCCCATGTCCTCCGGGCCCAAAACTCCAAAAATTGCAAGGAAACCCTCATCCCCAAAAATTTACAATATAAGGAGTGATTTGAATAATATTCAACATCTTCAACAATCATCTCAGACAAAACAACCAGTTTTGGCCTCCCCTTGCACCGCTCGAGACAACCATTAATCTTCATTATCCGTGCGCCATTACACAACCCCATATCAACAATCCCTGTATTCAGAGCAAACATATTATTATCAAAGGTCTTCATCCCTTGAATTGAAAATTTTGAGCATATTGCTACCCGAAAGTCTAAATTAGGGCACCCCACTAACGTCTCACCCTTCGAGAAGGCCATCACGCCCAAGACTAAAAACACAAACCTTGAACAAAAATGGGTGGGGGAATCCTCCCCACTCCCTTCCTCTATGCACTACACCAACACCCGCACCACAAACCCTCCCCACTCGCACAACAGAAAGAAGGTTCAACACAATGGAAAGAGATCACAACCCTCTCACACCCTACACACCATAAAACACCCACACACCCCCTTCGTTCACCACCACCCCACACTAAGAATGCAGCAGACCCTCCTCCAAGGTGGTCTCCCTACATCGGATTCAAAGGAAATCCCCACATAATACAGGAATGAGCCTGAAGCAAACCACACACCCTAGGACACAGCACAGTCTAAGTAGAAAACAAACCCCCAGACACACAAAAATAATCCCCCCAAACAACGTAGAGCAAGAAAAATCCAAAACGAGCTAGGGCTTGGATGCCCTAGCTCGGCTCACGACCACGCAGACCTAAGCCATCAATGATCTCGAGGGAGCACATAATGTTGTCAATGATTGTTCCAGGTATTTGTTTACATCAATTTTCTTTAACGTAGTAGCATCTCATTTGTCTCGTATGTTGCATAATGACTTATATTTTTTTCATTCAATAGTCATGTACATTAATTTATATATATTGCAGTAAAATGGTTATAATAATTATTTAATGTTTATGTTCATTCAACTAGGTAAGTACCAAGTTAAAGATATGAATGTATATATCGAGCCTCTTATCGACAAGTTATTAAAGTTATGGAATGGTGTCACTATGTATGACGTCTTTAGACCAATAGGACAAAGACAATTTCAATTCCATGCTATGCTTGTATGGACAATTCATGATGCCCCAGGGCTAACACATTTTTGAGGTATGTTATAAAGTTTGACTACACTTTAAAATTATTTAATTTTATGAAGCAGATATCATGCATGTTTTTTAAATAATCTATCCATTATATATAATTATAAAAATTGACATATTTAATCCAATTATATATGATCTTGCAAGTCTTCAAACAAAGGGAAAATTTGCATTTCCAAAAGATGAAATCTCATCGTTCAACAAGTTTAGGAAGTAGGTGTTTGATGAGTATAGGCACTTCCTCCACATAAATTATAAGTATTGAACTACTGAAAAACATCTTTTCAATGGGAAAGAAGAGACTATATGAAAACCACGAAAAATGACACCTCGCCTATGGAAGTTGGAATATAATAGAATTAATCGTCAAGGTTATACATTGGATCAAATTGTCTATCTATCATATATGATATGTTTTGAATTTATATTTTTATATTATGTTGTGTTTACTCATGCTATAATTGACAATGATTGTCATTGTTAATTTGTTTAACTTCTATGCTTCATGAAGGTCATCAAGGCATTATGGTCAGCTTCCATAGGGGCTGAAAAGTTATCCCATACAATTTAGTAGGTTGCCCTACTATGAGCAGCTACAAATTATGCATTTTTTTGATACAATGCATATTGGAAATAATATAACAGAAACATTATGGAAAATATTGAATGGAAGGAAAGACAAAGAAAAAATTGTCAAAATTTGTAATGACATTCAAGAAGCCAATCATGCAACGAAAAATGTCATTCAATTAAATAGCGATGGAGAGAAAATTAATATAAGTGCCCTTCCTTGGTTATTAACGGAGTAGCAAAGCAATGCTATAAAAGAAGTTATACGAAAAATTCATTTTCCCACAGGATTTGCTACAAACATAAACAATATAATAAAAAAGAAAGGTGAATTTGGGTTAGGGATGAAAATGTATGATTGGCATACCTTCATTAAGGTAATTATTCTGGTATATTATATACACTTGTATAATGCATGTACTTTTTAGTGTATTATGTTTACTATTTTTGTAAAAATAATGAAAAGATCATTTTATAATTGTTGTAGTACGGTCTACCTCTATCTCTCCCAGACAACTTCGACAACAATGTCAAGCAAGTTATATATGATCTTGGAAAATACATGAGGTAAGTAGCAATATTTGTTCAATTCATTGTATAGATCTTATAATTTCCATTTGTTTTACTTGTTATGTAATATACTGTATATTTTTGTTAAATCTCGTTAATATATTTTTGCCTTGAATCACTTGTAGATGGTTGTCATCTAAAGAAATCCATAAAGAAGATATAAATTATTGGAAGAGAAAAATTCTTCGTCTAATGTGTGAAATGCAAAATTGTCTACCTTCAACATTTTTCAATGCACAAGAACACTACCTCATACACCAGGTTGAGGAGATAGAATTGTGTGGACCTGTACACACAAGGTCAATGTGGATGGTTGAGAGGCACTTGGAATTTTTGAAGGCTTTGGTTAGACAAAGAGAACATCCTGAGGGTTCTATAGTGGAGGGATATATGGTATACTAGACCATGGTGTACATTAGTGAATATCTTCCTAAGTTTACAACAAAGATCCATGTAGATCGCATTTGGGATCCCAACTCCATTAACAAATTCGAAGGAGAGTAGCTGATGGGGAAAGGTAGATTGAGAAAAGTGAGGTAATTATAAGATGGTCATGGAGATTAATTGGAATACATTTTGCATATGGTTTTTATGTATATTGTACTTATTTAATTATTAATCTTCAATATGCATCAATTATAAATTAAGGTCATATTCTGCGGTATTTAACTAATTATACATCGTTTGTGAATTTCAATTTTTTTTTATACAATTGGCCGAGAGTGGGATGCACTTCATTTTTACATCACAAACAATCTTGATTGGATGATGGTATGGATTGAATAATGTCAACAATTTGGTCGCTCATTAACATGGGAAGGTGTGGTTTCATTGGTTAAAGAAGCTTATTGTAATGGAGATTCCAATGTTACATAAAGGGAAATTGATTTAGCATATAGTTTAAGAGATAAACAAGTACGTATAAATATATTAATCACCCATATTATTTAATTATTTTCAATTATATTGATGTATATATATGTTGAGATTGTTTTCTTTGCATATATTCGGCCAAGAATAAATATGTTTATCAACTAACGATATTACAATAATTTTTACATGTTTGACATATTGTAGGTGAAACACCACAAGGCTATGTGGTGCAATGGTCATAAATTTTGAATCAAAAAGTAGGATGACATGAAGAAAACTTGTGATTCTGGTATAACTCAGTCTTTTAGGTGACTAATGTTTCATCTAGAACATACATCCAAAAGTCTCAAATCGATACTATGGGATTTTGATGATATACTTGAGTGTGACTTTAAGTCCTTCGATTAATTTTGCTCGTTGTCCTATGGTACATGCTACGATTGAATGAAAATGATCCTGAGAGAACTATTATTGAACATGATAATGGATTTACCATGGTTAATACAAGGTTGATCGAGCGAGCTTGGAAATGAGCCCTATGTTCTTCCAAGCCAATGTGAGCAGTATTTTACTCAGAGGTTCCAGGTAAATCGGGTTGGTCATTTGTTGTTAGACATGATCCAAGAGGAAGGCCGATAAAGTATAATGTGGTGGAAGAAGAAGATACCAAAGATGTAGAAGATGATGTAGATGATGATCAGGATCAACAGTTAGTTGATGATGTCCCTGACGAAGATGTCAAAGAGGAGGAACTAGATCATGATGATGTAGGAGTTAATGTTCATGAAGATGATATCCATGTGGATGATGACATTATTGAAACTGATATCAATGACGATGATGATGATATGACCAATCCTTATAATGTCGAATCTAGATTGGATGATACAGACAAAGAGTTGGATGAAGAAGAAGATCAATGACATTGAAATGTATGATTTATGCGATTATATTATCTATTTGATATTAATTTATTGATAGAATTATATTTGACTTATTTGGTTACGTAATTAATTCATGATGTTTTTAATTTTTATGCCATTACATAATTAATTTAATGATGTACTTTTTAATGTTTGAAAGGTCAAAAAATTAAAACATTTCAATAGTGATGTTAACAACCTTGAAATTAGTGTGTTTTATGTTTTATGTGATCATAAAAGATTAAAAAGTGAGTTCTAGAGATGGTTTTTTAGTGGTTGAGGTGTAAAGGCCTCTAAAAGGCATAAAGTGATCATTGCAATGGTTGTTGATGGTTGAGGATTTAAAATACAAGCTCTTGACATTTGAAAATCTATCTTTTTCTTCAAAATTTCTGTATTTTTCTTGTTATGCAACACTATACGGTCACATGCAGCCATATTTTGATGTGAAATCAATTCCATGTCGTGAAGATATGTGTTAGCATTCATTTGAATCTGATTTGAGGGATTAAGGCATTGATTTGAGTTAGAAAGCTTCATTTCTTTGCACACAGCCCGGTTACCCAAATTTTGAGGGTTTTGTAGTCCAAACATGATATAAAGGGGCTCTTACACTTTTTGTGATTACTATAACTTGTGTAAGAGGTCCCATGGATACTGTTATAATTGTAGGATGGATGAATAGGGCATAGGATGCATAAATATGTATGTATGTATTTGTATTTTTAAATGTAAATGTAAATGCAATTACTAGATGCTCTCTTAGAACAATAAATGCAACATATCATTAAAGAAATCTATATTTATGTATATAAATGAGTATTTCTAAATGCAAGTGTAAATGAAAAGAGCATATGGTTTTGTAGTGTTATAAAGTGTACAATCAATTGTAGGAGAAGAAAGCATGGTAGAATGATTGAATCCAAATTAAAAAGGAGTTGTTGTGAACTTGGATTTTCTATGTTGAAGCATCAAATAATGCCTTGAGCATATTTAGATTAATTAAAAAAATTACTTTGGTAGACTATAAAATTTATAAACCAAGGAAAAAATGTAACAAATCTAAGTCAATCATCTTAAAATGCATCACTAAGTATACTTCCAAATCATGAATCTACTTGGTGTAAGATCCCATAGTTATTCAATTATCAACATAGAGTATAAAACTCAAGAATTTCCTATCTGCTATTTGAGTGTAGACTATAGGGTCATGAGGAATCCATATAAAACTACAATTAATGAGAAATTTTTTGATCTTTTCATACAAATCTCAAGGATCCTATTTCAATCTGCACAGTGATTTTTCAATGTTCACACAAAGTTGGAGTTATCACTATTGATAAAATCTAGAGTTTAAAACATGTAAAATTCTTCCTATAAGTCTTCATACAAGAAGGCACTTTTGACATCTATTTATAGACTTCAAATATCTATGTTGCAACCAAGGAGAGTACAAGCCTAATGGAATTCATCTTATCTATTAGAGAAAAAAGTGTCAGATATGTGTTAGCTTTTATTTGAATCTAATTTGAGGGCTAAAGGCGTTGATTTGAGTTAGAAAGCTTCATGTCTTTGCATACAGCTTGGTTACCCTATTTTTGAGGGTTTTGTAGTCCAAACATGATATAAAGGGGCTCTGACACTTTTTGTGATTATTGTAGCTTGTGTAAGAGGTCCCATGGATACTATTGTAATTGTAGGATGCATGAATAGGGCGTATGATGCATAAATATGTATGTATGTATGTATGTATTTGTATTTTTAAATGTAAATGTAAATGCAATTACTAGATGCTCTTCTAGAACAATAATGCAACATATCATTAAAGAAAGCTATATTTATGTATATAAATGTGTTTTTCTAAATGCAAGTGTAAATGAAAATGGCATATGGTTTTGTACTATTATAGATACAACATATCCATAAATTAATGTAATTGAAATTCTAAAGTCTTCAACACATATAATATGAAATCGATCAAACTATTAAACTACATGAGAAATAAATGAAAACAGTAAATGCATATGTATGTGTATTTGTAAATGTAAGTGTAAAATAAATAAGAATAATGAAAATTATAAAAGAAGACAAGGGGAGACCAATGCCTTATTGGGTATATGGAGTCTAATGAATATCTGCAAATGTGGATTTCAATAATGAAAATAATTCAAACTGTCAGGCACATAAATTGCTTACAACTTGTGTAAACGTGCAAGTGAATAATTGACAAACTTTTCTTGAGATAGAATGGCAATTCTAGTTATGTGATTCTTCTTATTAATACAACTAAAACTTCCCAATTGTTGTGATTGATTAAAAGATTTTAATCCCTACTTGAGAGAACCGAATAACCATATCACACATATATAGCAAATGTACAATGATAAACTGAGTATAAACTTGTTATATCAATTTAAAAAATAGAGAAGCATCAAAATGGAGACAATCAAATAACTGCATAAATTTAACAAACAACTGATACCAAAATCTTAATCCATAACTTAGATATCTTTATTTACTCCATCAAAATACATGCATCTGAGTCTCTATATATGAAAGAATTTTGCTAGAAAGCTATCTACTGAATATCTCCTAATGCCTATATCTGTTGCATTACTATGGAACAGATATAAATACATCAAAACTTTGAAAGGACACATCCCTTCACAAATTTTCTATTTTACTTAACTAATTAAAACAAGATATTAGGCTCTATTTAGCCATACATGAACATTTGATAAATCATCTAGATAATCCTTCCATTCATGAGTATCGACATCTCCTAATGTGTTCCTAGCCGATATTTCCACCTTTATTATCCTTTCGTTGTGCTCGCAGCTCTCGTCCAATGTCGAATCCTTCCCTGTAGCATTTTCCACAATTTCCTGCAGCATCAATTCACATTCTTCGATCCACTTGGCTTCTCTTTCAACTTTTCTCCATCTTCAAATAGTGTAGGCAGTCCCATATTCATAACATCAACCAACCCCTTTGCATCTTCTCGCAATTCCTCATAATAGTCCCTGCGTCTCTTTATAATTTGGTTACCCATACCAATGGCCACACTGTCAAGAACATCTCTTTCATTTAATTCTCGAAACTTTTCTTCAATAATTCCATCAATTCTCTTGTGTTCCTACCCTGTAACATGGTTCTTTGAATATGCTCCCCATAGCTTATTCAACCAAATCGTTAAGTTGGCCTGCCTTTTTTTGATTATTGCAGTGAGTGTATCATATTTACCTTGTGAATATGTAGTTGACTCCTCCCAATGATCTTTTACCTCATGTGAGATTTCACCATGTGTTATTAATTTAGGAGGTCCCATTGTGACTCCTAGCATGTCCTTCAAATGATCATTTTCTCTCATGATTCTTTCATTATTCATTTTGTACATTTCCTTTTCTTTTATCAACATTTGTATTTGGGCTTTATTCAATTTTGTCACATTAATCCCAATGTCTACAGTTGCCATAGGATATACCTCTCCAACCTTCAGAGTCATGACATGTCCAAATGATTTCTCAATATCAATCACCACTGACTTTCCATGAGGTGGATACAAGGCCCATATCATGAGTGATCCTTCATCTGAGTTATATTTGGATCCAACATATATTTTTGTCACCCCCTCCAGACTAAGCTTGTTTTTGGCACTATTATCCTTTAAGAAGCTATCAAACACTAATGCAGAATTCAAAGCCCTGGAAAGATCATAACTCCAGCATCCTCTAACATTTTCCTTCCTTTTTTGAGGGTCATTTAGCCATTTCTCTATCCATAGTTAATTTCAAATTATTTAGTAGTTGCTCCTCATTGCTTGGTGTAATATTATCAACTGTCTCCCTTATCTCCTTGGCCTTTTTCTTATACAAGAAAGATTTGAATTCTAAAGAATTCACAAATTCATTGTCTGCTACAAATGACCTATATGCCATTTGTCTGGTGTCTGTATCTTGGCTCTCAACACTTAGTTCTCTAGGAGGGCAGTTGTAATCTTGAGTTTTTAATCTGGAAATCCTACTAGGTAGGTCTCGTGGCATATCTTCTCCAGTTTCCTCATCTCCAGAGAAAGGGAACCTTGTATCTGGAAACCCTTGGTTGTATTCCTCCACCACTCTCTCTGCTTCCTCTGCCTCCAAATTTCTAATCATGTCATCAAAATGATAAGGTACATGATCATATCGTCCAAAGTTTATCCTTTGTTTGGAAGAATTGATATATCCCTTTGGATCAAAACCTTCTCTTGGTGGACCCTTGTTCATATTATACTGCATTAATTTGTCAAGGATCAAATCATATCCTTCCTTTGCAAGCATAGTAAAATCACCAAAGCACAGACTACTAGGCATAAATGCCTGTTTTTTGAATGAACCAAAATTCATGAAACTAGAAAAATCCATTTTTCTTACAATTTCCAAATATGCAATCCTATCCGGGACTATTTTAGGAAAATGAATGGAGAATCCTCAAAACCAAACACCCTTACCATAGTAGCATCTTCCAAGAAATACCAGTCTCCCCAATTGTGATCAATTGGTCCATTAAAGTCCTTAGGTCTGAGGAAGCATTTTATTTCATCAGACAATGAGTGCACACAAGGATGACTGTAGAATTCATATACTAGTTTTACAAAATATTCTTCAAAATATAGGAAACTAGAATTAGCAAACCTACTCTCCCAAATAGCAGTCCACAATTGAATGGGTAACAATTTGCCCTTTTTATCAAACTGTGAAACCTTCAACTTTTCTGGCCAAATCCCTAACTCTTGCCTGAAGTACAATACTAGATGCATTAAAAGAGAATAATGCCTAAGGTGTAGAATAGGGGATTTATTCTTGATTGCCACCAATGCTAAGTTGAGCTCCTTGGAGACAAATGAAGAATAGTCAAATAACCTAGAATTATGAAATTGAATGTCAGCTACAATTACCATGGGAACAATGGACATATACTCAGGAACTTCCATACCCAACAATTGTCCTACCGAGAAATAGGTATATCTCATATAGGGCTCAAATAAGTCCACATGGAATGGAGGCCCATCACCATCATCAAGTGGGACAGTTTTACCATCCTGTTTAATTCTATGTAAGGGAAACCTCCAACCCTTGTAAGTGGTGTCCATTCTCCAAAACTCCTTTTCCAACTCTTCATTCACAATTTTCTCATTACACCACCCTTCCAACTTAAAAACCTCACATATTGAAGCCTCTGATATGTATACGAATGGTTTCCCAGATGGTCCGCATATGGCCTTAAGTTTTGAGTCATAGTGGGTGGCCAACAATTTTTCCATCTCTATATTGACAAACACATTAGGGCAAACCATTTTTCCCAAATTTAGATGCCACAGATTACAAAATGGCTCAAAACAATCTCTTCATTGAAAGTGGAATCTAAACAATTCATAGCCTCTTATTGGGGTCCAAATATCTCCTATGTGCTTGCACTTGTCATCCAATTTATCCACTTATGCCCTCAGTTGCGCGAAGTGCCTACCTCTGGACCCAGAGCCAGGCAATTGGTCAATTAATTCTTGATTCAATTTTCGTTCAGCACCCTTCGGCTCAATTACAGACTCAAATTTCTACTTCTTACTCTTAGGGTGATTACTCTCACTTTTTTTTCTACCTTTCAACTTTCCCAAGCTGGTGCCTTCCATATTACTTGCTTAAAATTGTAGAAATGAAGAAGTTAAAATGCAGAGGACTTACTGGTTTTGATTGAGGTCTTTCAACTGAAACAATTCTCTGGCCCTTTGTTTGTCTCATCATTTCCTTCGCTACCAATTCACAATAATGTTCATTTTGCAATGATTTCCTTTCAATTTATCAAATTACCTATACTTTGTGGTGCCATTAATGTTTTCTCCAGGCACAAATGTAACAGATTTTTGAATTCCTTACTGTCACTTCAAATGAATTGGTCACCAAGACACCTTCAAACTTTGGTCGATCTATACATTAGACCCCAACCAATGTTCACTGAATACTTCGTTGATCGGGGTAACACTCTACACATCTGACGAATGTTAACATTTGTCCTGTATACATCACCAAGAGTCACCCCGACAATCATTTTGGTTCATTTTTTTCTTCATTGGCCTGAATTTTCGTATCACTAACACATTCAGTGGTTCCTCCAATGTTATAAGTCTCACTGATAACTTTTCTTTTGGTGTTGAATATGTCACCATAACTCCTACTGATATCCTTCTATCGATGTAACTTAGTGGGTCAGGTGAATATTCAGGATTTACACTGATGGCACATGTCTCACCAATATATTCCCAGTGCTCCTATCGATGAAAGAAATTATAGTCTTTCCAATGAAACTTCATCGGTGAGACTCTTGGAGATGACCACTGAATCCAACCCATCGGTGAGAGATCAATCATCGGCACAAGATAGGAAACTCACTCTGATAGTTCATGTCTTGCCGATGACTTCTGTCAGAAAGATAGATCCAATGTCACACTAATCTGACCTCTTCAGGAGTTTTAAATATACCTACACCATGTCATCGTGGAGACTCTTGGCAATGACCACTGAAGCCAACCCATCGGTGAGAGATCAATCATCAGCACAAGATAGAAAACTCACTCTGATAGTTCATGTCTTGCCAATGACTTCCATCGGCAAGACAGATCCAATGTCACACCGATCTAACCTCTACAGGAGTTTTAAATAGACCTACACCATGTCATCGCGGAGAATCTTTGCGATGACCACCAAATCTAACCCATCAGTGAGAGATCAATCATCGGCATAGGATAGAAAACTCACTTTGATAGTTCGTGTCTTGCCGATGATTTTTGTCGGCAAGACAGATCCAATGTCACACTGATGACTTGTCTTGTCGATAGATTCCCTTCATCGATGAGACCATAAGCCAATCTCCCTTATATGTCTTCTTTAGTAATCCTCGCTTTGAACATGAGCGTGGGCGATCTTTGAATTTACCCACTATCACATCAAATGTTCTATCGGAAAGACAATTCAAAATTTGGGAGATCATTTTATTCAGGCTTGACTAATGTTCATTAAACATTCTTTTGGTTGGGGAGACATTATGCCGATATCACATAATCTATCCATCTGATTCATATAAATGTCGCCAAGAGTCACCCTGACAACTATCTTGATATGTTTGTGTCTTCATCGGCAAGACATGGTGTATTGCTAAGATATTCAATAATTTACCCAATGTTATAAGTCTCCCTGATGATTATTCCTTCGATCTCATGTCGCCAAGACTCCTTCTGATACAACTCCTTGTGCTTTGATCGGTGAGACAAGAGAGGTTTCTTTCCGATGGAACTTTATCGGTGAGACCTATATGCTCGGTATGACCTTTTCATTTCACCCCGATGGAACTTGTCTTGCTGACGAAAATCTTTATCGGTGAGACCATGGACCGTGTCATCCTGATGTGTATCTTCTTATGTAATACGATCGGTGTGACATTTCTATTCTTTCACCAATATGCTGAAAATGAGAATATAATGATTTATGAATCATAGAGACCTACAAAAATTCTTGTCGATATGGGTTATTTGAATACTAGATTTTGAAGGTTTTTCATGATATCAAATGGTCAAGAATGATGTGATCATATGTGACTATGATGGATTATACTCAAGATAAGGTTTTCTTTAGGGAATCAACGAGTGCAAAATCAGTGTAAAATTTGCAAAATCACTTATACTTTCCCTTGAAGTATGTTTAATAACTCCAAAATGGGTGTCTAAAACCATAAAGGGTTTCTCTAGTGTTTTGGGAAAGTTTTGAGTTATTGGGCAAAAACTAGGTTTGCACTGTTACAAGGATTCAAGGAGTCAGTGTGAAATCTAACTTTTGTTCTTTGTCAGGCTTTGAGAGTTGTTTGGATTTTTTAAATTGGTCATTCAAAAATTGTTGGAAGCCTCTTAAAGGCAGGTTGATAGGTTGGTTGAGTTGAACCTACTAGGTCTAAATCAGGTATTTGTTATTGCCAAGGTGGATCACTCCTTTCTGCGAAGGCCATACACTTATGATTGGGTCAAGTGTTCTTTTCTTTAGAAAATTCCTATTGCATTTTTGATAGGTTATGATTTGATTACATGGGTTATGAAGCACTTATTTCAAACAAATATCTTTATGAAAAAAGTATATTGGCATGAAATTAAATATGATTTGTATTCCAATGTAAAAACTACAAAGAATGGAAACAATTATTTCAACACAAACTATTATGTAGTAGTCAATTAAAATGAAAAAGCTTACTCTATATTAGTTAGGATACACAACTAAGAAAATGATCTAAAGTGACTTATTTATTCTAGAGGAGCTAAGTATATAGTATGCAAAGAAAATCAACAAACCCACAACTACCCCTATTTTGAAGGAGTTTAGTTTTCTCCCCTTCCTGATCTCGCTAATATTGTCTAATTATTTTAAAAAGACAAAGGGTCATAACACAACTTTATTCAACCTAATAAATAGCTTGGTTAATGAAACTTGAAAAAAGCAACAAAAAAATTGCTACATTTGGCATTTCATATTGAATGAAGAGTGGTGACAATAATTTACTTATAGTTTAATAAAACACTATTTTTATAAGAGGGCTTGACATTAGAAAGATAAGTGTTACTTATAGTTTAATAAAACACTATTATAGTTTTACCAACATATATTATTGTATGCTTGCATGGCTTCTTAGTTAATATATGGAGAGATAGAGATATATGGGGAGAGAAAGAGAGAGATAGAGATATACGGGAAGAGAAAGAGAGATGGAGATATATGGGAAGAGAAAGGAAGAGAGGTGGAGATAGAGATTCGATGGATAGGGGGGATAGGGAGGGAGAGATGGTGAGAGATAGAGAGGGGGAGGAAGAGAAAGGGATATAAATAGGTAGAGGAGGAGATATAGAGAAGAGGGGGAGAGAGGGAGAGATAGGTTGAAGAGAAAAAGAGAGAAGAGAGGGAGATAGATAGGTAGAAGAGGGAGAGAAAGAAGAGGGGGAGAGGGAGAGTGATATGTAGAAAGGGAGAGAGAGAAGAAGATAAGGGAGAGAGGGAGAGATAGCTCAATATATATAGAGGGAGAGGGAGAAACATAGAAAGAAAGAGAGATGAGGGGACAAAGAGATAGAGAGATAGAGATAGAGATAGAGATATAGAGTAGGAGAGATGGAGGGAGAGATGGAGTGAATGAGTGAGAAAGAGGGGAGAGGGAGAGATAGCTCAATAGATAGAGGGGGGAAGAGAGGTGACATAGATAGTGGGAGATATAGAGAGATAGAGAGCAACAGGGAGAGATATATCAATCACCCTCCCTATATCTCTATCTATTCATCCTTATCTATTTATCTCTCTACCTCTCTCTATCTCCTTGTCTCCCTTTCTATTTGTATGTTTGTCATTATATCCCCCTCTCTCTATATTTTCTTCCCTATATTTATCTTTGTATCCTTAAGTGTGCAATGGGTACATTGAAGAGGTCTTAAAGGAGAATTATCACATCTTTAATCAAATGACATACTACCTTGAGCATAACTCCCCAAGGACACATGCCATCCTTGGATTGTTGACATGAAACAACCAATCAAAATTTAGTTTCTCTCTCTCATATTAATATTATATTAATATATATTACTATTATATGAAATATATATTATATTAATTATATTTTGTATTATATAAAAATATACTTATTATTAATTATTAATTATAATAATTTTATATGTATTTAATAATTTTGTTAAAGAATATAATATATAATTATAATAAGTTGAATAATTATATTATTTATTATGTAAAATATAGCTAACATATACTTAACTATATTTTAGAATATTAAAACCTAGCTAAATGGTGCATAATCTTCAATTTAATTAACATACTCTAATACCTAACGAAACCAGGTTGTAGCTCCTCAAATTGGAAAAGTGAAAGGTCAATACCAGCATCGAGGAAGAGTTTGGAGTAGTGAAAACAAGGTCAATGCCAGTGCTAAGGAAGAGTTTGGAGTTAAAACAAGGTCAATACCAACTCTGATGAAGAGTTTGGAGGAGTGAAAACAAGGTCAATACCAGCACCAAGGATGAGGTTGAGGGCACTCAGGGAAAATCAACAACCAAGGGACAATGAGCACTATAAGTTTGGCACCCCCATTCTCTTTGGCACCCCCATTCTCTTTAACCTACAATTTTCATGCCTAGTTTCCAAAGATATTCTTGTACATTGGCACCCCCATTCTCGTAAAATGGTATAAGATAAGATAGAAAAAATAAAATAGCTTAGTCTTTCACATTTTTATTGACCAGCCTCAGGTCTTGGAAAAACTCCATAATCTACCCACATCTTGGTTGAGGTATAGGATTTCATCACACATAGCCTTCATCGCATGAGTCTGAAGCAATTGTAGACTTAGCCCAAGTATATGCTAGGCTAAGAAAGATCTAATGATTTGAAATAGAGGCATAAAATTCTTCTTTATACCTCCACCACAAACATATGCAAGGAAAGGTCTCCTCCCTTCTTGGCAGTGATAACCTCCTCCACACACAACCCTTAAAAATTATGAATAGAGGATATAATATTTGAAGAACTCAAAGTTGATTCTCTCCTACCTGATGCAATTAGTCATTTTATCCTTACAAACATTTATAGTGATTACTAGAGGCACATAGACCAATTCTTCATAATAGAAGAATTTGATCATACTTTTCCAATGATGGAATTATGAGGAAACCTTAGGTTAAATGAATAATTTATAGCTAATTTCTTTAAATCATGTCCAACCATATAAGAGAAGACCGCTGCTATGTGTAATTGGATACCATGGAGAAAGGCTCTTTGGGCTCTTTCATCAATCAAGGTATTGTTAAATTTTAACACCTAAAAGTGAGAATGAAGAATCTTTCCTATGATGGTGGCCATCCCATTATAGCTCTTAGAGTTGTTAGAGATAATTTTGTTTCGAAGTAGAGATATTTTAAGTTTTCAAATCCTACCATTTGACATAATCAAAATGTTGTTGTTTCAAATGACTACGAGCACTAAATTTCACTATTTGAAGATGTGGAAACCTTGCCGTAGAGAACTAGAACATTGATGCAACCACTCATCCTACCTTAAAACATACCAAAAGTCTCTTAGCAATTAGACATAGGAAGATTTAAGATGACTTAAAAAAACCCTAAACTTATGATGACTTAACCAAGCATAGTACACACTCCATCCCTGTTAACCACTTAGACATATGGAAATTAAATGTAAATTTGCTACTATTTTTAGTCATGTAGGTGTCCAATAAACCACTTGGTGGTGTTTCCCTTCAAGTTTAGTTACTTGAATGAAGAGAAAAAGTCCTTTGATTACAATTAGAGAATAAATTTGAGGCCTTGGTTGTGTAGCTGGTGGACCATAGTCACATTTAACACTTGTTACAAAGTTTGGGAGTTAAAACGTTAAGTAGATTTGATTTGTGATGGACACATTTGGACAGTAGTAACAATAACTTGCAATCTATCAAGACTTGATTACCTTATAACCTATAAAATTCTAGCGATGAAATGATAGATTAATCATAATGTCACCTTGGATCACATCACCATGAAAGAACTTCATCCAACATCCTTATGAGTGCAGGTACCACCAAATAGGTATTTTTTAGATATGACTTCCTCGAGCGAGGGAAATTCAAGAAGAGAAGAGGAAAGCGAGACATGTAGTAGGTCTAAAAGAGGGAGATCAACTAGAGGTCAAAAGATTAGAATAAAATTTCGTAAACGCATGGAATTTTTTCTTGTTGAAGGGGGGTCATGTTCTTATGATGATGAGAGCATAGGCGACATCTAGGTGCCCTTGAGGTACAAACATCTACGGAAACAATGGGTACCAAAGGAACTTCCTCCAATAAACACTGATTTTTGTGTCAACGAGAGGATATATCGCATAGCACCATCGTCATTACATGGTTTGGGCCTATTTTGCATGGATGGCATAAAGGTTTATTATGAAAATTTACTAAATTGATGGAGTATGTCCATCTCTATTACAAGCTATAAAGATTGGATGCAACTGGGTTTGATATACACAAAGTATGCATAGGTATGCACTATCAGCAAATTATATACAACTAAAAGATAAGGATCAAAATAAAGGAGTGGCTATGTACATTGACGGAAGGCCAAAAGCATCAGGGAATATTGTAGGGTTTATAAACAGTACACGACTTGGGTCAACAAATAAGCAACCCAATTGCATATTTGAGGCACGCGAGGGAAATCGTGTATTTGTATGTGTGATAAAATCAATAACTGCAGGGGAAGAGTTGCTAATCGATTACAATTTGAATCTCTTAGTTACAAACACAATTACTAAAGGGGTGGTATGTACTATATACCATTTTACCCAACCTCCAATTAATGACTCCAATATACCATTTTATTCTTATGTTTTTTTTTGTAAGTCTAATGGTTTCATTTCAGTAATGCTTTTTTATATTTAATTTTTGTCATAGTGGGACATTGATCGTACGGGGAAGTATTCAACCCAGAGCACAGATCATGATGCATCTTCAGATGCTTCTACCCGACATGTTTACCTCATTGTAATTGTATAAATTATATACGAGCAAAATGTTTTATTATTATGTTTTTTTGATAAGTTTATTGGGTTAATTTTGATAATATTTTTAATATTCTTGTTACAGTCGACTGATCAGGGAAAGGCACTAGCAGTAGACGAGACCATCCATAGGGAGGTGCAGTCAATATTATGTGATGATGACATCGCTTATTCAACAAACCCTCTCGATATGATAAGGAAGACCCATAAAAAATATAATGAAGAAATCCATAAGTTGTTATTCATAGTGCCTCAAATAGATGAGATAAGAGAGAGGGTTAAAATATTGACTGAGAGAGAAAAAAACTTGCAAGTAAGCTATCGTGAGGTCTTTAATTATAACATAAGTTCATTCATGGTTTTATATTTTGTACTCTTTTATGTCATGAACTAAAATATGTGTTGTTTTTATAGGATTTTTTTGCATCCTCATGATGCTCCTAGCCATGATCGTGGTAATCGTAGTGCTGCCCGAGGAGTAGGTTAGTACAAGTGTTCATCCTGATTCCATTGCATACATCACATCATCCTGACATCATCCGCCTATATTGTCGCTTGAAATGTCAGCAACACATACCATGCAGGCATCCACTAACGCACCCTCTGGCAGTGAACACATACCAGAACATGCGTCAGGACATGTACCTGGGGATGCAGAGGCCACTGCTACTGGTGATGTTTTAGCAGCATTTCCTGGATCTTCACGTATTACTAGTACAGGAACATTGCCGGTCACATTTGTGGTGACCGAAGATTTCATTCTCATAAAGATAGAGAAGGTCCCAGGTACTTTAAAATGTTTTAATTATTATTATATATAATCCAATTGGAAATTTACTTATTGGATCACTCTTTTTAGACTATTGATCCCATTATCATTTTGTAGGAAATGATTTTTTTTATAAACATCTAAGTGATTACATTGGAGCTCTTCAGGCACACCATACGTACACGATGGAATGCCCAAAATCAAGATTTAAAAGATGAGCTCATTAACCATTTAGTTGTGTTGTTCGGTGATAAAACATTCGACCGAACCAAGGTCCTTAAGAAAGTTGGTACCTATCAAAAGTATGTGAGGGACCAATATAGGTCACATTTAGAGAAGAACAAATAGTACAATCATCCCCCCATGATTCCAGAGAGGGAGTGGAAGGACCTGGTGTTAGATGGAAAAGAAAAGGCTGAAAAGAAAAAAGGAAAGACACCACCGAGCCAAGGAAGGTATGTGATACTACCAACAATGTAATTATATACTGATTACTCTTTCTTTTTACATAATTTAATGCATTTCAAACTTTTCATAGGCTTCCCGACACATCAAAGGCAACAAAGGCAAGACTAGAAAAACATAGGCGACACAAACTTGGCTCTAGTGGTTATATGAAATTAGCTGCATGAATTGTAAGTATCAATAATGAAATATTGTATCCAAATAATAAATTGCAAACAATTTTGGTTTTATCACACCATAGAAGCAAAATTCATGATCTTGTGCAAAAATGCAAGGCTCTGAATTCAACAGAGTTCCCACAGAAGATGACTTGAAGATTAAATTCTAGCAAGGCTATGGAGCTGTGGCTGAACGCCTAAGAGTCTTGACTGGGAAAACACAATCTTCCACTGCATCTAACATGTAGGTAAATAAACTCAATAAAGTTTATTTGAAATTGAATACTTGTGCAATCTATTCAATGTTAATTTCCACCATAAAGTAATTACATGCCTATTTGTTTTAAACATACAAGCAATGATAATATTGCACATGACATTGGAATGCAGCCTGGTGAGGGTGGAGCACAACCTGCAGATGAAGGTCATGGTGTGCATCCCGGTATTGGATGTATTCATGTGCTATACAAAACATATTATGGATTAATACAATTAAACATCTTTAATTGCAATTGGTGTATTAATTAATGTAACCTTTCATGTTTCAACTTTAGAGCATGTAGAGCGTGATCAACATGTTGAGCATGATCATGCTAGAGAAGATCAGGAATATGATGTGGCCCCATAAGGTAAAAAGGACCACTCTAATGTTCTTTTAAACATATTTAATTGCAATTGGTGTATTAATTAATGTAACCTTTCGTGTTTCAACTTTAGAGCATATAGAGCGTGATCAACGTGTTGAGCATGATCAGGCTAGAGAAGATCGTAGAAATACGCGATGTGGCCCCATCGCAAAGAGTGACCACTCTAATGTTCTTTTAAACATATTTAATTTCAATTGCGTATTAATTAATGTAACCTTTCGTGTTTCAACTGTAGATTAGGATTTAGAGGGTGTTCAGCATGTTGAGCATGAGTCTATAAGAGAAGTTCAGGAACATGATGTGGACCCATCAGGTAAAGAGAACCACTCTAATGTTCTTTTAATTAATGAAATACTTGTAACAATAATAATAAAACATATCAATTTAGCATTTCTTTGTTATTGCAGCAGACCCCCCTTGTAGCGGCATCCATGTTGTGAGCACATGACTAGGCGTACATTAAGATCATGAGCAGAGGGAAGAACAACTAAAGGGGGGATAGATGATTTAGAAAATGATACTCCGCTTTATATTTTTTTAGATTTAAAAAATAAACAAAAAAAAAGTGATTGTAATCATACCATGACAACCATATTTTTGATAATATGTAAAAACTGAAAGAATGAATGTTATATGTTAATGAATGAATGCGAATATGTTAATGAATGAATGTTATATGTTAATAAATGAATGTTATATGTTATTAATGGATGAATGAATGATTAATGTTATATGACCGAGTATGGGGAATTGAGAGTGATGTGAGTGGGGGGGGAAGGGCCAAATGAGCTTCCACTGTCACGTGGTTGGCCTTGTTAAGTAGAGAATAATAAACTATTCTCAAAACAAAGAGAAGCTCAATAAGGTAATGCACTTTTCAATATAAGAAATGCATCATTTGAAGCATCAAACCAATATGAAAAGATGAAAGAAAGTGCTAACTTTTCACTATGGTGGCAGAAAAATGATTCTTTATACCTTGAATACATGCTCTGCATCATAATTTGAAGTTGTTTCCATTCCAATGTTTTGAGTTTAGTTTTTTTGTATGGCTTTGTATGAATACCACATTGTGTTGTGTGTGGATTTGGTTTCAAAGCTCATTTTCTTCTATTTTTAGTGGTGATATAACTCTAAAATTTGACTTTTGTGCATAATAGGTTAGTGGAAAAATTGACAGCTCTAAAGGGTTTAGAAGCTCGATTGAGATAGATACATGGATATTTGGATCTTGTTGTTGATGGGAGGCTTCCACTTAACCATGAAATTTTGTACCATCTGCAGGTATGCAAAAATTTCTCTACTTACATTCATTCTTGATCATAAATGTTCTAAATGATATTAATGCTTCAAACTTAAGACTCGTTTCATTGTTATAATGATCAAAATGTTATACTTTGCTATACATTCAACAATTATCTTGCCACCTACCCTTTTCTCTCTCCCCCATCCTTTTAAGAATTTTCTTTGTCATAAAAGATTCACATTTCTGTTTCATTTACACAAATTTATCTGAAGCTCTAGGAGTGAATAAAGATATGTAAAAGATGATGGATTATGTCTAAACAACAACTTTCCATCTTATAGCTAATTAAATCCTTAATATTTGAATAGTTTAGAGCTCGAATAATGCTTGTATATGCATGTGTAGCAATAAGGGAGCATTGATATTTTTCGGCATTGCATTGAGGAAATTGTTTTCTCTTATACCTACCCTCGGCTAGACATGGAGGTATATAATATTGGTTTCTAGGTTTTTTCTGTAAGTAGTTAATTTCATAGAGGAAGACTAAAATCTTCTTAATGTCCTGTTAGGTGTGAAAGCATATGAATCACTTGCTGAAGGCACCATTTTGTATTCATAAAAAAACTGGTTTGTTCTTGGTTTATTTTTCTTGCATGTGTTTTTTTTAGGCTCTAGAGATGTAGCTCGACTCTTTCCTTTGCACTTTTCATCTATTTTGATGATTACAGTAGTTTTTCCTCATAATTTTTTATGTAGATCTATTTGTAACCTTATTTTCTACCAATAAATTTGCAAATTAGTCACATATTAAGGACCATTTCACTAACTTGTAATCATCCATTACTTCATATGTTGTAGGTTGTGTCTGTGTGCCAATAAATCTCGATGATTGCGAGAACTTTAATCCTACAAGTGTACCCACTCTTTCTCAAGTAAAAGTTTTACCTTATTTTATAGTACTTTAAATGGTTAATTGAAGGTGCTTCTTTAGATCTGAGATAGTTGAGCCCTGGATTAAAATATGGTATTAGATGGGTAGTATAATGATAAAACTGAGGTCCATTGAACACAAGCTCTATTCTCTTGACACTGCTCAACATTTTCCCTACACATTTTCTCTTCAATCCAAATATTTCTTAACTCCTTCCCTTGTTATCCCTTGGTTGTTCTCAAGTGTAATGCTTTTTCTATGCATCTTGTAGTCTGTATGTATGATCAATCATCTCTTATGAAGCATGGATAACCTTTCATGGAATTGTTGTTGTGATTAGACAATTGCCATTGTAAGAATAATCATTTAATTTGTATGGAAGTAAGTCTTTTTCATATTATTTGACTTGGTATTGTAAACTTGTCTTTGCAGGATTCTCTAGGGGGGAACAGTAGAATTGTGATGATAGGTAGAGTTGTACAACACCATAAATCATTTGGCATTATCAATATATTGCTTATAGAATACTCTATGCAAGTAAAATGGAATGTGCAATGACAATTGGTATTGAATTGAAATCTGAATATAAGTACATTACATAAGAAGATGGTATCTATTCTATGATTTAAAGAACCCAAAAATAAGAAAATTAATAGGTTCCATCTATTTACTTGCTCTTAGAAACTTGTTTAATCAGCGACACCCTCAGAATGTCTTGTTGATAACCAGCAGTGTTCAAAACTCCTAAAGAGGTCAGATCGGTGTGACATTGGATATGTCTCGCCAACAGAAGTCATCAACAAGACATGGACTATCGAAGTGAGTTTTCTATCCTATTCTAATGATTGATCTCTCACCGATGGGTTGGCTATGGTGGTCATCACCAAGATTCTTCGCGATGACATGGTGTAGGTCTATTTAAAACTCCTGAAGAGGTTAGATCGATGTGACATTGGATTTGTCTTGCCGATGGAAGTCATCAGCAAGACATGGATTATCAAAGTGAGTTTTCTATCCTATTTTGATGATTGATCTCTCATCGATGGGTCAACTACGGTGGTCATCACCAAAAGTCTCTACGATGACATGGTGTAGGTCTATTTAAAACTCTTGAAGAGGTTAGATTGGTGTGACAATGGATCTGTCTTGCCGACAAAATTCATTGGCAAGACATGGACTATCAAAGTGAGTTTTCTATCTTGTGCCAATGATTGATCTCTCACTGATGGGTTGGCTACGGTGTTCATCGCCAAGAGTCTCTGAAATGACATGGTGTAGGTCTATTTAAAACTCTTGAAGAGGTCAAATCAGTGTGACATTGGATCTGTCTTGCCGATGGAAGCCATCGACAAGACATGGACTATCAGAGTGTGTTTCCTATCCTGTTCTGATGATTGATCTCTCACCGATGGGTTGGCTTCGATGGTCATCGCCAAGAGTCTCCGCAATGACATGGTGTAGGTCTATTTAAAACTTTTGCAGAGGTCATATTGGTGTGACATTGGATCTATCTTGTCAACGGAAGTCATCGACAAGACATGGACTATCAGAGTGAGTTTTCTATACTATGCTGATGATTGATCTCTCGCCGATGGGTTGGCTTCAGTGGTCATTTCCAAGAGTCTCTACGATGGTACATTTCAACGAGTATTTTTTTTAAAAAAAATTGCATTGTTTCATCACAATTTTGACGAAGGAAATCAACGAATCACTGAAAAGGTCTGACGAAGTTGCTATAGCTGCAACAAATGCTTCATTGTAACTACTTGCCCATTTCATTGAAATGGTGAAAAACTTCTGGTGTTGTTTCGACACTTTGGAAGAGCCATTGCAATTGTGTTTTGGTTATAATTCATTGGTGGATACACAAAGTTGTCGTCAATATTCCAACAAACAACAGAGCCATTTTATGATGCCGACGACCGACAAATCTGGGCCTCTATTTCGACGTTTAATTCTTTGTCTAAATTTTGACAAAAAATTGGTGATGAAAATTATTTCATTAGTTTGTTGATTGTCTGACAAAGGTTTGTCGCAAGACCAACGAACATTTTTCAAAAAATGGAGTCAAATTCAGTAGTGTGTTAAGCGAAGAACAATTCTTGGATTGGGCATACATTATCAGTGACCGCCTGCATCAGTTGCTGACATTTTTTACCCTCAATAGGTTCTTCTATATGTCCCCGTACTTGATATATGCCATCACCAACACTAGACCATGGCCTGGATTAAGACCAAGTGATTTACCTCTAGAGAAAGTGCCTATTTATGATTATTTTGATAAGTTGTAGCTTCATAAGAGCTTTCAATAGTTCAGGAGAGTGACAGACACTTTCACTATGAGGATGGTCAGGGAGTTACAGGGATGTCCTACAATGCATTTATCACCTGAAGCAATGCAATTTGTTGACTTCTATGGCAGTCATTTCATTCAATTTCAAAGATTCTCTTATATAAGGGTTGGTGGATATGTTGGATTCCCTATCAAATTGCCCAAATACCTTGAGGATAAGTGGGTGATCATTGAATTAAGTAGGTAGTTGACTGATGTAAATAGATTGTGTCAAGGCGAGAAAAGAATTTTTTTTTTTTTTTAGACTGCAGGAATCGGGTAGCACGACCCCCTATAAACTGTAGTGCGCCTGGTAAACTTTTTAACGTGACCGGCGGCGCTGGTGCGACACGCCCTCCAGTACCACGGGACGGGGGGAGACTAGAACTCGTGACCAGTAGAGCCGCAACGAAATTACTTAGCCAACCGAGCTAGGGCCCCCGCCCAAGGCGAGAAAAGATTGACAGTTTGCTTTCCTTTTGATTTTGGCTCTTACAATTGTCAATCAATGTTTGATGCCCTAAATATTGAAAAGGAACTTTCTAAGTATAATATGCTTTCGTATGAGTAGAGTGTTCCTTTTGATTTAAAATATTATATTAAAAATAATCTAAAATTAAGCCCTAATTTTTATCACTAGCCTAGCCTTGAAGATTATTGAGTTGATTGTTTTGATGAATATGAAGTCAATAAAAGGAGCTGGATAATATTGACAGTGGAATAGATAATCATCTATCCTTTAAACTGGGATCTATAGGGCATTGTGGAAGATGGGTCTAACATGGTAGACCCAGTGTATACTGAGTTGATAGAAAACTGGCCTATCCCTACCATGGATTGGAGTGGTAGAGAGAAATAATCCATTGAGGTAAGAACAACCAATGTCTTGACTAGAACACGAGAGATGGTGACCAAGAAAAGAATGGAACAGCCTCGTCCCCACACTAGGTCTAAAGAGTCACGACCTGCTGAGTGAACTTCTCAAGCTTCTGCAAGCAGACAATTAGGTGGTGGTACTTCCCAATCATTACTATAGACACATAAAAATGGCCTAGACTGGCAAACCATATTTTTATGTCTTATCATATTTCGTCTATAGTCCAAATTCAACTATTAATTAAATAATTCATAGTTATTTAATTAATTCGTCTTTTATTCCTCTTGATTATTTAAATAAATAAATTTTATTTATTTATTTAAAAGCATCACTAATTATCTAATGTCTCATAATTAAATAAATTTCTTCATTTATTTAATTATCCTTGTCCATTATTTCCTCCTGATTATTTAAATAAATAAGTTTTATTTATGGAATGCGTCATTAATATCTCATGTCCTCTTATAATTAAATAAATTCTTTAATTTATTTAATTATCTTCTACCATCGCTTTTTCTGATTTTAAATAAAGATATTTATTTAAAATTGTCCACTTCCTATCTCTTGGCTTTTTCTAATTTAAATAAAATCATTTATTTAAATTATCCCACTTTCTAATTTTCCCACTTTTTAGTAAATGATTAAAGATTTTAATTATTTACTGTCACATGATTTTTCTTCCTTTTTGAGTTAAATTTATTTTTAATTCAAAATAATCTTTTTCCTTCAAAAAAATCAAATAACTTTTATTTGATTCCTGATTTTTCAAATCCACTTTTTAGTTCAACTCTTATCTTCTTGATTTTTCGAATCTCACAGATTATCTTCTTGATTTTCAAAAAAAAATATTTTTCTAATTAATTATTTCATTTATTCTCCACTGCCGATTCGAGTCTCTCAAATGACATCTCGACCAGTCGTTTAAGGATTTTTCCCTAACACTGATTAGGGATTATCAGATTAGATCTTGTCCTCTGATTTTAGGTCTCTGTCGAAAGTCGATCTCATCTGTCCATTCAAAATAGCATTTTCTATAAAAAACTATTTTGCTCACATTTTTGGACATGCACATAGATTACATTATTCTGACGCATTTATACTTAGATCTATTTTACATTTTGAGTCAATATTGTCATAGGCATAGATATAGGCATTTGTTTTATAAATCCTTCAAAGTTTGTGTAGGACTTAGGCTTTTATTTTCAGGTTGCTCGCACGTTGAATCTGAGGGCAACACGTCAACCAACAAGTTAGAAGGTGCTACAAAGATGAATCATGGAGGCTTTGGCAATTAAATGGTATAATCATTTTATTTATATTCGCTTTCATTGTACTTTGTAGTTTCTTTGGGTTTATGCTTACATGCTTTCAATTCATTTGATAAACTAATCCTAAATTTACTCGTAGATACATTTGGTGAACACGACGTGAATCTTACAATTTTTTTAGAGAAATTGGTTTGTTTTTTCTGTTTTGTAGGTTACAACCAAAAATTCATACGAAATCCTGTCATCTTCTTTTGAGCACAGAAAAATGGGCACATAGAATCTTTAAAAATGATTATTTGGGTTTTGTAGGCCTTGTTCTTATATTTCCGAAACTTCAAACGGTTTAAAATTTTGTTAAGTTTTGAGAAAGTTATGACTGTTTTAGTATTTGTTGTTTTTTTAATCTAGCTTTTAAAACCCGCGTTTTCTTTTACCTATAACATTTTTTTTGTGCAGAATCTTGGAAAAATATTTTCTAGGTTTCGAAGGTTTGATTTTCAGCATTCCATGGATTCAAACGATTTAAAATTTCGTTAAGTTTTGAGAAAGTTATCGCTATTTTAATTTGTTGTTGTCATTAAACTTTTCTTTACAGTTACTAATCTCCTATTTTTAGCATGTGGCACAGGTTGGAGGGAGTCTAAAAAAATTGTTTCTATAGAAACAAAAATTGAGTTTTTTCATTTCTTTAGGCATAATCAATTTTGTTTTCTTTCAACAACAAATTGCATTTACGCTCATGAGGATAAAATGAACCACAATTTGCATGTCACTCATTTGGTCTTAAAATGAACAAATTGCATTTACACTCATGAGGATAAAATGAACCACAATTTTCATGTCACTCATTTGGTCTTAAAATGAATAACAAATTGCATATTTCATTCATGTGGGTTAAAACGAACAACAAATCTACATGAATCACTCACCTAAAATTTACAATTACAACTTGCATTTTCATGTCATTGGGCTAAAATGAACACAAGCATGCATTGAAACTCATATGGTTAAAATGAACTTGCATTCTCACGACATGAGTTTAAAATTAACTTTGTTTTTCATATTTCAAATTAAAATTTTAAAAAGAACAAAGTGTCTTGTGTGTCCTCACATTATCATTTGGTAATCAAAATTTTGTCACCCTGATGCAATAATCAAAGTATCCTCTCCCCTTGCGCATTCATGCGATCCTAGGTGTAAGAGAAATGGTTATTGCCTCTAAAACTTGGGTATGTTCTGGTGGGAAAAAGTACTCACCCGAGGACGACTCAGACCGGTAGCACCCTGAACCCGAGGGACTTCCATCCAGTATACAAAAGTGGATTCTTGGGGAAAACCCAAGAATCACGCGTATGGTTCCGACGAGATGGATCTGAAAGGGAACTCTCACCGCATGGATCATGCCTTACGAACAAAATGCCCGTACTAAACACCTATTGTTTTAGAGGCCAACAATTTTTCAGTCATTGCTTGGTATAGTGCAAGGTACAGTATCATGCCTGAAGACACTCACTACTAATCCCCTTTAGTAGAGATAGTAGTTATTGGGAAGTCACTACCCAAGAATTCAAAGTTGGTGTGCTCGAATGATGTTAATGAGCCGTGGAGGGGAGCCAATGCCACCAAAATTCTAAGCTATTCGCTCTCAAGAAGGAAAGGTGTTTAGCACCAATTCGGGGTATATCGATGGGCTATATCAAGTATACAAACCCTTGGCCTATTGGCCTATTAGGATCGTGCTTGTCTCAAATGTGTTTGTAGACACCAAAATATCATGCTTGCCAAGTGTTTGTTGGTTACTCAAACAAAACAAACACTCTAACATCTCAGAATAGACAGTCAAACTTTCAACAGTTCAGATTTTTAACTACAACAGTAGAAAATTGACTTTTTAACATCCTGAGATGCATCTGTCAAATTGCATTCACTCTGTCGCACCGCATTCGCCAGACTTCGCAACACATCTGCTTTGACAAATCATATTTGATGCTTCAAACACTACAATCGACCTTTTGCAACGCATCTGTCACATCTTGAGACACATCTGTTTGTCATAATAAAATCCCTATTAGAACCCGAGCCTAGACAATCTGACTCTTGCAACACATTTGCATTCTCGAAACAAAATTGATACTTTAAACAACACATCTGACAAATTGCAACGCAATTGACACCTGAAATGCCTCAATTTCTTGTGACCTTAGTAAACATTCTCACTATCAAAAAACCTAAGGCTAAACAATTGCAAACATATTCCAGACATCTTTGTCTACAGTCTTTGTCAACAACCAGGTCATCCAGCATTGCACCTTAGAGTTCCCTTGGCCCTTGCATTCAAAATTTTGCACTTTAGTCATTTGTCATTCATTTTGGTCATCATTATCACTTTGCATTTAACAAAATCATGACTTCCACCACCTGGTCTTCCCTTCAAAAAAATATTGATAGGCTTGCTAGTAAAGTTGAATACCAGTTACTCTGTAGAGGTCAATACCAACAAGCCATCGACTTTAAGAGACAATTCCTCCAAACTAAAAATCAATGTCTTTCGTACCAACAATCCATGAGTCCTAGTCCTCCGTCCGTCTACCCTCACTACCAAAAGTTACTTAACACCATCCATGGCATTAGTCCACAACAAACATCCATTAATCACCCTTATCCTAACTTTGACAAGGGAAACCAACTGTCCACTAGTCCATTTCAAGTCTCTATGTCATATGCTAGTCCTTCACCTATTAATCCCATCCAAGTCTACATGCCTTATCAACCATCTACCAACTCATGTCACGTCCCCACATCATACCATATTGATCTGGTCCAAGTCTCCATGTCCCATTTTAGTCAACCTTACACCAATCTAGTCCAAGTCTCCATGTCATATCCTATGTCGTCACCAACTAGTCCAATACAAGTCTCCATTCCCTATCCTAGTCCTTCACATACTAGTCCCGTCCAAGTCTCCATGTCCTATCCTAGTCCCTCACATACTAGTCCAGTCCAAGTCCCCATGTCTTATCCTAGTCCTTCATCCATTAATCCTTTTGAAGTCACTACCTCACAAGCCACGTTTAATCATAAAAATTATATCATAGTCCAAAGTCAAATCCCATTGTCTAAACTTGAGGATACATGTCAAAATGAAAGCCCAAAGCATGACATTATAACGTCACCCTCATGTCAAGAACAAGGTAGTCCATCCCATGATGTTATCTTTCAGTCCATCCAAGAAGTCCTTCGAGACAATCATGACATCCAAAATACACCTATCCTTAACAATAATTCTATTTTCGATTATATCATCCATGGCAACCCCATCTTTGACCAAGACCCTACCATTGACCAAGAATTCCAAATCCATGACAACCCCATCTTTGACCAAGACCCTACCATTGACCAAGAAATCCAAAACGATCCACTCCTTGACCTTTACACCATTTATGATCAAACACTTGACGACCCTATTCAGACCCCAACTATCGACACTTTCCAAGATGATACACTTGCCTCCATTGGACCCATAGATGATCTTCCTCCAGAAAAAGATTCTTCCACTATGGACGTATTTGCAAATGATGAAGCTATAGCTAACTTCATGGGACTATATGATAATGACCATCAAGACAATTTTGACATTGACTTGGAATCACCAATAGAATCAACTGAACCTGACATGTCACAAGATTAGACCAAAGATATCAGTCATAAATATGTCCAACATGACAATAAAGCTAAGACACTTTATCAACTAGGGTCATCTTTCTTTATCAGAGCAGGCTTTCTCACAGATGAGAACATTACAAGTGACAGTGTCCACATATACCATGATGGGTTAGCATCTTGCTTTCAAAACAAAAAATACCCCATCACAAATAGAATCTGTCAAAGCATGCATTATCAAAGAAAAGGACTAGGCATACATGAGCAAGGCATTCAAGAACCAATACAGCTTCAGGAAAATTATAGACATCAAGGTCTTGGCTATTCCTCAGACAATAAATCTAATGATGTTAGTGGTACCTCCTCGATATTGGGGGCAACCTTGTCAAATACAAACATCAAAATAAAGTCCATGAGAAATCCTTGTCATAAGGTTGTTGCCATCACCCCTTCCACCCACACCATAAACCGTCATTCTCAACATCTTAAACCTTCCCTTTGGAACCAACAAAGACAAAAGTCATACAAATCAAAAGATCAAAATCAAAAGTCAAAGGCCATTAAATCAAATAAAAAGACAAGTGGACAAATGAAATTAAATTAGATCACAAAGACAAGTGGATCAAACAAAGACAATATTCCAAATACAAAAGTTAATCAATATGTGGAGCCAGAAGACAAGAGGACTCCCACATATAATAAATGTCCACCTCCTTCAAAATGGCCATCAAACAAGGCATCTAAAAGTGTTGGTTCCAAACGCCATCCCTCCAAAATTTGTCATCCACCATACCAAGTTTGGAAAATAAAAAGTGATTCATCCAAACGTCCAAACAACCTTTCCATGTCTACCATCATTTGTTATAATCCTACATCTCGTCTAAAGTCCAAAAATCCCACGTCACACATCTATCCCATTTTGGCAGTAACTCTTTACCGTAAGGACTCTCATGGCACTCTATCGCAATGTGTGTATTCTAATAAGGCCAACTCTAGTATTAGAAAGGATCATAATGACATCGATTAGTTGTATGCAAGCACTATGATCCTGACAAGACAACTCCTTCAGCAAGGTCATTATTGGCATATCATGGCACCAGTCTCTACATCAGCACCGTCAATAGCTTCAGAATAGTCAGTGGTTATCTAAAGCATCTAGGCTATCCACAAAATCAAAAATACAAAAAAAATTGAAAAATGTAAAACATCGTCACCTTGATGAAAACCTAGCAAACAGGCGTCTTGGTGACACCAAAAAAATAAAAAATTCAATAAAATAGTAAACAGAAAAATTTCATCCAATGGTGAAAACCTGGCAAACAGGTGCCCTGGATAAGTACCATGATGAAAACCTAGCAAACATGCATCATGTGTAAAATAAATCATCTATGTGGACTCTTACACTTGGGGGCAAGTCGTCTCATATCCTAGGCCTTCCTCTTGACATTGGCATCTGACCATTTAATCCATATCATTCCCACCTATCTTGGTCTTGACATAAAACTGGCACACATAAATCATGCTTTGGGAAAACTTTTGACATGCCTATCCTTTGGTCATATATTATCTGTGAAATTTCATGTCATTGATGACATAACCTCATTATCCTTATGTGACATAGTCCTTGAAAATCATATGACAATTCCTTTAGTCTCATGTCCCCCATCCTTTACCAAGACCACCTCTCACCCTTTCATGTAGGTCACCTATCTTGGTTTTCTCTTGTCAAATGGTCTAAGGATACTCCAACATCCCATCTAGTCCTAACCAAGTCATTCCAAATGCATTGAGCACATCATACAACACATTACTTGACTTTGTTCCTGGCTTGGCTACAAACCTCGATACTTTTGTCACATTATTGTCGTCCTCACATTATTTCAGGATGAGTCCTTCCCATGTCAAACAACATTTTCATCACTTGTCAATTGGTATTCAACTTCACTAGGGGCACAATCAAGTTTTTCCTTGGATTCTCATGTGTAGGCATCAGTCACATGTATTTGTCATTATCATCATAAAAGTTCCTAAAAAAGACAAAAACATTGTAAAAAGTCCTGAAAAAAAAAAGACCAAAAACATTGCAAAATGTCCTAAAAAAAGACCAAAAACATCACAAAACATCTTGAAGAAAGACCTAAAAATTGAAAATATCCTGAAGAAAAACCACAACAAACATCAAACTTCTCGAAAACACAAAAATAGAGTCATTCCTTGTCAAGTCAATCAATCAGTCTTTGTCATTTGTCTAAACTATGTGGTCTCTGCGCATTTGCTACGTAGGCAAGACTCATTTCTAAGTCCTCGAGACATTAGGTCAGTCCCTTTAGGTTTGTCAAAATAAAATCATGGCACAATCTTTGGTCATCAAGACAAAGTCATTGGTCATGTCGAACTACGAGGTCTTTGAGTGTATGATGTAGGCAAGGCCATCTGTTGATGAGCCCCCGAGGCCGCGCTAGGTTAGTCCATTAGGGTTCATGGCATCACACTAGCACACACGTCAAAATGTCTTCAAGACAAAGTAAATCATTCCCAAATGGATAAACTCCTAAAAAAAAATTATAGCGATTATTTATTCTAGTATGACAATCTCATCAGCATGTCAATCATATCATCATGACAATATCAACATATGGTCAACACAAGTCAAACTAAGTCAAAACAAGTCAACTCTTGGTTAGCCTTCAGATGTGTCCTTCTGAAAGATAACCCCTATCATTCATGCCTTAGGATGTGTCCTTCTTAAGCATCGTCACTGCCATTTGACATTTTGAGGGATCCTCTTGACATCTAAGGATCACTCCTCTTGACATCAGTATTTTTCAGATGTGTCCTTCTGAAGAACCAACTCTGTCATTTATGCCTTAGGATGTGTCCTTCCTAGGCATCGTCATCATTTTGAGGGACCCCTCTTGACATTTAGGGATCAATCCTCTCGACGTCAACATTATTCAGGATGTGTCCTTCCTGAATTTGACAATTTTTGACATTTGTCATCTTGGTATCATCAAAACTTTGACACTTTGGCATCTCATCATCATCAAACCTAACATCTTGACATCAGAACAATGTATATCCAGATGCACTTGGCAAACACTTGGCACTTGTCTTTTGGATTTTTATCATGTTATTAGCTTTTCAGTGAGATCGCAATAACATGATTTAGAGAAGCAGCGACATATCATGATGATTGACATGCATGATTACTAGTTTCTCGACGAGGTCCTGATTCTGGGATTTAGAAAAACAACGACATATCATGATAATGGTTTTATTTTTGTATTTTAGCAATCATGCTGCTAGTTTCTCAAGGATGTTCTGGGAACATGATTTAGAGAAGCAACAATGTTTCATGAATTGTCCTTTTGGTCTTTTTCTACTTGTGGTTGATTATGAGAAAAGACTAGGGCAATCACACTCTTAGTTTGAGTCATGATCATCCTTGTTTGTGACTGCTTGTCTTATGTGATGGTATGACTTTTCACACCTTGATTTATGTCATATCACGATGTTTGTTGGCCATTACAACAATCTGCCCAATGATGATTAAGAGCAATAAATATTAAAGTCCTACGGTAAGGTTTTGAAGGATTTGGTCTAGGAACTAACATGCATCTTCTTTAGTCTTGTCATCTTCTCTCACCCATCTCATATAGGCATTGCATCCATATCATCATCCATATCTTTTGCACTAACATTTCTTTGTGTCTTCATATTCTAGTCAATTTTGAGAGCACACCTCTATTCTTGGAACCCGTTTGTCCTCTCGAGGGGGCATACCGCTACCACCCTTGTCATTCTTCCTTATCCTATTTTGCACTGGGGCATATTTTTGACTTATTTTCTTTGTCACAATGCAACATGCTACATTATGACAAAGAGGGGAAAAATGTAGACACATAAAAATGGCCTAGACTGGCGAACCATATTTTTTATGTCTTATCATATTTTATCTATAGTCCAAATTCAACTATTAATTAAATAATTCATAGTTATTTAATTAATTCATGTCTTTTATTCCTCTTGATTATTTAAATAAATAAATTTTATATATTTATTTAAAAGCATCACTAATTATCTAATGTCTCATAATTAAATAAATTTCTTCATTTATTTAATTATCCTTGTCCATTATTCCCTCCTGATTATTTAAATAAATAAGTTTTATTTATTGAATGCGTCATTAATATCTCATGACCTCTTATAATTAAATAAATTCTTTAATTTATTTAATTATCTTCCACCATCGCTTTTTTTTATTTTAAATAAAGATATTTATTTAAAATTGTCCACTTCCTATCTCTTGGCTTTTTCTAATTTAAATAAAATCATTTATTTAAATTATCCCACTTTCTAATTTTCCCACTTTTTAGTAAATGATTAAAGATTTTAATTATTTACTGTCATATGATTTTTCTTCCTTTTTGAGTTAAATTTATTTTTAATTCAAAATAATCTTTTTCCTTCAAAAAAATGAAATAACTTTTATTTGATTCCTGATTTTTCAAATCCACTTTTTAGTTCAACTCTTATCTTCTTGATTTTCAAAAATATTTATTTTTCTAATTAACTATTTCATTTATTTTCCACCGCCGATTCGATTCTCTCAAATGACATCTCGACCACTCGTTTAAGGATTTTTCCCTAACCCTGATTAGGGATTATCATATTAGATCTTGTCCTCTGATTTTAGGTCTCTATTGAAAGTTGATCTTGTCCGTCCATTCAAAATGACATTTTCTATAAAAAGCTATTTTGCTCACATTTTTGGACACACACATAGATTTCATTATTCTGACGCATTTATACTTAGATCTATTTTACATTTTGAGTCAATATTGTCATAGGCATAGATATAGGCATTTGTTTTATAAATCCTTCAAAGCTTGTGTAGGACTTAGGCTTTTATTTTTAGATTGCTCGCACATTGAATCTGAGGGCAACACGTCAACCAACAAGTTAGAAGTTTCTACGAAGATGAATCATGGAGGCTTCGATGATTAACTGCTATAATCATTTTATTTATATTCGCTTTCATTGTACTTTGTAGTTTCTTTGGGTTTATGCTTACATGCTTTCAATTCATTTGATAAAATAGTCCTAAATTTACCCATAGATACAATTACCATTAGGGGCTCAAGGAGATGGTGGTGAAGATCCACCAGATAAGAATGTGTTTTCAAAAACTTGTGGGGAAGATATCTTTAACCTACCTATTCTAGAAAAAGAGAATGAAGGAGATGAGGAAGAGGAGTGCTTGGAAACCCTAAATATCAATTCCTGTCCCTCTTAGGATGAATCACCTATTAGAGAAGTAGGTACATCTCAGAAGCCACAAGCATTTGCATCTATAGAGAACACCCCTCCAGTTACTAGGAAATTATTCAAATCTCCAAGCTTTAAGACAACCAAGGTCTTAGTGACTCCAACCTGGTTGGAAGACTCTTTGTCAAGGAAAAGAAAGGATATACAACCTAGTTTACCTAAGCTAGATATGGTGGGACAATTGTTACAGAGGACTTCAACCCAAAAATTGAAAAAGTTAAATACTACTGCTAGATTGATAGATGATATGAAATCAGGAAGCCTCCAAATAGAGATTGCACACCCTTCAGCACAACAAGATGTTACTTAGGCAACATCAAGTGATTTTGAGGTGAACAGAATAGACCTTGGCCCTCCTACTAGAGATCGAGAGGTTCAAATTTTTCAAGTGTCTACAACCAAAATGGTTGAAAGATCAAAAAAGGATAAAGAAACTAAGAATGAATTAAAGGTCCAAGTTCAAGACTTTACTTAATGTCTAAGGTCTATCTTTGAGCTTGTTTTGCAACCCCTTTCTCAAGTTGATTACTTTGTAGATTCTCTAACTGTAGTTGGGAAGGAGGCCACGATTAAAATTAAAAGTTCCCAAACCTTGAGTAAGGCTGTAGATTATTGGAGTGAATCTCTGATTAAAAAGGAAATCTTTTTCATTTCTGAATCCATAAAATGCTTCCAAGAAACAAATGCTTTGAAGACCACTATGGGGGATGAAATCACTATGATTGAAAAGGAGGAGAAGCTATGGAACAACTATCAGAATGAACTGAAGTTGATGTTAAACTTGGATATGGAGAAGTTGGTTGTAGAATAGATTATACCTAATGCTTTAGACACCCATTACTTGGCGTGGAACAAAGGGGTGGAGTGGAAGTTGCAGACTACTAAACAGAGTCTACATAAGCTTAAGGAAATCATTGATGAGTGTACTACTATTTCAAAAGAAGCACTGGGCACCTTAGTGGCTCTTGGATTAATCCAAGATAAAGGTGAGATTAGGAATGACATGGACACCAAGAGTCTAATAGACGGTTTCCAAAAAATGGTTAAGGAAATGATTGATTCATCCTCACTCAATGTTGAGCACCTATAAAAGCTTAGCGAATTACATTTGGTCACATCCCAAGCAATTGATCTCATGAAGGTTTGTGAATTCTGCATGGAGACAACTAAGGATAATCATCTGATGTGGAAGGTGAGGATGACAAATGTGGCTATCCCTCAGCATAAGGAGTTGTTAAACATCCTTAAAGCTTTCCAGACTTGGTGGAAGAAACCCTTGGTGAACCCAGAAGTTGGAAACGAAGTGACACCATCATGATGAATCAACTTCCTTTCTTTTATTTGTCTTTTCATTTTGATCGGCTGTGGACAAGAGAAAGGGGTAGTTACTCATCTACCTATTTAATTGTATCTATTTTCATATGCCCACTCTCTAAAAACTTTGAAACTACTCAATACTATATTTTGTTGTGAATGAAATTATTGTTTGTCTTTGTGCGTTCACTTTTATGAAGTGAATCTGGGTTCTTAAATCTTTGTGTTTGAGAACATCTTAATGCAATAACTTATCTTTGTGTGAGTGATGTAGTTTTCTTCATAATTAATTTCATTTCTTAGATGGCATTGGGTGTATATTTCATTCTTGAATAGTTTAGCTGAAATTGGTCCTTACACCAATTATTCTTGCTTTCCAAATCTTGCATCTGATATTTAAGAATTTTCCTACTATTGGGTTTTCCTTTACTGCTTTCTGGTTAAAAGCATACATGATGTTTGATTTTTGCATTTAAATTCATTGAAAATATTGTGAGGGAGTTGTACCTTGACAAAATTTAAAGGATATTTATCTTTGTTTAAAGGTTCAATACTCAAAGTTGTTTGGTTTATTTTGACACCTTTCAGACATGGATTGTGATATCTCAAGGTGGTTGATTTGTTAACTAGTATATTTTTGGCAACTCTACTGGGGAGAGACTTGTCAAGTTCCGATTGTCTTGTCTGGGAATACTCCTCAGATAATTCAATTAACCCTGGATTCTCATAGATTTACTAGAGGGGAAAGAAGTAGGGGAGTTTCTAATCCTATTTTTGAAACCCTAGAAATAATTTTTTTTCCTATATCATTCCCTCTAGGCAAAGGGTTAGGGCTAGAAGAAGACCTACCTCACCTACTAGAACACCTAAAAATCACTCTATCTCCCAAGCCCTTATTTTACACAAGATTGTTTTAGAAGAAGACCTACCTCACCTACTAGAACACCTACAAATCACTCTATCTCCCAAGCTCTTATTTTACACAAGATTGTTTTACTAGTCGTAATTAATTTTCCCCTTAATATGGCTCATCAACAACCCCAATAGACCATCCCTTGGGGCACTGTTATTGGTCCTTTGCAGCTAGGAAATAACTTGCATGATTTACCCAAGGGTTCTCATAAGAACTTGCCTTAGTTTCAAGATGGAAAGATTTCACCTAAAGAACACATTGATGCCTTCTTCATTGCATGTGATGTGCTTGCATTACAAGAAGAGGATGTAGTAGTCAGATTGTTCGGAGAGTCCTTAGCTAATGCAACAACATAATGGTTTTATTAAATGTCTCATGGATGTATTACTAATTGGGCCACTATGCGTAGTAAGTTTGAAGCAAGATTCAAAAGCACAAATGATGACCTAACTCTGATAGCACAAGTCACTCGGATGAAGAAAGAGGTGAATGAGTCTATGAGAGACTTTGTGGCCAAGTTTAATAGGATAGTAAATTGAATTACGGTTGCTACGAGACCCTCTGCAAAAATGAAAGAAAGTTTCTTCATCAATGCACAACACCCTAATATTGGTCTTCTCTTAAAGAGGCAACCATTGAATACTATAGAAGCTACACAGGCATTGGTTGTTGAACTAGAGGGTGATTTTATTTCTATTGGAAAATGGAGAAAAGAATTGCATATGAAAAAATCACTTCTAGCTACTACTTCCTCTGATCCTATGATCCAAAGATTGGCTAATGACATAATTTCTCTCAAAAGGTAGATGTCGAAAGGTAACCAACCTTATCAAGATATTCCTAGGAGGACAAATTTTCAGCCAGGAAATAAGGTACTGCCTTTTCCTCCAACTCAACAGAGGCTAGAAATTGAAGCTCTTCCTCCTGACAATAAAAAGAACATGTGTGTCTTTCACCTCACATCTAATCATGATGGTACTTACTTCCCCAAAATGAATAGGTTTATGCAATTGACCACTACCAAAGAAGTTATTGAAGAAGTCACAAAAGAAGGTACTTCATCAAATCAATATGGTGACGCTACAAATGGATACTTAGAATTTGAACATGATGATGATAGAGGAGGAGATGTTTACATCACTTTGGATGATGCTACTTGCACTGCTTTTACTTGAAGCCATCAACACCACAATAAAAAAAGGTATTCCAAATTCCCCTAAGGTTTTACTTACAAAAGCTAGTGCAACTTCCAAGGCTGAAAATGTTTCACAAAGTGTGGTTAATAGCTCTTCTAAAAATACTAGTGTACCATCCCTAGAAGGTCAAGCAAGGGCTTTTGATATCATGGAATTTTGTAAGACTATTAAAGTGCAAATTTCATAGGCTAAATATTTGCAGATGAATCCTAAGGAATTAGATAGGTTGATTGAATATGTTAGGTTAGGACCTTCTGAATCACATGCAGGCCTAGATGAAGCAATGATAAAACCCCAAGATTCAGCCAATAATGCTCTCTCCATCAACCTCTAATGCAAAACCTTACCCTTTTTATGTATCATTATTTGTAAATGGGTTTAGAGTCAATAATTGCGTCATTGACTCAAGAGCTTCTGATAATGTCATTCCCGCACAAATTACTAAAGCCTTAGGGTTAGAAATGACTAAGAAATTTGGAAAATTCTATTCAATGGACTCCAAGCAGGTTCCCTTACTTGGACAAATTAAAGATGCTCAAGTTGCACTTGCGGTTTATCCAAACAAGCAACTCAAACTCACCATATTGGTCGCAAATATACTTGCTAGTTATGGTATGCTTCTGAGCAGAAATTTTTGTAAGGACTTGGGAGGAGACATACAATTGGATTGGTCATATGCCATATACCTATCAGAAAGGAGAATGTGCACCTTGAGCTTGAGTTAAAAGCAAAGATAATTGTGCTTAAGTTTGAAGATCCCAAAGCATAGATCTTGTATGAAGAAAATGACTTCAAAAACTATGTGCTCTTCTTAGGAGAAGAAAAAGAGGATGATGTACATATTCCAGATAAAAAACCCAAGCTTTGGACAATGGAGTTTGATGGAAGCTATTCCCATACTGGGTCAGGAGTAGGGGTCATTCTTATTTCTCCTTTTGGTGAAAATTTTCCTTTTGCTTATAAGCTAGAATTTGAGAATAAAAACAATACTGCTGAATATGAAGCCCTTTTGTTAGGATTAATCAAAGCCAAGGGGATGGGAATAAAGATTCTTAAGGTTTTGGGAGATTTAGAACTAATTGTTAAATAGGTATGGAATGTTTTCAGTGTCAAGAATGAAAGGTTGATGCATTATCGAAATCAAGTCTGGACTGCCATTGAAAGTTTCGATGCCTTTTCAATAGAAGCAATTACCAAGGAATTTAACACAAAGGCTGAATCACTAGTAGTATCGGCTTTCTTGCTTCTCCCTCACCCATAATTTAAAGATAATTCCTACAAGATTGAGTTGATTTATCAACATAGCATTATTGACAATGTTAATCACTAGTAGGTCTTTGAAGATGACAAACAAATTCAGGCCTTCTTAGAAAATGCCGAGGATTTTGCTCAAGTCTTTTTTGAAGGAAGTGATAATAAATTTAATATTTTTGTCCTAGTAGTATGGGTGGCCTCTAAGATGAAATAATTTAGTTGAAGGGGAATAGAATACCGAAAGGGCTGGTTTCTCTTGAGGACTTATTTGACCGCCTCGATAGCTCTATAAAATGGAAAATGAGTGATTTCATTGGACACTGATGAATTTGAAGAAGTTAATATTGGGGCCCTAATACCCCTAAGATGATTTAAATTGGAAAATGCTGCTCTCTAGAGGAGAAAGAAAAATTGATAGCCTTACTAATTAAGTATAAAGAGGTTTTTTCTTGGTGTTATGATGACTTGAAAAACTTCATGGATGCGAAGTATTAGCACCACGTACCACTTAAAGAAGGGAAGGATGCCTTCAAATAGAAGCAGAGGAATTATAATCCCAAGGTAATTGATATGATCTTTAAAGAGATTGATAAGATGTTGAAAGCAAGGATCATTTATCCCATACATCATTCTACTTGGATAGTGAACATTGTACCAATTCGCAAGAAAAATGGAGAAATTTGGATATGTGTTGATTTTAGGAACCTTAATCAAGCATCATTAAAGGATAACTATCATCTTCCTAACATGGACCATATCTTGCAAGTAGTGGCTGGTTTGGAAATGATGTCCACGTTGGATGGCTTCTCTGGTTACAATCAGATCAATGTAGTAGAAGAAGATCAACACAAAATGACATTCACCACACCCTGGGGAACCTTCGCTTATAATTAGATGCCATTTGGACTCATTAATTTAGGAGAAAATTTTCAGTGGGCTATGGATTTGTCTTTTGGTGACCTCCGAAACAAGATTATATTTATCTATCTTGATGATTTAACAATGTTCTCTAAGAAAAGAATAGACCACTTGCAAGATCTGGAACGAGTTCTACAAAGATGTAAGGAACATGGTATCTCTCTTAACCCCAAGAAGTATATTTTTTCTGTCACTAAGGGTAAAATTTTGGGTCACATTGTGTCAAAGGAGGGTATTAGAATAGATCCAGATAAAGTAAAGGCTATCTTACAATTGAGCCTTGTTGATGGTGTTTTCTGCACAGCAACAACTCAGATAGAATGCAATATTCTATCTCTCTTGAAAGGTTATTTTCAACAATAAATCACTGAAAATCACCCCAAGGTCTCTCGGGTGTTAGGTCATAACAATACATAAAACAACTCAGATGAAATGTGAAATTGCTGGTAATCACAATCGGACCTTACTACAAGCAAACTGTATCTTTCCAATTTATCAGATCTGACAATATGATGATCTTAAAACCCTAAATCTAACCAAATAATAAAGAAACAGCAAAAGATAGGGATGCAAGGAAAGTAATAAAATCTAAATTACTGAACGGACAAGCAATGCAAATGACATATATTTGGAATGGACCTATCTCAAATAAACAGTTCCTGCTCGACCCACGAAGCAATCTTACAAGAACAGTGCAATCTTCTGAGGAACACAGATTTTCAAATCATAGACTTGCATCTACAACTGAACTTAAGCACATTTGAATATTTGGTCCAGGTTGACTTTACCAGCCTACTACAATCAGATAGTTACTGGGAGTATAGACCAGAGATAGCTACAAACACTCCAAATATAAAATCACATACACCATTTATCCAACTACACCGATTTATTTCTAACTTTAAAACCCTAGATCTTCAAGCAATGTAAAAGATAGAACAAAAAGAACCATGCAAGATGAGATAACACAAAGGATTTCACCAGGAATAACCACAATGCCTTCAATTGTATTAATCACCAAATGCTGCAACAATTCAACTGTTCTGAATATGGTATTTGCTTCAAGAAATTCTAAAACTCTAACTATTGCTCCTGCTAATCTCTATTACAGTCTTGCTAATGTCTATATCAATTTTCTGAACTGAACCCTTACAATGAGGCAAAACTGCCAACTTATACCAAAATTCCCCCCAAAACATGTCGGCCCAGCCAAACATTTTTTTACAAAATAATAAAAACCGCCAAAACAGGTCGGCCAAGGAAACAAACTAAGGCACACATTTAATGCCATCATCCAAGTCGGCCAAGGCACAGTCCCCAAGGAAGTCCAGTCCAATGCATGCCCTATGATAATAGGGAAGCACAAATCTTGAGGTTAACACTAACTGCTGCTCCCTTTATCTTTCCTCTGAGCGGGTGACCCTTGGACCTTCAAAAATACTCCCTCCAACTCAGCAACAGGTGGCAATGGCAAAACCTTGAGCCGACATTTAATTGCATCAATTCCCTCATTGGATCGCTCAATGGTTTTCTTCCAGTCCTCCTTGCTGGCCATATACCTGTCTATCACTGCCAAGTAGGTAGCTGCATCATCAAACATATGGCTGGTGACAACCTCATCAGAATCTGGGGCATAAATCTCATGCCACCACTCCTTCAACTGATCCAAACTCAGGTACTTGGGAGCTATTTTATTCCTCCCTGTCATGACTTCAAAAAAAGCAATGCAACCATCATAGATTGCAGTGAGGTCGGCATCAATGGATTTTCTTCATTTCTGTATCTTTTTCAAGCTTCCTTGGCTGATCTGCAATGCCTCAAACCACTCCCATGGTTCATCCAATCTGGTAGAGGGAAGAATTCCATCCTTACCTAACTGATCCTTGCCATGTCCAAGAATTATCTTTGTCTTCTGCAGCAGGGAGTCGACATCATTCTTATCCCGAGAAAGTATGTTCTCTATCAGCTCTTTTCCACGGATTGCATCCTTGCCAACAGACAGGATTTCCTTAATATCTTCATCTCCTTGTGTCTGAACACTCATCAACCAGTCGGTGGAAGCTTGTGCGGAAGCCTTCATCTTTTCAATACCGGAAATTGTTTCCTTCGGTAGAAATCCGGGAGTAGAAGAGGAGGACGGATGGAGGGACTGTAGAGGTTTCATGACCTCTTCTAAGCTTTTCCTTAACCTCTCATTTTCCCTTTTCAATTCCCATTTTGACTGGGTCTCCTTCTTCAATCTATCCACAATTACTGCACTTGACCCCTCAAATTCCTCAATGTCCTATTCTAGGGAGGCCGGCCCAAGGTTAATGGTTTGGATGTTGTAATCCTGGCCTATTACCTCATCTCTCGTTTTGTCTGCAGCAGGGGTGGCGATGCGAACTACTCGGTTGTGCACCTCATCTCTTTCCACCCGGGAAATTACCCTCGCAGCCTTCCTCTTCTTCCCTTTACCGATTTGAGATAACATTGCATCCCAGTCAAGAGGAGTGTCTTCTACGATCACTTGTTTCTTCTTTGCTATTTCCTTCTCCAGCCAGTCCGGGGCTACGGGGTCCGTCCGGATTCCTTCTGCATCAGTTTTCCCTGGGTCTTCTATGGCTTTTTCTCCTTCTGCATCTGTCACCTCGACTTCCTCCTCGGCTATTGCCTTGTCATCATCTTTCTCCGGAGGTTGTTCACCTTGGTCGGTCTCCTCAAATCCCAACTCTGGAAATACCGGCGATGGAGTTCTGGCAGGGATGCTTTCCTCCGGCTCAGGCGATCCGCGGCCTTTCTCACTCTCCAGAGAATCCTCGTACTGCACCAAGGGAGAAGTGTGCCTTTCTTCTGTCTCTACCTCGAGCTCGGCAGCCTCACTGAATAATGTTCCCTCCTTGAACGGTTCTGCTTCTCCGCTGATTTCCTGTCCATCCGGATTCTCCGATTCTATTACACTCTGTGGAGGAGAGACAGGCTTGTCTTGTTCCTTAACTGACAATATTGGAGAAGAATCCCCGGGTTGTGCAACATCCTTTGGGGAAGGAGTTCTGGATCTTCTGGTATACACTTTGGTCTTCTCCCCTCCGGAGCTCTCCACATCCACAATTGGAGGCTCATCCTCCGAAGCAGTTTGGTCTTTCTTCTTGGCCACCCTTGTAATTCTGGCTTTCTTTGGCGGCGGGGGAGCATCCTCCTCTTCAACTTTCTCTGCTTCCTCCTCATCCGAGGACTTGCTGATGGTCAGAGTCTTCCACCTGCGCTTGCCAATTGGTTTCCTCTTTGCTGCAGGCTCAGTTCCTTTAGAACCTCTGACTTTGATCTTGAAGGGTGAGGTTTTAGCTATTTTCCCTTTGGGGTCCTCTTCCCCGGATTCCTCAGAAGTGGACATGGGGTTAAGATTCCCCATCAAATCAAAAGTACATGGCACATTAGCATTTTCCAATACCCATACCTCATGTTTAACCCAAGAAAAGGTATACCTCAGCACTGGAGCCATCAAGTCTTCCAACTTCGTCACCTCAGGCTCATTCCAATCAATATTTGCCACTGACTTATCCTTAATGGGCTCATAAACATGGTCCTGGACCAGTTTTCCATCATCATCCAGCTGATCCGGAATTAGCTTTACATTATATTGTCTAATTGCCTCTACTGGCAGCCGGGAATACCTTTTCTTCCTCGCATCAAGGTCATCCTTGATGTTGACCCAGTAATCTTCTAAATCCTCCTTATGCCTGTATTCCCGGGTAGCTCTCTTCTGTGCCCCTCCGGTTATGTCAAAGTTCATTCTCTTTGAATGGAAAGAGAATCCATAGGCTGCCAACTCCTCACCTGCAGTGTGAGCCGATTGAATGGAAGGGCACATCTCTCCCACGCCAATCCCAAGAGGGAAATCACCTCCAAAGCCAGTCTTATGCTTCTCCCTCTTCACCACTGCATCAAACTCACAAATTTGTCTTACGACCTCCAGTAGCACTATGTGGTCAGTGGGATATCTGGGCAATCGGTAGGGTGCAACAGGACATCCATCAATCCGGAGATAAGTGAAAGTGGGGAACTGGATAAACCAAGCCCCATAATTCTTGATCAGTGCTTTGGCCCCATCAGACAATCTGATATGTTCTGCATTCTGAAGGGTCCGGGTAATATGCATCGTAAAGGCATCATTGGCCCTCCTATAATCTCTGTGTCCCAAATGTAGTTCCGGATAAATCTCATAGATGATGTATTGTCCAATGGTTCCCGCCGGAGTCAGTCCCTTGTATGGATAAGAGATGGCCAGTACATATATGACATAGGAGGACATGGTGAACTTCTTTCCCTCCAAGACATTCCTTAATTGTTTGTCTATTTCTACACTAATGAGACCTGCCCAGTGGTAATTTGTCCCTTGGCCCATCTTGGTGATCACGTGGACCATCCAATTCTCCAAGACTCCGACAGTCTTAAGTCCGGCCACCCTGCTCAATAGTGTAATAGCGTCATAGATATCCAGCCTGAACTTCACCCTGTGCAACTGTTTGGGCAATTTGGAGTGGTGAGATTTTGGCTTCTCCAGCCATGAGTTGATAAGCTAGTGAGCCTTAACTGGCTCATTCTCGTAGTAAGTTCGAGCAGTGTCAATGTTTAAAGCACAGACCGAGGGGAGATCCGGCATGCTGAAGGCCCGGGCAATGGAGGCTGGACTGAAGTTTGCCAAAACTCGTCCCTCAGTGGTGACCACCATCTGCGTATCAAAAGCGTACTGTCTGGCACACTCCAAAATCAACTCGTAGCACTGGACCACTGGAGGGAACCCCGCCACATGCACCAACTCTGAATTCATCATTCCTTGCCTCAAGGGTGATGGGTCCTTCTCAGCTGTTCTCTGCTTAAACTCTTCATACCGCCATGCGCCAACATTGGTGTCAGATACATCTGCCCACACAGAGGATATATTACTCTCTGGAACCTGACCTTTCATGTCCAATCTTAACCTTTCTGTTTTAGAAACTGAAGATGCCCCTGCACTCCCTTTGGACTTCCCAGCAGCAGCTTTGCTTGATTCAGCCTGCACATTCAAGAATTACCATTAGAATCCAAATATTAAGCTCATATCAATCCCAAGGGTTAGCACACATCATAAAAATCCATTAAAAGTCATTGCCAATTGCCAATCTTTCGAGATCCGGAGAAATCAAATAATCCGGGAAAATCATGTAAACCGGGAAAATACCGTCGGGGCGGAATTTCGGAGAAATCCGACCCAAATGGATTCCTGCTGCCAAAGCACTATTAGCCATATAAATCATTAACACGCTTGGAAAATCGAAGGATAATCATTAATTTTACTCATTGGCAATCAAGAAATAGGTATAAACAATCATTCCATTAATCCTATCATCGAAATATACAAAAGAATGCAACCAGACAGGAAATCCGGAAAACTCCGGATGGAACGGATTTTCGCGGATAGTATAAATTACGCCGGGAATTAACCTCGTCCGCGGAATAAGCGGAAACCGGGAAAATCCGGGAGCAAGGAAATTCCACGACGACCTTGGAAACCCGAAAAACGGCAAGACATACACCAAAACTTGAGCGACCACGGGATCTCCACTACCTAAGCTCAAATGATCCTAAAACCGATGATAATCACCAACCTCAAGTATGCAAAGAATTCCAACCTCAAAAGCCCCCAAAGGAGAAATCCCCGTGCTAAGACAGTGGTGCCCTAAATCGCATGACCAGATTTCTGCCATTAAAACTAGAGCAAGCTTTAGGGTTAAAAATATCAATTCATGATTTACCTAAAAGCCCTCTAATCCTCACAGGACGGGGAAGCCAACACAACGCGGGGCGAAAATCACTCAAGCACAAGAAACAATCATCATTCTAGCCGAAACACCAGGGAAACCCTAATTTCGCATAATAACAGATTTCACGCCCAAAACAAGCAAGCAGTCGCACCCAGAACGCCGTCTAAAGGATAAATATGGAATCAAACGGACAAATGGAACTCATAGGGCACGAGGGATGGGCCCAAACAATAAAACGGGTCCAACCCCGACTCAATAAATACGACATCAAAACCAAATCAAGGGCCGACCGCAAAATTAACAATACCCAATCACAAGAAAACCCCAAATCATCACGCAAGCAAAGGGAAGGGCAATAGATACACACCATGGATCAAAGCGAGCGAAAATCCGAGCTCAGAAAGTTAGCCACGTGACAAACACATCCCAATAACGTGATACTGGCAGCAATACTCAAACAGTCCTCGCGCAAACAAACCCAAGATCAATTCTCAAAGCTCAATCGAAAGTTCTGAATCGCCATAGCAGAAAACAAGGAAGCAATGAAGTTGGAATGAATCAGAAAATGCCCTAAATTCGCCCTTATACCCGTCTGAACCAAGGTACCTCAGCCATTAATGCGCGATAAGACCCTTCTGACAAGTCTGGAAACCCGAGCCCCAAGTGGAATTTCGGAGAATCCCAGAATGCGCGGAGACACAGATTTTGCGAAAAATGCAGAAACCGGGGAAATCAGGAAGATCGGGATTTTGACAGAATCCGGGAAAATCCGACTGGACCGAAAAATCCCGAAGTCAGGCAAAAACCCAGAGTTGGAGAATCCGGAAAGAGACGGACAAGGAACCAGGGCCGGAAAAATCCGCCAGAGGCGAAAAATCCCGGATCTAGGTGAAAACCCGGATTTGGCCCAAAACTCAATTTCAATCAATTCCAACCTCAAGGCAAGGGCAAAGCCAGCAAGACCAACATGTCAAGACCTCAAAATGATAAATCCCATAAAATCAAAGGTCAAAGACACCAAAAAGAGAGGGTCCCCACTCCCAGTGGGGCGTGTGTGCAAAAACTGCACAACAAGCCTTCCTTCAAATCGGACTGGTGTGAAGTCTTTTTTTCGGCTAGGTAAATTTCTTGAGGAAATTTGTTCCATATTTTTCTAAAATCACTAAGCACATTGTGGACATGGTGAAGGAAAAATAGATTTTTAAGTGGAATAAGGCCAAGAATCAAGCCTTTGAAAACATCAAGGAAGCAATTGCTCGAGCTCCTATCTAGGTCAGTCTTTATTTGAAGAGAGACTTCATCATATATTGCTATGCTTCTAAACATACTACATTTTCCATACTGTTACAAGAAAATGGGGATAAAATTTAGGCACCAATTTCCTTTATGATCAAAACATTAAAGAAGCACAAGCTAAATTATTCTCAAATTAAGAAAAACATGTTTATAGTAGTCAGGGAAATTAAGCAATTCTACTTATATATCCTTCACTCACACTCAGTGGTATATGTGCTAGAGCCTATTGTTAAGAGCATATTGACTAAACAGGACATTGATTACAATAGGAGAGGTAGTTGGATAGAAAAGGTGCAAGAGTATGACTTAGACCTGAAGCCTACAAAGCTAGTCAGAGGAAGAGGAATCTGTAAATTGATGGCGGAAAGTCTGAAGGAAGAAGAAGATGATGATGAGGATCTACCATTAGTTTTGACTATCAGTTTACAAGATGAATGGTATTCTGATATAGCCTACTTTCTTACTTATGGACAATGCCCCAACCACCTCTCAGGTAAGTAAAAAAATAAATTTAAAATTAAAAGCAAATAAGTATGTTATATGGGGTGATACCTCATACAAATGTGGCATAGATGGGACATTCTTGAAGTGTGTGGATAAAGCTCAACAAGAATGATTGCTTACTATTTTCCACAATGAGGCTTGTGGTGGTCATTTCTCTTCCACCATGACTACTTTCAAAATTATAAGGCATGGTTATTACTGGTCTGGGATGTTCAAAGACGCTTATTATTAGGTGGCTAGGTGCGAAAAGTGCAAGTTGTTTGTAGGAAGACCTCAGTTAGCATACTTACCACTTAAGCCCGTAGTTATCGATGGACCATTTTAGCAATGGGGTCTCAATTTCATAGGCCCAATTAGCCCACAGTCCATTGGAGGCCATACTCACATCATCACAGCCACTGATTACTTCACCAAGAGGGTGGAAGCGATCCCAGTCAAAAGAACCACTTCTGAAGTAGTTTGTAATTTTATTAAAGAAAATATTCTAGTTAGGTATGGGGTTCCACATAAGCTAGTAGCTAACAATGCAACCAGTTTTTCCTCTAATAAGATTTTTATTTTCTAATATGATTATGGAATCTCCCTATCTCATTCAATTGATTATTATCCTCAAGGGAATGGTCAGGAAAACTCCAACAACAAGAATTTGATAAGCATTATCAAGAAACAGGTCAATTAAAACTAGAAAGATTGGCACAAAAGACTATATGAAGCTCTATGGGAAGATCAAAAAAATCCTAAGAGGGCTATTAGAATGACTCCTTTCAAGCTGGTACAAGGGGTAGAAAGTTTGCTTCCTCCTTCACTGGAATTTTCAATTTGTAAAATACAAACTACTATTAAGGAGGTTGAATTTAGTGATGCCTTGGAGAGAAGGATTTTATATTTGAATAAGATTCAGGAATAGCGGGAAGAGATGGTCAATAAGATAACCATACATCGATCAAATTTCAAGAGAATTTTTGACAGAAAATCCAGACCAAGAAAATTTATGGCTGGAGACTAAGTTTTGCTATGGGACAAGCACAAAGATCCCAAAGGTTCCCATAAGAAGTTTGACTCACTCTAGATAGGGCCTTTTAAAATCACTCATGAGTATGGGCCCAATAATTTTCATCTCGCATATCTAGATGGGGCCCCCTTTCCTATTCCTTATAATGGGAAAGATCTTAAACTCTACCAACTTTGATCACGTTATGGTCCCCTTTGTACATAGTTAGTTTAGGGTTTTGGTTTTGTGTTGGTTTTTTTTGGTTTGTTTCTTGAGTGTTAGAGAATGTATTTCCACTTTACTCAACTCTATTGCCCAATGGGTAAAGCACAAATCATACTAATTTGGGTCTGGGTTCATTACTTCATCCTGGTTAGTCTCCATCCCTAGTCAGAGCCATAGTTACCCTATAATATTTCCTTCATAAAAGTCATCCACAAACTTATGAGTGGCTTAGTCCTACTTAGGCGGTATTTTATGCAATTGTTCAAACCTAGGCAGTGTTTTGTATAGTTCACTGAAACCCCCACCTTGCCACTTGAGCTTGTCTTATATCACTTTCCTATGTTCTCTACCCGAGTGGTGTTTTGTGTAGTTTGTCAAACTTTCTTTTACTACTCATATGATGATTAATATTTGAGTGTCATCTCGACATGTTATTCAAAATTAGGCACACTTTTTTTTAGTTTGTTGAACTCTTTTGATTACCACTCACAGACGTTTGATCTCAAATTTTTGAAAGATGGTTATATTGAAAATGATGAAGCGACAACTACCACGTGTCATGGAGTAATTTATTATATTAAATGCTCATCTACTCCCATGTTTTTCTGTGAAGATTTAATATAGTTTAAATTACTACCACAAACATTCTCCTAGTGACAAGGTTTTTGAGAACGAGTTGGGCGAGGCGTAGAATTTCAACTACGGATTCACCATTGAAGGTATTTATAGTACCTACTTGTTTCAACTTACTTTCCTAGAATATTTTTGCCTGTATTTCAGAAGGTTATCTTTTGTTGAGCTATAAACTCTTATTCATGGTGAGGGTTAAATATGTGAGTTATGAATATGTGTAGATTAACCTACAAGGGCCCAGAAATTGGAGATACCCATCTAGGGCCTATGATTTTAGATGAAATAAGAAGCACATTCAGTAAACCAAATCCACCACCCATCACAAAATGTATAATTGATAGTGGGTTGGTTGATGTTGCTACATTTCCTTTAGTAGTGCAATTCCCCAAACTCATCTTAGAATGCATTAGGAATTACAATTCATAGACATGAGAGGCTAGGATAGAAGATAACCATCTAGTTCTAAAAATCCAAAGGTCCACCTTCATGTCTTGCCTTAAAATCCCATAAAAGGATGACTATTCACCTATGAATATGACAAACTCTCAAATTGAATTTTCTGCAAAGAAAGGGGTTTACAGGAATGAAATAGAAAAGAATTGGTTAGCCAAGCCTAAGAGGGGTAAGTCCCAATTGACCTGTAAACTGCACAAAACCCATTTTGAGGAAGAAGTGGTTGACATTGTGGTGTTACTACATAGGGTAAGCGGAAATGAAGATGTTCATGGATTTGAGGAATGGATGTATTTCTTCATCCAGATTATGTTAAGTGGAGAACAATTCCTGGATTGGGAAGAAATTATCAGTGACTGCTTGCATGAGTTGATGACATTTTTTACCCTCAACAAGTTCTTCTATGTGTCCCCATACTTGATATATGCCATCGCCAACATTAGACCATGGCCTGGATTAAGACCAAGCTATTTACCTCTAGAGAAAGTGCCTATTTATGATTATTTTGATAAGCTATAGCTTCATAAGAGCTTTCAGTATTTTAAGAGAGTGACTGACACTTTCACTATGAGGATGGTCAAGGAGTTACAGGGACATCCTACAATGCATTTATCACCCAAAGTAATGTAATTCGTGGACTTCTATGGCAGTCATTTCATTCAATTTCAAAGACTCTCTTACATAAGGGTTGGCGGATATGCTAGATTCCCCATCAAATTTCCTAAATACTCTAAGGATAAGTGGGTGATCATCGAAGTAATCAAGAAATTGGCTGATGTAAACAGATTGTGTCAAGGTAGGAAAAGATTGACAGTCTACTTTCTTTTTGGTTTTGGCTCTTACAGTTGTCAATCAATGTTTGATGCCCTAAATATTGAAAAGGAATTGTCTAACTATAATATTCTTTCATATGAGGAGAGAGTTATTTTTTATTTAAAAGATTATATTAAAAATAATCTAAAATTAAGCCCTAATTTTTATCACTAGCCTAGCCTTGAAGATTATTGGGCTGACTATTTTGATGAATATGAAGTTAGGAAAAGGAGTTGGATGAGATTGATGGTGGAACAGATAATCATTTATGATTTAAAGTAGGATCTACAAGGCATTGTGGAAGATGGGTCTAACATGGTAGACCCAGTGTACACTAAGTTGATAGAAAACTAACCTATCCCTTCCATGGATTGGAGTGGTATGGAGAAAGAGACCATTGAGGCAAGAACTGTCGACATCTTGACTAGAACACAAGAGTGGGTGACCAAGAAAAGAATAGAATAGTCTCATCCCCACACCAAGTCTAAAGAGTCACGACCTATCAAGGGAACTTATCAAGCTTCTGCAAGCAAGAAATCAATTAGTGGTACTTCCCAATCATTACCATCAAGGGCTCAAGTAGATGGTGGCAAAGATCCACAAGATAAGAATTTGTTTTCACAAACCTATGGGGAAGATATCTTTAACCTACCTATTCTAGAAAAAGAGAATGAAGGAGATGAGGAAGAGGAGGGCTTGGAAACCCTAAATATCAATTCCTCTCCATCTTGGGATGAATCACCTGTCAAAGAAGTAGATACATCTTAGAAGCCACAAGCAATTGCATCTGCAGAGAACACCCCTCCAGTTGCTAGGACATTATTCGAATCTCTAGTTTTTAAGACAACCAAGGTCTTGGTGACTCCAATATGGTTGGAAGACTCTTTGTCAATGAAAAGAAAGGCTATACAACCTAGTTTACCTAAGTAGGATATGGTGGGCCAATTGTTACAAAGAACTTCAGCCCCAAAATCGAAAAAGTTAAAGACTACTGCTAGGTTGATAGATGATACAAAATTAAGAAGCCTCCAAATAGAGATTGCACAGCCTTCAGCACAAAAGGATGTTACTCAAGTTGTAGAAAGTTATTTTGAGGTGAACATAATAGACCTTGGCCCTCCTACCAGAGATGGGGATGTTCATATTTTTCAGGTGTCTGCGGCAAGAATGGTTGAAAGATCAAAAAAGGATAAAGAAAGTAAGAATGAATTAAAGGCCCAGGTTCGAGACTTGACTAAATGTCTAAGGTCTATCTTTGGGCTTGTTCCTCAACCCCTTTCTCAGGTTGATTACTTTGTAGAATCTGTAACTATAATTAGGAAGGAGGCCATGATTAAAATTAAAAGTTCCCAAACCTTGAGTAAGGTTGTAGATGATTGGAGTGAATCTCTGATTAGAAAGGAAATCTTTTTCATTTCTGAATCCATAAAATTCTTCCAAGAAACAAACACTTTGAAGACCACTTTGGGGGATGAAATCACTATGATTGAAAAGGAAGAGAAGCTATGGAAAAATTATCAAACTGAACCGAAGTTGATGTTAAGTTGGGATATGGAGAAGCTGGATGTAGAACAAATTATACCCAATGCTTCAAACACCCGTTACTTGGCATAGAACAAAGGGGTGGAGTAGAAGTTGAAAATTTCTAAATAGAGTCTATGGAAGCTTAAGGAAATCAATGATGAGTGTACTACTATTTCAGATAAGCACTAGGAACCTTGGTGGCTCTTGGATTACTCCAAGATAAAGGTGAGATTAGGAATGACATGGACACCAAGAGTCTAATAGACAATTTCTAGAAAATGGTTAAGGAAACGCTTGATTCACCTTCACTCAATGTTGAGCACCTACAGAAGCTTAGTGAATTAAATTTGGTTGCATCCCAAGCAATCGATCTCATGAAGGTTTATGAACATTGCATTGAGACTGTAAGGAAAGCTAGATGTGGAAACAACTCTCCTAACGTCAAAACCTCAAGGAAGAATGCAGAGATACCTTTTAATTTTTCAATTACAGTTCAATTAAGATGCACTTTGAAATAAATAGCAAAAACAGAGAATTAGACAAACACAGATGAACACTAGATTTACGTGGGAAAACCCTTAAGGGAGAAAAACCCACCACACCAAGAGAAGTCACTTTGTATTACAGTAACAAATAATTACATACAAATTTCTGACTTATCTTTCTGATACCAGATTAAAACAGCTTTCACAATGATTAATCTTTTACAGGAACCTTCAAGTTACAGTCTTCACATAATAGAAATCACTCTAATACAATTCAAACTTTTCACACAATTATTCTTCGAACTAACCATCAAACCCATGAGCATCTACAACTACAAACTATATTCATGTCGTTCCCTGTCTGTCGAACTTCCTCACAGAGATTCCTCAACGGACTAACTTCCAACGGTTCCCATTCGGCTTCTCTGATTGGTCCATGTGACGCCACATAGGAAGTCTTCACTCAGTCAAAAAACTTCAAATTGTGTTGGCATGTCGGTGAGACACTGACCGTGTCTCCCTGAAGCCACACACAGCTTAGCATTCAATATCCCCAAGAGTTTTCCATCGGCAAGAGGTTCCACTAAACTTACAACCGTTGCATCGACTTCAACATTGCTATCGGTAAGACTTACCACTCGCCAAGAGGTTACACCGAGACTTCTTAAGTTACATCAAAGCATCCAACAGTCAGCAAGACATACTGCTATCGCTAAGACATCACAGCGAATACATCATGTTATTCCAAAGTGTATCCACTAGTCGGCGAGACTCATCACTTTCGCCAAGACCTTATACCGAGGTCTTAAGTCATACTGAGCCATTAGCATTTCCATCGGCATCCATCTATCGCTAAGACATTCAACTGTCACCAAGAGGTTTTACTGAGATCTCTTATGTTACTCTGTAGCCATACTAATATTGGAAAGACCCCACAAGTCGCCAAGACTTCATAACGATCGCCTTGAGCTACTATGATGACTTCAAACTAAACATTGTTGGCAAGACATCCATATCGGTAAGACTTCTTACCGATCCATCTCATGTTATACCGATGTATACTGTCGGTGAGACAAAACAACTGTCGCCAAGAGTATATAATGAAACCTCTGAGTTACCCCGAAGACACCAAGTGAATGCTATCGGCGAGACATTCATATCGGTAAGAGCTCATAGCAAAACCTTAAACCTTTCAGCCAAGTCTCTCTGATATATGATAGAAGGGCCTGTCAACTAGACATATTACTCGATAAGACTTCTCACTGAGCCACTAAAGGTTATCTTGATGACTCCAATGTATAAGTGTTCAGCGAGACTCCTGCAAGGTCACAATGACCTGTACAAAACATAATGTGTCAAAGCTGCTAGTCGGCCAGACATTAACAATATCACACTGACTTGGCTCCAATAGAGGTTATAGCCTGTGATGATTTAGGCATATATTTCCAATAATCTCCCACTTGACGAAGATCACACAGGCACCTCCAGAGCACAACAAAACTACTAAATAACATGGGCACTAAGGCCCATTGAACTGGCACACCACCTGAACTTGTATGTGCTCAATGGCTTCGTCAATGCATCTACAACATTCTCTAGAGTATCAACTTTTTCCAAACTAACCTTTCCATCCTCCACCATATCTCGTACAAAGTGGTACTGTACATCTATATGTTTCATCCTAGGATGGAAATTAGGATTCTTTGCCAGACAAATTGCACTCTGACTGTCACAAAAAATAGTTATTTTCCCTACATCAAAACCAATGTTAGAACACAAACGTTTTAACCAAACTACTTCTTTACAAGCATGTGTAGCTGCCATGTATTTAGCCTTTGTAGTGGACAAAGTGATTATAGCCTGCCGCTTACTCATCCAACTCACTGCACCACCATTTAACATGAAAGTATATCCACTGGTGGACCTCCTACTATCAATGTACATAGCCTCAAATACTGAGAGTCCTATGTGATTCAACCAAGTTTCCATGGTAAGACAATTCAAAATCTGAAGTGCCCTTCAAATATCTGAAAACTCTCTTTACAGCATCCCAATGTGTCCTTCCAGGATTAGCCATAAATCGACTAAGAACTCCCACTGCTTAGGCAATGTCTGGCCTTGTACAGACCATTGCATACATAAGACTACCTACAACACTAGCATAGGGTACACTGGTCACGTCCTCCATCTCCCTAGGAGATTTTGGACAGTCCTCAACAGATAGCTTCGTTCCCTGCAAGACTGGAACAACTAACTGCTTGCAATCATTCATGCAAAATCTCTCTAGAACAGTCTTGATATACTTACTCTGACTGAGCCAAAGTTTTCTACTATTCTTGTC
>VDFB02026320.1:169576060-169591251 GCA_007258455.2 Sequoia sempervirens | reverse complement strand
ATTTTCATTCTCTTTATCTAGTGTAGGAGGAATTCCAGCTACATACTTATTATTTTCTGACTTTGTCTCTGACTGTAGATCCAAAGAAGAAGGTTTCAGCTCACGAAAGATTACACTTCTATTGTATACAACCTTCTCTGTATCAGGATTCCAAAGCTTGTATCCTTTTATGATAGCACTATAGCCAATAAAAATACATTTGACAGCCTTGTTCTCCAGTTTAGACCTTTTTACATCTAGCACATGAGCATATGCCTCACAGCCAAAAACACGAACATTTCTAAGAGAGGGCTTCTTACTAGACCACACTTCTAGAGGTGTTTTCTCAACAAGAGCAGAATTTGGAGAACGATTTATTAGGTAACATGTAGTAGATACAACCTTCGCCCAGAACTTCTCCTCCAAGCCAGCACTACTCAGCATACTTCATGCTCTCTCCATTACTATCCTATTCAACCTTTCTACAACTCCATTCTACTATAGAGTATAAGGTGTAGTCTTATGTCTTTTAATCCCATGGTGTTTACAGTATCTTTCAAACTCATTAGAACAAAATTCACCGCCATTATCAGTCCTTAAGCATTTAATTTTTCTCCCAGTCTGATTTTCAACAAGGTTCTTAAATTCCTTAAATCGACTGAACACTTATGATTTACTTTTCAGAAAATATATAAATGCTCTTCTTGAACAATCATTAATGAACGACACATAGTATCTTGACTTAGACAAAGAAGGAACATTCACTAGACCAAATACATCAGAATAGATATAATCTAGCAAACCAGAAGATTTATGAGTACTGGAATAAAAAGAAACACAGTGTTGTTTTCCATATATACAGTGTTCATAGAATTCAAATTCAAGGTTACAATCTTTAAGCCCCTCAACCAGGATTTTGTTCTTCAAGGTTTTTAAAGCTTTTTCTCCTATGTGGCCTAGCCTATGATGCCAGAGCATAGTCTTTTCTGCTGTAAGTTTAACTTGCATAGAGTTTACACAATTAGGGATATTTCCCTCTTTACCTCCATGAGTAGCTTTCTATGACTTTACAGAGACACTGTTACATTGAACAACCTGTGCATCCAGCTTGTACAGGGTACCAATTCGAGCACCTCTAGCTAGCACCATTGAACCTCTAGTCATCTTGCAGCCATTTCTAGAGAACGTGACTTGTACTCCAATATCATTCAGCTTACTGACAGACAGTAGATTTTGAGCTAGACCTGGTATGTGCATAACATCATTGATCCCCTTCACTCTTCCATTAGGGAATTGAATTCTAACTCTTCCATGGCCAAAAATTTCCAAAGTTGAATCACTTTCCACGTACACCTTTCCACCATTGTATTCTTCATACTTTGTAAACCAATCTCTATGAGATGTCATGTGGAAAGATGCTCCAGAATCAATCAGCCAAACATCACCTGATGCCTGTGTAGCCAAGGCTGCAATGAAGGCATCTACATCACTATGAGAAGAATCATTGTCAGAAGAATACTTCTTCTTCTTCTTCTTCTCCTCTTTACAATCATTTTGGATATGACTAGGTTGCCCATAGTTCCAGCACTTCACCTTGGACTGCTTGCCAGGAGACTTTGATCTCCCTTCTGATTTCAATTTGGACTTCTTGTCCTTCTTCTTGCCTTTCTCTTTCAACCTTCCTCTAACAGCAAGGGCCTCATTCGCCATCTCAAAAGATTTCCTTCTCATCTCTTCTGATAACAAAGAACCAACAACATCTTCCATCTTGAAACTAGATGTTGTACTCCCAATAGCCATCACTAGATGATCCCACAAGTCTGGCAAAGAACACAATAATAGCATACAGTGATCCTCTTCTTCAGTCTTCACACCAACAGATGTTAACTGTGTAAGCAACATGTTAAATGCATTCAAATGATCAGCTACAGACCCTCCTTCCTGCATTCTCAAAGAGTACAACTTCTTCCTCAGGAACAGTTTATTCACTAAAGACTTCCCCTGATAAATAGATGCCAGTCTCTTCCACAAGGAAGATGCAGTATTCTCTTCATGCACATTGAGAAAAATAGAGTCTACCAAACAGAGCCTTATCAACCCCTTAGACTTTCTATCTGCAAGGTCCCAATCCTCTTACTTCATGCCTGTAGGTTTCACTCCAGACACAATAATCCAAAGATCACGATCCATTAAGAGATCCTCCATCTTAAGTTTCCACAACTCAAAATTACTACCATTGAACTTCTCTATTTCAATCTTTCCTGACGTGCTAGCCATCTCAATCTGTAATTAGAAATTGAAAAACTTCTACAAGACTCCCACTAAACAGAATTGACACAAAAAACCCAACGTACCCACAAGGATAACACAACTGGCCAGGCTCTAATACGACTTGTAAGGAAAGCTAGATGCGGAAACAACTCTCCTAATGTCAAAACCTCAGGGAAGAATGTAGAGATACCTTTTAATTTTTCAATTACAGTTCAATTAAGAAGCACTTTGAAATAAATATCAGAAACAGAGAATTAAACAAACACAGATGAACACTAGATTTACGTGGGAAAACCCTTATGGGAGAAAAACCCACCACACCAAGAGAAGTCACTTTGTATTACAGTAACAAATAATTACATACAAAGTTCTGAATTATCTTTTTGATGCCAGATTACAACAACTTTCACAATGATCAATCTTCTACATGAACCTTCAAGTTATAGTCTTTACAGAATAGAAATCACTCTGATACAATTTGAACTGTTCACACAATTGTTCTTTGAACTAACCATCGAACCCACGAGAATTTGCAACTGCAAACTATATTCATGTCATTCCCTGTCTGTTGAACTTCCTTATAGAATTGCCTCAATGAACTAACTCCCAACGGTTCCCATTCAGCTTCTTTGATTGGTCCACGCGACGCCACATAGGAAGTCTTCACTCGGTCAAAAAACTTCAAACTGTGTTGGCATGTCGGTGAGACACTGACCGTGTCTCCTCGATGCCACACACAGCTTAGCATCTGATATCACCAAGATTTTTCCATCGGCAAGAGGTTCCACCAAGCTTACAACCATTGCATCAACTTCAACATTGCTATCGACAAGACTTACTGCTCGCCAAGAGGTTACACCGAGACTTCTTAAGTTATACCGAAGCATCCAATAGTCGGCAAGACATACTGCTATCGCCAAGACATCACAACAAATACATCATGTTATTCCAAAGTGTATCCACCATTCGGCGAGACTCATCACTTTTGCCAAGACCTTATACTGAGGTCCTAAGTCATACTAAGCCATTAACATTTCCATCGACATCCATCTATCGCTAAGACATTCAACTATCGCCAAGAGGTTTTACCAAGATCTCTTATGTTACTCCATAGCCATACTACTATCGGCAAGACCCCATGAGTCACCAAGACTTCAAAATGATCACCTTGAGCTACTCCTATGACTTCAAACTAAACACTGTCGGCAAGACATCCATATCGGTAAGACTTCTTACCGATCCATCTCATGTTATCCCGATGTATACTATTGATGAGACAAAGCAATTATCGCCAGGAGTATATAACAAAACCTCCGAGTCACCCTGAAGACACCAAGTGAATGCTATCGGCGAGACATTCATATCGGTAAGAGCTCATAGCGAAACCTTAAACCTTTTGGCCAAGTCTCTCTGATATATGATAGAATGGCCTGTCAGCCAGAGATATTACTCAATAAGACTTCTCAGCGAGCAACCAAAGGTTATCCCAATGACTCCAATGTATAAGCATTTGGTGAGACTCCTACAAGGTCACAATGACCTGTACAAAACATAATGTGTGAAAGCTGCTAGTTGGCCAGACATTAACATTATCACACTGACTTGGCTCCAATAGAGGTTACAGCCTATGATGATTTAGGCATGTATTTCCAATAGAGACAGCTAAGGATAATCATCTGATGTGGAAGGTGACGATTAAAAATGTGGCTATCCCTTCACATAAGGAGTTGTTACACATCCTTAAAGATTTCCAAACCTGGTGAAAGAAACCCTTGGTAACCCTAGAAGTTGGAAACTAAGTGATGCCATCGTAATGGCTCAACTTCCTTTCTTTCTTTTATTTGTCTTTTCATTTTGATCGGCTATGGACAAGAGAAAGAGGCTATTACTCATCTATCTATTTAATTGTATCTATTTTCATATGCTTGCTCTCTAGACACTTTGAAACTATTCAATACGATATTTTGTTGTGAATGAAATTATTGTTTGTCTTTGTGCATTCAGTTTTATGAAGTGAATATGGGTTCTTAAATCTTTGGGTTTTAGAACATCTTAATGCAATATCTTATCTTTGTGTGAGTGATACAGTTTTCTTCATAATTAATTTCATTTCTCATATGGTATTGGGTGTACATTTCATTCTTGAATAGTTTAGCTAAAATTGGTCTTTGTGCTAATTGTTCTTGCTTGGCGTATCCTGCATCTGATTTTTAGGAATTTTTTGGATATTTGGTTTTGCTTTACTACTTTCTAGTTAAAAGCATACATGATGTTTGATTTTTGCATTTAAATTCATTGAAAATCTTGTGATGGATTTGTTCCTCAAAAAAATTCAGAGGATATTTTCCTTTGTTTAAAGGTTAAATATTCAAAGTTGTTTGGTTTATTTTGGAACCTTTCAATCATGGATTATGATATCTCAAGGTGCCCAATCTGTTAACCAACAAATAGAATTGTTAGTGAAATTTGAACTTAAGAAATTATTAGATGTGGATTTCATCAAACCCATCAATTATCCAGAATGGATATCAAATCTAGTACCAGTATCAAATCCAACTGGGGGCATAAGGATTTGTACAGACTTCTGAGACCTGAACAAAGCTTTCCCAAAGGATTATTTCTTGCATCCAAGTATTGACATGATCGTGGATCTAACAATAGGGCATGAGATGCTATCTTTAATGGATGGCTTCTCTAGGTATAATTAGATAAATATATCCTCTAATGATCAACATAAAACAAGATTTACTTGTGCCTAGGGGACCTTCTACTAGAATGTCATGCCATTTGGCCTAAAGAACATAGGGGAAACCTATCAAAGAGTGATGACGACAATCTTCCATGATATGCTACATACAATCATGGAAGACTATGTGGATGAAATTCTAGCAAAGTTCATCAAGAGGGAAGATCACTTGGCCAATCTTGCAAAGGTGTTTGATAGGCTAGAACAATATAACTTGAGACTCAACCCAAAAAAGTGTGTGTTCGGAGTAATATCTGGAAAGCTAGTAGGGTATATAGTGTGAAGAAGGGGCATTGAAGTAGATCCTATGAAAGTAAAATCAATACAAGAGATGCCTCCACCAAAGACATTAAATAAATTGAGAAGTTTATAGGGAAATCTACAATCTATTAGGTGATTTATCACACAATTGGTAGGCAAATGTCACCCTTTCACCCATCTATTACATAAAGACATCACCTTCAAGTGGGATGGGAGATGCCACCAAGCATTCCAGCAAGTCAAGGAGTACCTACTCACTCCTTCTGTACTAATGCCACTTATTTCAAACAAAGAAATGATACTCTATGCATCTACCACAAAGCAGCGTTGGGATCTCTCCTAGCCCAACTAGATGATATAACAAAGAAAGAGCAGTCTACTACATCAGTCGAACACTGGTGAGCTATGAGTTGAACTACTCGCCCATAGAAAGAGCATGTCTCTTGATATTATTTGTGACACAAAAAATGAGACACTATATATTAAATAGACAAGTAAAGTTGATTTCAAAGGTAGACCCACTAAAATACCTACTAGAAAAAGTAGCCTTAATAGGCAGAATTGCTAAATGGGTAATGATTCTGAGTGAGTTTGAAATAGATTATTTGGATAGAAGAGCCATCAAGGGACAAATCATAGAAAACCAACTAGCAGAGGCACCAATGGAGGATCATAAGCCTCTCATAGTAGACTTCCCAGATGAAAGTATATTGTTGATAGAATAGACAACCCATTGGACCTTATACTTTGACAAGTCCCACACTCAACATGGCTCTAGAGCAGGTATCCTATTTCTCACACCATAGGGAGATAGTATACCTAAGGCATACCGAATTGCTTCCCTTGCATAAACAATATCTTAGAGTATGAAGCTCTAATCACAAGCCTCAAGATGTCTATTGAATGGAGGATAAAAGAACTATAGGTCTTTGGAGACTCTCAACTGGTGATCAAGCAAGTGAATGATGAGTACCAAACAAAAGACGACAAACTGATGTCATATAAAAGGATGGTGGATAGCTTCAAGGAATATTTTGTCACAATAACCTTTGAACAAATTCCTCAAGTCAATAACAGAGTTGTCAATGCAATGGAAACAATAGGCTCACTTCTTGATATCTCGTAGAACATTCCAAAGTATGAGTTCCTTGTGGAGCAATTGCTCGTACCAACATTCAATATCCTAAAATCAGAACTAGTATATGTTGTTGTTGGTCCTAACTCCCCATGGTACCAAGACACATTTGATTACATCCAGCATGGTATCATACCAATTGACCTAACACCCACCAAAAAGAAGACCTTTACCCGTAGGACTTCCCAATTCACGATCCTAGGAGATACTCTATATCGTCAAAGTTTGGATGGTATGTTACTATGATTTCTTAACGCAAAAGAAGTGCAAAAGACCTTACAAGAGGTGCATGAAGGTGTTTGTGGGTCCCACTATAGTGGACCTAACCTAGTCCAAAAGTTGTTGAGAATGAGGTACTATTGGCCCTCCATGGAACAAGAGTGTATTCAGTATTCCTAAAAGTATCATCAATGCCAACAACACAGTGACCTTTTTTACGCACCAACCTAGGAGTTGGGACCCATCACAACACCATGGCCTTTTTTGCAATGGGGATTAGACTTGGTAGGTAATATTTCTCCTACTTCCTCTAACGACCATAAGTTTATTATTACTACAATGGAGTACTTCACCAAATGGATAGACATAATTCAATTGACCTACATCATCAAAAAATAGATATCAAAATTCATTTTGAATTATCTGATTTGTAGGTATAGAATTCCCCAAGCAAGTATAACAAACAATGGAACACCATTCAAAAATCAAGATGTCCAAGAGTTGTGTTCCAAATTCTCTATCCAACATAGATTCTCCACACCCTACCATGCCCAAGGAAATGGTCAAGCTAAAGCATCTAACAAAACCATACTAAAAATATTAAAGAAGATTGTTAATGAAGCCAGTTGTGAGTAGCATTTGCAACTAAACCCAGTCCTATGGGCTTATCGAACCAACATCCAAACACCTATAGGTGGGCCACACCTTTCTCCTTGGTCTATGAATCAGAAGTTGTCATACCTATCAAAGTCAAAATCCCCTCATTGTGAATCTCACTAAAAGGCATGGTCACATCAACGAAGAGTATCAGGTATCTAGACTAAATGAGTTGGAACTCCTAGAAAAAATGCATTTAAGCATGTTAAACCATCTTCAGGTTTATCAAAATTGGCTCAAACAAACCTATGATAAAAAAGATCAAGGATAGAAACTTTCAGGTTGGTGACTTGGTCCTTAAAGAGAATCAGAAGGTACAACTAAATCAAGATGGCAAAGACAAGTTTGAACCCAACTAGTTAGGCCCATTCATTATCACAACAAGCTATGGCTTTGGAGCTTATCAATTGGCCACTCCTAAAGGAGAACCCTTTGCTGAACCATTAAACAACAACCACCTCAAGAGATTCTACACTTGAAGCACGTCAGAATACCCTAGGAAAAAGGGTAAAAATCCAAAAAAAATCAAAAAGATAAAAATAAAATAAAATCAAAAACATCAAAAAGAAAGAAAAATAGTAAAGAGAAATAAAGCGTTCTTTTAGTGAAAACCACTTTGTGGCTCTTCTAGAACAGTTACCATAGTGAAAACTTGACAAAATAGGCTAGCAGAAGCAAATTAGATTAAAGAGGTCTCAAACAAATATCATCAGTGTCAAGTCAAAGAATAAATGCCTCAAAATCAAAAGTTTATATCCTCAACACAAGTGAGGTCATTGAAAAGAAGAGAGTCAAAATTCTTGGATTTCAAAAAGTAGCCTTACCATGTTCATATCTAGGGAAACCCTTCTTTTCAGGCCCAAATAAAGCATCATATTGGGTGAAAGTAATAAAAAGACTTAATTCAAGGATATTGGTATGGAAGGCTAGATGGTTGTCTCTAGCAGGGAGAATTTTATTGGTAAAGGTAGTTTTATCTTCAATACCTAATTATTTTCTTGCAGTTCTTAAGGCTCCAAAATATGTCATTGTAGAAATTGAGAAAGTGATTAGAAGTTTTATTTGGAAAGGAAACATTGATGAGCAGAAGAAGGTGCCTCTAATATCTCTTGAGGCTATGTCATGTGACAAATATCAAGGTGGAGTAGGTATCCTGAACCTTCTGAAAAGGAATAGAACATTCAGTGCAAAACTTGCTTGGAAAATGTATGTTAACCCAAAGGCTAAATGGTGTGGAATCCTGCAAAGAAAATATTTGGATAGCATGGATCCTTCAAGAATCTTTATTGTTGCTAATCCTCCAAATGGATCGGCTGTATGGAATTTTATGATCTCATGTAGGAAATTAATCGCTACATACATCTCCTGGGAGGTAAATGATGGTTGAAGTGTCAAATTTTGGGCAGATTCTTGGAATGGGAATCCTCCAATGTAGAATAATCCTGATCTAGTTCATGTAATGGAAATTTTGAAGGAAGTGTGGGGGGAAATTTTGATGGATTATGTACAATCAGTTGATTCTATATCAGGTAAATTCATCTGGAAAAGAATAATAGAACCTTATCTATCTAATCAGTAGTGTAGTGTGTTATAAAAAGTTTTAAATGAATGAGTTGCCTATCTCTCTTCAAAACTAGATAGACTAGTTTGAGCACCTTCAAGTGATGGTAATTACATGGTCAAACAAGGTTGTAAGGCTTTAAGTCAAAATTTAGGACATCTACTTCCCCAAAGGGCCTATTCTTTTTGTTGGGATAGTAAAGTTTTACCCAAGGCAGGGACTTTTTTTTGGTTGGAACTGAGGAAGCAAATATTAACTAGTGATCGGTTAGCAAAATTAAAAATAGTTAACCCTTTCATGTGCTTGTTGTGCAATGAGGGGTTAGAGGAGGTAGATCACTTTTTTGTGAAATGCAAGTTTGCGCAACAAAGTTGGGATTTTGTTTTGAATAAGCTTAATTTTTACACCCCTTTTCCAAATTCTTTATGGGATTTGTTTCAAAGTTGGCTACTTCTATTCAAATATTCTTTCTTTGCATGTATACAGAGAGTGGTTCCAACTTCAGTTGTATGGAATCTATGGTGAGAGCGTAATTTGCACATTTTCAAGAAAGTAGCTTCATCAAATGATGTAGTAAATGAAAAAATAGAGAAGGTAGTTTCTGAGACAATGAATGCAAGTGTTCAAGAGCATAAAGGTATTAGTTCAACATTTACAAACTGGTACAATCACATCCTACATAATTGGAAGTATTTAAAGTTGTCTTTTCCAGGTATTCTTTTGCAGCCAAAGGAAAAGAAGTGTAATAGAAAATACATTAGATGGAAGGAACCCTAGGATGGATTCATAAAGTTGAACTTCGATGGGGCCTCAAAAGGGAACCCAAGAGAATCAGGGGAAAAAACTTGTTTACATGATTCAAGGGGTAAGGTAATAGCACTCAATTCAAATTATCTCTTAAAAGGATTTAATAATTTAGCATAATCAAAAGCATTGTTGATAGGTTTAGAAATTTCTTTGAAGCTTGGTGTTAAAAACTTACATATTGAAGGAGATTCCTTATTGATAGTCAATGCTTGTAAAGTGAAGAATGTTGAAAACTAGAGTCTCCAATATGTTCTTCAATGAGTCTGATATTTTCTTGATAGATTTCATAATTATCAAATCACACACGTATAGAGAAGGCAACAAATTAGTTGATTATTTAACTAATATGGGAAGTAATAAGCAAGAGCTATTTGTATTACATGACCTTTCTCGAGTCACAAAATTTCCACAATTAGTGGAGATTGCTCATCAAGATGCCTTAGATTTGCATGGAGTGACAATATGAAGGGCTTATTTGGTTAACCATCTCTTGCTATGGCAGGCCAAAATAGTTGTTGATTATTGCATATTCACAATAATCTACCCCTATATTATATTCACAAAATGGTTTAATTTGGTGAGGCATTGGAATCATATGCTATGGCAATTTAAAGAAATGGGCCCATCGAATTGAGTGTTGGCTAATAGGCTAGAAAGATAATTTTTGATCTTGCAACCAAAGACTATTGTGATGACGTGTGGCTCATAACCACCATTTTTTTCCTCTAATATGTGTTTTGTGCAGGTACCATGCATCATGGAAAGGACAAGGGATTTCAAGAAATCATTTCCAAGCAAGGTAGTTTTAATGATTCTACAGTAAGAGGAGCTACGCATGCAGATTGAAGCATGCCAAATATAAAGGCAATAGATCTCAAGAGTGTTAGAAATCATTTGGGTGATAAAATGCATCATTATTATGCATGTGGGTGAGCAGATTTTCCTTTAAATAACTCACAATATCATCATGTAACCATAACCTGGTTTATCTTCTAGCGATTTGGAGTGAAAATCATTTTGTACAAGATAAAAATGGTTGGTATGTGCCACTTGCTCAGAGTGGTCTGTTCATTTCGAATGGACTATCAAATGTGGAATTTTAGGGTGCAGTTGAATTCATAGACATGGGAAAGGCCATTCAAGGGTTATCTAGAGCAAGAGGAGTTGGAACTAATGGTCATTTTGAATTGTACAAGGGTTGAAGATGTTGTCTGAACAGTCATTGGTTTCCATGTTATCAGTCTGAAGGCAAGAATGGTCCTTTAGCCATCTCAGGTGTTGTCTGTCTTTTTCTCAAATCTCATGGATGTTTACCAATCGCTAGGAGACTTAGAGAAAGTAGCAGAGAAGTTTGTAAAACAACAGTTTCTTAAGGAGGATGTTTTTAAATTAGTTGTGCAAAATTACAATCTCTTTAAGGGAAAAGGTTATATAGGGGGTCTATTCCCTAGGAAAATTTTGTAATAGTAAAAAGTGTTTCAAGAAGTCTATAATGGAATCAAATTGTCTTTCGAATACGACAATGATAGGTTGTTTTTGAAAGCATTAAACAAAAATTCCCAACATATTTTCGCAAAGATGGTGTTTGATTTCAAGGATAAATTTTTTGCAATGTCTATCCTTTGGTCGCATGATTGTGTGTTATATGTCCCTAACCCAACAATGGAACAATTGCTTGTGAAAAACTAGGCTTATTTCATTCTGAATGCTCCTACATCACCCAGTGCAGAGGCAGAAAATGTTGTGCATGCAAGAACTTCAAGGTACAAAAGGAAAGTAGTGGACTTGGGCGCAAACATTGAAGAAGGGAAAGGGGAAAATTCAGTACCGTGTATGGAGGAAGATTGATTTCTTCAGTTGAAATTTTACTTTTGAAAATTTTGATAAAAATGTATAAGGATTGATATTGTTTCTAATGTATAAGGGCTTGTAGTAGGAGGTATAAGGGCTTGTGTAGAAAGTTGGGTTTATAATGACACTAGTTAATAGGTTTACAAAGGTGTTTTTTTGTAATGGATATATTCAAGATAGTTTGCATCAAAATTTTAAATCCATTATCGGGCAGATAAAATATTTTATCGCTATTAATATATATTATAGGCATACTATGCCTTTTTATCAAAAAAAAAGACTTTCATCATTATCTATTGATACTATCCAAAGAATTCACCCAATCATTCCATAATAAAGCATGTGTCCAAACATGGCTTGTTACTAATTTAGGAAAGTAGTCTTGTCTTGAACTGGGGGAAAATTCCCGACGTTGGTCATGGATTAGATCTTTGTGCGTTCTATCGTGGTCAAAATTTTGAAAAGAAAAAATATCTAGAAAACAACAAAAATCAAAAAACAACAAAAAACAACAACTTTGGATTATTCCTTCACTCAAAATTCTAAGATATCAACATTTGCTTGAACCTCATGGCTAGTTCAAGTAGTTTTACCACAACATATCCTCTAGAAATAGAAGTGGAATATCAATCCAAGTTATCAATGTTGTTTGAAAATCCAAAAAAATAGTTATGCTTTGAGTCAACCTATGTGGTCTCTGTGTGTACAACGTAGGCAAGGATTAATAGCCCCTAAGGCCTTATGTCAGACCCCTTAGGTTTCTATCATGCTTTCTTTCAACTTAGTCACAAAAATTCAAAATCCAAAAACATTCACAACATTCAAAAAAAAAAAGATAAAAAAAAAAATAGTCACATCAAACCAAGCAAACTTCAAGCCTATGCATGTACAATGTAGGAAATGCCTATCTTTGATAATCCCCTGAGGCCCTAGGCTATTCCCTTGAAAACAAAAAAAAAACATCTTAGAAAATCAAAAAAATCAAAAATACCTACTCCATAACAATCTACAATAAACTTTTCATCCATAATAAACAAATCGTCATCTTCACCCTTTGACTAAACAAACAAACAAATAGAGAAAACATCAAAAGCGAGAACTTTCAACAAAACAATCAGAAATCTTTGATTACAAATAGACAAAAACAATGCCAACATGTTAACTACCTATCTTTTGGCAATTCACCAACATCCTGAGATATGCCTTAACGAATCTGTTCTTACAATAGACATGATCAACAACAGATAATAGCCTGAATACTTAAAAGAGATATGGCAAGTGATACTGCAACTTTGTTTTATCTTTTTATAGTCTTATCTTTATGGTTTATTTTATTGACTCATTCCCAGGATATCTCGAGGATGTCCATAAGGATTTAGAGAAGAAAGAATGGGGGAAATTGAGTGTCATTTTGGTTTGTAGTTTGTAAGATATTTTTGTGCAACCACCATGGAAAATACTTGCTTTATTGAGTGTATGGAAGTTGTTTTCAAATAATTTGTGCAGTAGGTGCATGTTAGGTATTCTATACCTCTCTATGTAACTAGTCTAAAAAATTTTTAACACAACCCAACCATATATTTTAGACAAAGTTTTCGTATGTCTAGTATGAGTAGGTATATTCTTTGTATGTCACATCAAAGTCCACAAAATGGATACAAAATCACCTTGGTTATTAATACCTTGGTGCATCGTATCTGTTTGCTACATTAAACAGGATTGTTAAAAATGTGAAGTCTCCAAGAAAAGTGAAAGCAACTCATCAAAACTAACAACATCAAATTTCTATCCATCATCAAATAGTTCTTCTAAACTAGCATCCATCCTGCATCACAATATCATTAGTACCATTATTGGCAACTAAAGTCATTATCTTAGTCTGCAATTCAGAATTTTCTCATACCGGTAGGCAAAGTAGAGAACAGAGTATTACTGATAGAAAGAATGAAGAACAAGGTATCTGGCCAGTATGTCAATGTGTATGCTTCACCAGATCATCATTTTGAGTTGTGGATCCCTAGGACAGCTTGTTATGCATCTATGTTATTTTTTTGTTAAGTTTTGTATTGTTGCATTAATCGGTGTACAAGTTAGGAGATCTGACAAGATGATATTCTGTTTATTAACTCATTAGTGGCCAACTTAATGAGTGTAGCATGTCGCAGATGTATAAGGGATAATTGTTTAAATTTTTTCATGTTCAAGGATTTTGTTTTGGGTCTTAGCTATGGTTTGGCTGACCTATATGGATGCGCATCATAAATTGTTCATGATTTGAGCCGACATATGGAGAATATTTGTATTTTATTTGAAGCTGACATATAGCGATTGAATTCTTGCTAGTGGATATATATGTGAGTTCGGGAAATTCATTTTGGTGTGTGAGTGTGTGTATAGAGTAGAGCAGATGTGTGTGCGAAAATAAGAAGATCAGTTGAGTGAATTCTACTTGTGCAGAAGAGGATTTTGTGAAGCGAATTAAGGCAGAGCAGAGCTAAGTGCAGAGTCTAATAGAAGGTTCAGAATTTGATTCATGAGCTTCACTGGAACTAAAACCAAGAATTTGTAGATGCTATCTTCCCAGTTCAACCTTTTGTTGTAATCACAAACATTTTGTAAGGTAGTGAGCCCTCCTTATTTTGAGCAGTGAGCTCTAGGCAATGAGCCTAAATGCATGTGCATTCCCCTTTTCTTCATACTTTTAACAGAGTATAAATTGTGGATTAATCTCTACTGTGTTTTTTCCCCTAACAAGGTTTCCACGTAAAAATCTTGGTGTTATAGCATTTTGATTGTTTCCTTCATGTGCTTGCATCTTTACTTTTTTTTAAATGTTGTGAATGGTTTAATATCTGGATTGAAATCTAAATTTTTTTGAACACTGATTCAACCCCCCCTCTCAATGTTCCTTGAGTCCAATTGGTCCAACAATTGGTATCAGAGCCAAGTTTCTCTATAGAAATTTTAACAGCTTGAGGTGGCTCTTGGGTTACAATCGACTCTAGTGGTCTTCAACAACAACTTATGGTGGCACTTGATGATCTCGGTCAGTCTAAAGTAGAAGTCATGGAATTAAAATCAAATCTTGTGGATGCCAAAAAATTCATTCAATCATTGAAGGATAAAATCAATGAGTTAAGAGAAAAGAGGAAGGAACTTTGTGATCAGTTGAAGCAGAAAGAAAATAAAAGTTTGGAAGCTGTCCACCTAAATCAAACCCTAAAAGAAATAACTGAAGAATGTGAAAAACTTGCTTGGAATAATGTTACTCTAAAACTTGAGATGGAATATGTGGCAATGAAGCTAACTAAGGAGATTGAAGAAAGGAAGAAGAATAAGGAGAATTTGGCCCAGTCCTTAAAAGAAAAATTTGAAGAATGCAACAGAGTTAATAGTGGATTCATTTAGCTGGAGATTAAATTGTAACAATCCAGGAATAATGAACAAGAGCTTGAAAGACAGATAGTTATTCGCAGAGATGAACTCTCTACTACAAATGAATACAAGGAGAAGTTTAGGATCAATTCTACTAAGGTTGATGAGCTGACTAAAGGACAGAAGGATGCAAATGATAAGCGAGGTCTTGGTTATGAGAAAGGAGAAAGCTCTAGATCTGAACATAAGGATTCTAGACAAAGAAATTGGATAAACCGAGACATAAGGTATGCGAAGAGACAACCCAATGCTCAAAATTTTAATGGTTA
>VDFB02026320.1:169414838-169575960 GCA_007258455.2 Sequoia sempervirens | reverse complement strand
CCATTCCCATCCTTATCCTCAGCAAGAATATTCATTAAATCAAGACAGAGCTCCTAAGGAACCAACTCCCACTCCTCAATTCTCCATCCCTCAACCTGCTCAGAAGCCCATTTCGCCAAACAATCAACTGCCCTATTACACTCCCTTGGAATATGGACAAAAGTCACAGCTTCCATGAATGAACTAACTCACAGAATTTGCCACACAACCCTAGCCAACTATCAGCTGACATCTGCCACTTTCCACTCAATAAGAAAATTGATCAAGATTTGGGAATTAGATTCACAAACAATCCTTCTCCATCCCAAAGCATGACCTCTCTCAAGAGCACCAAGAATAGCCAACCCTTCCACTAGGTTGATGGTCTGTGTCGCTTCATAGATCGAAAAGAGGAAGATCACCAAGCCCAAGGAATCCCTACCAATCCCCCCAATACTAGCCGATCTCGGATTTCCCCTTGAAGATCCATCAGTATTAATCTTCAAAACATCAGTTGGGGGAAGCTTCCATTTGCCAGCCCTTTCAATTTTTTTCTTCTCCCGCTGACCTCTCTTAACCCTTGCCAAAGACAAAAATGACCCATGAATCCTCAATCTCTCCATCAACTCTATATCTCTTTTCTCCAAAGGGAATTCCACTTCACACCTAGCTTCCACTGTTTCCTGAACCATGCCCAATAATTTATGCCAAATTTGTTGCACCAGTCTCTATTCCCCATGAAATATCCTTCGATTGTGTTCCAACCAAATCTGCCACAATAAGAAGATAGGCCCCATAGACCACACCTCCTACAAAAATGAGGCCATAGAAGGGGGTCTACCCATCCCCTTCCAAAATTCAATCAGCATGAACACAAGGAATTTTCCAAACACCCCACCAAAAATGCCAAAGCTAGAGGGAAAAAGGGCAATGAAAAAACAAGTGAGTAGAGTCCTCCTCATTAGCACCACACATAACACATACAAAAGGACCCTAGAGTCCTCTCTTCCAAATGTTATCCTAGGTCAAACACTTATTCTAGGCCAACATCCAAACAAAGCAAGTACATTTTGGCCAAGAAAACTTGTTCTAGACCTTCTTCCACCACTGAATTTCATCTCCAACCAACCTATGAGACAATAACACACTATAACCAGAGGCAATAGTATAGATCCCCTTAGGATTGGGGGACTAGGCAAGCACATCATCATCACAGAGAGAGCTACATAATCTACTGAAGAGGATACTTTGCAGCTCAGCACAATCTTCCTGCAAACCAACATCTGGCCACTCATTAGGGGACTTCCATTTGGCCACCTCTATTTGACCACAGGAGGAAAAGGACCTAAAATCACTCACCCATAACCAACCATCCTCAAGAAATCTCTGACAAAGATTCAACAAGTTGGGAAACTGAGAGATGATGGGAGGAAAACCATCCCAAGAATCAGACCAAAATAGGACCTCAGTCCCCTTCTTGTAGATCCAAAATAATCCTTCCTTAATAAGCACAACCCCTTTTTTGAGGGTGCCCCATATCACTAAGCCCTTCCCCTCAAGGGGGTTCCTAGAAATATCGAGCTAAGGGATCCTTGGGAGATACTTCTAAGAAAAAATCTTGGCCCAACTCTTATCCTGCTCATTACACCAACACCAATACAGTTTCACAGCCAGAGCCTCCCCAGTCAATGTCGACTGCCTCAAACCTAGGCCACCATAATATTTCAGGCTACAAACAACCTCCCATCTAACCAGACTCCAAGCAACTAGCCTATAAAAATTGTCTTGCCACTGAATCTAGTTCCTTAAGAAAGCCTATAGGGGCAACCTGGAGCATGCATCTATAAATGGGAAAAGCCTACACCACTGACTTAATCAACTAGACATGACTAGCAAAGGATAGCCATCGATGAGTCCAGTGATTAACTTTCACCCAAAATTTATCCAAAATAATCTGCCAAGACTCCCTAGGCAGTCTACGCACTGAGATAGGGATACCAAGGTAAGTCAATGGGAGAGTCCTGATCTGAAATCTCAAGGTTTGGGAAATCCTTTGCTGAATGGGGCCCATAGTGTTGAAGAAGAAAATGGAAGATTTGCCTCATTAATTTGTTGACTAGAGGAAACCAAGTAAACATCCAACACTCTTCATAAATTAGAAGCCTCTCGCATTGTAGCCATCCCCATCAAAGCGATATCATCCACAAATTGTAGGTGAGTTTGCGGAGGTAAGGTGCCATCCCATTGCCAACCTTGAATGAAACCAGATTCCACATTCTGTCTAATCCATCTCCCCAAACCTTCAGCCAAAAGAATAAACAAGTAAGGGGAAAGAGGGTCCCCCTGACAAAGCCCCCTAGAAGGACCAAATAACTCAAAGCGACTCTCGTTGATAAGCATAGAGAAAGAGACTGAAGTAACACAACTCATAACCCATTGAATCCACTCTTCTGCAAAACCAAAAGCACCAAGAACGTGCCAAAGGAAGGACCACCAGACTCTGTCATATGCCTTAGCCATGTCCAATTTGATAAACATCGCCTTTTCTTTAGAGCTGGCCATAGAATGGATGATCTTAGTTGCAATAACAATCCCATCCAAAATCTGCCGACTTGCTACAAAACCACTTTGTTCCTTGGAGATCAACTCCTCAAGCCCCTTTTTCAGCCTGCTAGCAATGAGTTTAGAAATAATTTTATAGATTACATTACATAAAGAAATGGGCCGAAATTCGCTTAACCTATCAACCCCCTCACTCTTCGGAATAAGAGCAAGAAAGGTAGCATTTAGAGCCCTTAGCATCTTCTTATTTTGTTGAGATTATTAAACAACTGCTAGGAGGTCAAATTTGATAATATCTCATAATTCTTGAAAAAACTCAATCAGGAAGCCATCAGGACCAGGCGCCTTCCCTTTCTTCATATTGAAAACAATCCCTTCAAGCTCTTCAAGTGAGATATCACTCATGAGCTGTTGATTCAAATCTCCAGACACAAGAGAGGGGATACAAGAAAGAACCTACGCTTCCTCAGGAGATCCCCCTTGCGAGTCCTCCCTAAAAAGAGATTCAAAATACTACACCACCTCCCTCAAGATTTCAGGGAAGGATGAAAGAGGTTCTCCCCTATCATTCACAAAACTAGAGAAAGAATTAGCATGTCGCCTGGCTTTCACTGAATTGAAGAAAAAAGATGTATTTTTATCCCCTTCCTAAAGCCACTCAATTTGAGCCTTTTGTTTCCAATACATTTCCTCCCGCAGCTCCCATTCTTCTACTGTTTTCATAGCTTGACCCTCATCCTAAAGTATCTCATCCATCACCCCAACCTTCCTTAACCACCTCGTGATACCATCCAAATCTACCTGAGCCATCGCCTTTGCATGGAAGACATTCCCAAAGCAGTGAAGATTCCACCGCTTGAGCTAATATTTAACATATTGAAGTAACTTAGAAAAGGAATACATTGTCGTGCCATAAGTTGGTCTACCATTCTTCCACCAATCAGTCACATAAGCATTCAGAGATAGGTCCCACAACCACATGAGCTGGAACCTAAAAGAGGGAAAATGAGGCACACGAGTTAACTTAGTAGCAAGCTTAATAGGCTAGTGGTCTGATCCTCTCCAATCCAAGATCTTAGAGGAAGAAGACCACATCCCTCCAATCCAGTAACAGGATACCAAGAAACGATCCAATCTTTCTGCAATGCAGAAATCGCCAACCCGACGATTGTTCCAAGTGAACTAACCATTATTGGGTTTGATATCAACAAGATTCAAAGTATTGATATTGTCATGAAGAATTAGTGCAGAGGGCTCCAACCTTCTAGTACAACCTTGCTTCTCAGCCAACTCACAAATAGCATTGAAATCTCTAGCCACAATCCATGGATGAAAAGGTGTCATACTACAGATAAGCCTGATATGGGACCACATACCTTGTTTACCCCAAAAATTCGTAGGAGCATATATATTAGAAAAGAGAATAATTTCCCCTATCTCAAAACTAGTAGCAATCATAGACATAGAGGATTTAGAACACATCCACCAAAGAGGTCGGATCCTTCATGGATTCCATAAACATGTTAGACCCCCAGAAGCTTCTTGAGCTCCAATGGACTGGCACTCCCCCCTCCTCCACAACTTAGGTGCCAAATCTTGCATATTCTCAACAGATAACTTCATCTCTTGCAAAAAGAAGACATCAAGACCTTGACTTTTAACTAAATCATGAACCACTTTTTGTCTAGGGCCGTTGTTCAAGCCTCGTACATTCCATGAAAGAACAATCATTGCAAGGGGCTTGAAAAAAGAGAATATAGAGTCTTTACTAACCCTAACTCCACCAAATTCTCGCCTGTCATTTTAATCTTTTCCACATCCTTTTTTTCTGCCAAGTTTAGCAAATTTCTCTGCCCCGCCCTTCTTAATATCCTTCTGCATGATGCCCAATTTTGGGGGAGGCTTGATCTTCCTAGCCGAGTCTGAACCAGTGTTCTGCTTGGGAAGAGAAGAATTTGCACCAACTATTGGAACAACAACTGAGGGTGCCTGAACCTCTGAAAACACCATATGTTGATCAACATCCAAGTGTAGACAATCATCCCTTTATGGATCCATAGAAGAATCAAGAACAAGATCCTCCTAAGCTAAGCCCTCAAGCCTCTGATCCAGGTTTATCAAACCCAAGTTCACCTCCTGTTGGCTAAGGTCATCCAAAACCTCAAATCTGTTAAAAGTACCTTCATCTCTCCTTTCTTTAAAAGGCCTCTTTTGACCCTTGTTCTAATTTTGAGCCTTGACTAGAGCAAAACTATCAGTAGCACCTAACTTATTAGGAGTAATGCTCTTCCCCTTATCTATCCCAGGAAGATTGCAAGGAGGTTGTGAAGGCTAGGACTCCACAGGCTTATACCTTGGGCATCTCCGTTGCAAATGGCCATATTCTCAACATAGCCAACAATGAAAAGGAAGAGTTTCATAGTCCAAATGCTGCACCCAAGAATAAGAGCCTGCACACATATCTATTGCATTGGGAAAAGGCCTACTTAGATCAATTTCAACACAAATGTGAGAAAAAGTCATTACCTTTTTACCCAAAGTCTACGATGAAGTCCCAACTGGTTTTCCAAGCACCGAGGTCAGCAAATGCATCACATCCAATTGACAACATTCCACTAGGAACCTCGATAAACGAACCCACACCGGGACACAATTTGGAAGCTCCTCAGCGGGGTTAAATCCAGCATGCCATGGTTTGATAAACAACCCTACCTTATTATGAAAATAAGGGACTTCCTCAAATACCCTATTGCGATCAACAATGCAATTAAAAGTAGCCATGAAATAATTGTTTGCTAGCAACATTATCTCCATTTCCCCCTTCGGCTCCCATGTCCTCTGGGCCCAAAACTCCAAAAATTTCAAGGAAACCCTCATCCCCAAAAATTTACAATATAAGGAGTGATTTGAATAATATTCAACATCTTCAGTAATCATCTTAGACAGAACAACCAGTTTTGGTCTCTCCTTGCACCGTTCGAGACAACCATTAATCTTCATTATCCGTGTGCCATTACACAACCCCATATCAACAATCCCTATATTCAGAGCAAACAAATTATTATCAAAGGTCTTCATCCCTTGACTTGAAAATTTTGAGCCTATTGCTGCCCGAAAGTCCAAATTAGGGCACCCCACTGACGTCTCAACCTTCGAGAAGGCCATCATGCCCAAGACTAAAAACACAAACCCCAAACAAAAATGGGTCGGGGAATCCTCCCCACTCCCTTCCTCTATGCACTACACCAACACACGCACCACAAACCGTCCCCACTCGCACAACAAAAAGAAGGTTCAACACAATGGAAAGAGATCACAACCCTCTCACACCCTATGCACCATAAAACACCCACACACCCCCTCTGTTCACCACCACCCCACACTAAGAATGCAGCAGAACCTCCTCCGAGGTGGTCTCGCTACACCGGATTCAAAGGAAATCCCCACAAAATATAGGAATGATCCTGAAGCAAACCACACACCCTAGGACACAGCACAGTCTAAGCAGAAAACAAACCCCCAGACATGCAAAAATAATCCCCCCCAAACAATGTAGAGCAAGAAAAATCCAAAATGAGCTAGGGCTTGGATGCCCTAGCTCGGCTGATGACCAGGTAGACCTGAGCCATCAATGATCTCGAGGAAGCACATAATGTTGTCAATGATTGTTTGAGCCTCTTATCGACAAGTTAATAAAGTTATGGAATGGCGTCACTATGTATGATGTCTCTAGACCAATAGGACAAATACAATTTCAATTCCATGCTATGCTTGTATGGATAATTCATGATGCCCCAGGGCTAACACATTTTTGTGGTATGTTATAACATTTGACTGCACTTTAAAATTATTTAATTTTAAGAAGCAGATATCATTCATATTTTTTAAATAATCTATTCATTATATATAATTATAAAAATTGACATATTTAATCCAATTATATATGATCTTGCAGGTCTTCAAACAAAGGGAAAAATTGCATGTCCAATTTGTGGTCCAAAGATGAAATCTCGTCGTTCAACAAGTTTAGGAAAGTAGGTGTTTGATGAGTATAGGCACTTCCTCCAGATAAATTATAAGTATCAAACTACTGAAAAACATCTTTTCAATGGGAAAGAAGAGACTACATCAAAACCACGAAAAATGACACCTCGCCTATGGAAGTTGGAATATAATAGAATTAATCGTCAAGGTTATACATTGGATCAAATTGTTTATCTATCATATATGATATGTTTTGAATTTATATTTTTATATTATGTTGTGTTTACTCATGCTATAATTGACAATAATTGTTGTTGTTAATTTGTTTAACTTCTATGCTTCATGAAGGTCGTCAAGGCATTATGGTCGGCTTCCACAGTTGAAAAGTTATCCTAGACAATTTAGTAGGTTGCCCTACTATGAGCAGCTACAAATTGTGCATTTGTTTGATACAATGCATATGGAAAGAATATAACATAAATGTTATGGAAAATATTGGATGGAAGGCATGACAAAGAAAAAATTGTCAAAATTTGTAGTGACATTCAGGAAGCCAATCATGCAATGAAAAATGTCATTCAATTAAATAGTAGATGGAGACCAAATTAATATAAGTGCCCTTCCTTGGTTATTAACTAGAGCAGCAAAGCAATTCTATAAAAGAAGTCATGAAAAAAATTGATTTCCCACAGGATTTGCTACGAACATAAACAATATAATAACAAAGAAAGGTGAATTTGGTGGGATGAAAATGTATGATTGGCATACCTTCATTAAGGTAATTATTTTGGTATATTATATACGCTTGTATAATACATGTACCTTTTAGTGTATTTTACTACTTTGTAAAAATAATGAAAGATCATTTTATAATTGTTGTAGTACGTTCTAACTCTATCTCTCGGAACAACCGACAACAATGTCAAAACAAGTTATATATGATCTTGGAAAATACATGAGGTAAGCAGCGATATTTGTTCAATTATGTATAGATCTTATAATTGCCATTTGTTTTACTTGTTATGTAATATATGTATATTTTTGTTAAATCTCGTTAATATATTTGTGCCTTGAATCACTTGTAGATGGTTGTCATCTAAAGAAATCCATAAAGAAGATATAAATTATTGGAAGAGAAAAATTCCTCGTCTAATGTGTGAAATGCATAAGTGTCTACCTTCAACATTTTTCAATGCACAAGAACACTACCTCATACACCAGGTTGAGGAGATTGAATTGTGTGGACCTGTACACACAAGGTCAATGTGGATAGTTGAGAGGCACTTGAAATTTTTAAAGGCTTTGGTTAGACAAAGAGAACATCCTGAGGGTTCTATGGTGGAGGGTTATATGGTATACTAGACCATGGTGTACATTAGTGAATATCTTCCTAAGTTTGCAACAAAGATCCATGTAGATCGCATTTAGGCTCCCAACTCCATTAACAAATTCGAAGGAGAGTAGCTGATGGGGAAAGGTAGATTGAGAAAAGTGAGGTAATTATAAGATGGTCATGGAGATTAATTGGAATACATTTTGCATATGGTTTTTGTATATTGTACTTATTTAATTATTAATCTTCAATATGCATCAATTATAAATTAAGGTCATATACCGTGGTATTTAACTAATTATACATCGTTTGTGAATTTCAATTTTTTTTATACAATTGGCCGAGAGTGGGATGCACTTCATTTTTACATCACAAACAATCTTGATTGGATGATGGTATGGATTGAACAATGTCAACAATTTGGTCGCTCATTAACATGGGAAGGTGTGGCTTCATTGGTTAAAGAAGCTCATTGTAATGGAGATTCCAATGTTACATAAAGGGAAATTGATTTAGCATATGGTTTAAGAGATAAACAAGTACGTATAAATATATTAATCACCCATATTATTTAATTATTTTCAATTATATTGATGTATATATATGTTGAGATTGTTTTCTTTGCATACATTCGGCCAAGAATAAATATGTTTATCAACTGACGATATTACAATAATTTTTACATGTTTGACATATTGCAGGTGAAACACCACAAGGCTATGTGGTGCAATGGTCATAAATTTTGAATCAAAAAGTTGGAGGACATGAAGAAAACTTGTGATTATGGTATAACTGCAGTCTTTTAGGTGACTAATGTTTCATCTAGAAGTGATATACATCCAAAAGTCTCAAAAAATCGATACTATGGGATTTTGGATGATATACTTGAGTGTGACTTTAAGTCCTTTAAATTAATTTTGTTCATTGTCCTATGGTACATGCTACGATTGAATGAAAATGATCCCAAGAGAACTGTTATTGAACATGATAATGGATTTACCATGGTTAATACAAGGTCAATCAAGCGAGCTAGAAATGAGCCCTATGTTCTTCCAAGCCAATGTGAACAAGTATTTTACTCAGAGGTTCCAAGTAAACCGGGTCAGTCATTTGTTGTTAGACATGATCCAAGAGGAAGGCCAATAAAGTATAATGTGGTGGAAGAAGAAGATACCAAAGATGTAGAAGATGATTTAGATGATGACCAGGATCAACAGTTAGTTGATGATGTCCATGACGAAGATGTCAAAGAGGAGGAACTAGATCATGATGATGTAGGATTTAATGTTCATGAAGATGATATCTGTGAGGATGATGACATTATCAAAACTGATATCAATGACGACGATGATGATATGACCAATCCTTACAATGTCGAATCTGGATTGGATGATACAGACAAAGAGTTGGATGAAGAAGAAGAAGATCAATGACATTGAAATGTATGAGTTATGCAATTATATTATCTATTTGATATTAATTCATTGATAGAATTATATTTGACTTATTTGACTATTTAATTAATTCATGATGTTTTTAATTTTTATGCCATTACATAATTAATTTAATGATGTACTTTTTAATGTTTGAAAGGTCAAAAAATTAAAACATTTCAATAGTGATGTTAACAACCTTGAAATTAGTGTGTTTTATGTTTTATGTGATCATAAAAGATTAAAAAGTGAGTTCTAGAGGTGGTTGTTTAGTGGTTGAGGTGTAAAGGCCTCTAAAAGGCATAAAGTGATCATTGCAATGGTTGTTGATGGTTGAGGATTTAAAATACAAGCTCTTGGCATTTGAAAATATGTGTTTTTCTTCAAAATTTCTGTATTTTTCTTGTTATGCAACACTGTACGGTCACATGCAGCCATATTTTGATGTGAAATCAATTCCATGTCGTGAAGATATGTGTTAGCTTTGATTTGAATCTGATTTGAGGGATTAAAGCATTAATTTGAGTTAGAAAGCTTCATTTCTTTGCATACAGCCTGGTTACCCTAATTTTGAGGGTTTTGTAGTCTAAACATGATATAAAAGGGGCTCTTACACTTTTTGTGATTACTATAGCTTGTGTAAGAGGTCCCATGGATACTGTTATAATTGTAGGATGGATGAATAGGGCATAGGATGCATAAATATGTATGTATGTATTTGTATTTTTAAATGTAAATGTAAATGCAATTACTAGATGCTCTCCTAGAACAATAAATGCAACATATCATTAAAGAAATCTATATTTATGTATATAAATGAGTATTTCTAAATGCAAGTGTAAATGAAAAGAACATATGGTTTTGTAGTGTTATAGAGTGTACAATCAATTGTAGGAGAAGAAAGCATGGTAGAATGATTGAATCCAAATTAAAAAGGAGTTGTTGTGAACTTGGATTTTCTATGTTGAAGCATCAAATAATGCCTTGAGCATATTTAGATTAATTAAAAAAATTACTTTGGTAGACTATAAAATTTCTAAACCAAGGAAAAAATGTAACAAATCTAAGTCAATCATCTTAAAATGTCTCACTAAGTATACTTCCAAATCATGAATCTACTTGGTGTAAGATCCCATAGTTATTCAATTATCAACATAGAGTATAAAACTCAAGAATTTACTATCTACTATTTGAGTGTAGACTATAGGGTCATGAGGAATCCATATAAAACTAGAATTAATGAGAAATTTTTTTATCTTTTCATACAAATCTCAAGGATCCTATTTCAATCTGCACAGTGATTTTTCAATGTTCACACAAAGTTGGAGTTATCACTATTGATAAATCTAGAGTTTAAAACATGTAAAATTCTTCCTATAAGTCTCCATACAAGAAGGCACTTTTGACATCTATTTATAGACTTCAAATATCTATGTTGCAACCAAGGAGAGTACAAGCCTAATGGAATTCATCTTATCTATTAGAGAAAAAAGTGTCAGATATGTGTTAGCTTTGATTTGAATCTGATTTGAGGGCTTAAGGCATTGATTTGAGTTAGAAAGCTTCATTTATTTGCATACAGCCTGGTTACCCTATTTTTGAGGGTTTTGTAGTCCAAACATGATATAAAGGGGCTCTTACACTTTTTGTGATTATTGTAGCTTGTGTAAGAGGTCCCATGGATACTATTGTAATTGTAGGATGCATGAATAGGGCGTATGATGCATAAATATGTATGTATGTATGTATGTATTTATATTTTTAAATGTAAATGTAAATGAAATTACTGGATGCTCTCCTAGAACAATAAATGCAACATATCATTAAAGAAAGCTATATTTATGTATATAAATTTTTTTTTCTAAATGCAAGTGTAAATGAAAATGGCATATGGTTTTGTACTATTATAGATACAACATATCCATAAATTAATGTAATTGAAGTTCTAAAGTCTTCAACACATATAATATGAAATCGATCAAACTATTAAACTACATGAGAAATAAATGAAAACAGTAAATGCATATGTATGTGTATTTGTAAATGTAAGTGTAAAATAAATAAGAATAATGAAAATTATAAAAGAAGACAAGGGGAGACCAATGCCTTATTGGGTATATGGAGTCTAATGAATATCTACAAATGTGGATTTCAATAATGAAAATAATTCAAACTATCAGGCACATAAATTGCTTACAACTCGTGTACACGTGCAAGTGAATAATTGACAAACTTTTCTTGAAATAGAATGGCAATTCTAGTTATGTGATTCTTCTTATTAATACAACTAACACTTCCCAATTGTTGTGATTGATTAAAAGATTTTAATCCCTACTTGAGAGAACCAAATAACCATATCACACATATATAGCAAATGTACAATGATAAACTGAGTATAAACTTGTTATATCAATTTAAAAAATAGAGAAGCATCAAAATGGAGACAATCAAATAACTGCATAAATTTAACAAACAACTGATACCAAAATCTTAATCCATAACTTAGATATCTTCATTTACTCCATCAAAATACATGCATCTAAGTCTCTATATATGAAAGCATTTTTCTAGAAAGCTATCTACTGAATATTTCCTAATGCCTATATATCTTGCATTATTATGGAACAGATATAAATACATCAAAACTTGGAAGGGACACATCCCTTCACAAATTTTATATTTTACTTAACTAATTAAAACAAGAGATTAGGCTCTATTTAGCCATAGATGAACATTTGATAAATGATCTAGATAATCCTGCCATTCATGAGTATCGACATCTCCTAATGCATTCCTGGCCGATATTTCCACCTTTATTATCCTTTCGTTGTGCTCGCAGCTCTCATCCAATGTCGAATGCTTCCCTGTAGCATTTTCCACACTTCTCTACAACATCAATTCACATTCTTCGATCCACTTGGCTTCTCTTTCAACTTTTCTCCATCTTCAAATAGTGTAGGCAGTCCCATATTCATAACATCAACCAGCCCCTTTGCATCTTCTCGCAGTTCCTCATAATAGTCCCTGTGTCTCTTTATAATTTGGTTACCCATACCAATGGCCACACTGTCAGGAACATCTCTTTCATTTAATTCTCGAAACTTTTCTTCAATAATTCCATCAATTCTCTTGTGTTCCTACCCTGTAACATGGTTCTTTGAATATGCTCCCCATAGCTTATTCAACCAAATCGTTAAGTTGGCCTGCCTTTTTCTGATTATTGCAACGATTGTATCATATTTACCTTGTGAATATGCAGTTGACTCCTCCCAATGATCTTTTACCTCATGTGATATTTCACCATGTATTATTAATTTAGGAGGTCCCATTGTGACTCCTAGCATGTCCCTTAAATGATCATTTTCTCTCATGATTCTTTCATTATTCATTTTGTACATTTCCTTTTCTTTTATCAACATTTGTATTTGGGCTTTATTTAGTTTTGCCACATTAATCCCAATGTCTGCAGTTGCCACAGGATCTACCTCTCCAGCCTTCAGAGTCATGACATGTCCAAATGATTTCTCAATATCAATCACCACTGACTTTCTATGAGGTGGATACAAGGCCCATATCATGAGTGATCCTTCATCCGGGTTATATTTGGATCCAACATATATTTCTGTCACCCCCTCCAGACTAAGCTTGTTTTTGGCACTATTATCCTTTAAGAAGCTATTAAACACTAATGCAAAATTCAAATCGAGCCCTAGAAAGATCATAACTCTAGCATCCTCTAACATTTTCCTTCCTTTTTTGAGGGTCATATTAGCCATTTCTCTATCCATAGTTAATTTCAAATTATTTAGTAGCTGCTCCTCATTGCTTGGTGTAATATTATCAACTGTCTGCCTTATCTCCTTGGCCTTTTTCTTATACAAGAAAGATTTGAATTCTAAAGAATTCACAAATTCATTGTCTGCTACAAATGACCTATATGCCATCTGTCTAGTGTCTGTATCTTGGCTCTCTTCAACACTTAGTTCTCTAGGAGGGCAGTTGTAATCTTGATTTTTTAATCTGGAAATCCTACTGGGTAGGTCTCATGGCATATATTCTCCAGTTTCCTCATCTCCAGAGAAAGGGAACCTTGTATCTGGCAACCCTTGGTTGTATTCCTCCACCACTCTCTCTGCTTCCTCTACCTCCAAATTTCTAATCATGTCATCAAACTGATAAGGTACATGATCATATTGTCCAAAGTTTATCATTTGTTTGGAAGAATTGATATATCCCTCTAGATCAAAACCTTCTCTTGGTAGACCCTTATTCATATTATACTACATTAATTTGTCAAGGATCAAATCATATCCTTCCTTTGCAAGCATAGTAAAATCACCAAAGCACAGAGTACTAGGCATAAATGCCTATTTTCTAAATGAACCAAAATTCATGAAACTAGAAAAATCCATTTGTCTTACAAATTCCAAATATGCAATCCTATCTGGGACTGTTTTAGGCAAAATGAATGGAGAATCCTCAAAACCAAACACCCTTACCATAGTAGCATCTTCCAAGCAATACTAGTCTCCCAAATTGTGATCAATTGGTCCATTAAAGTCCTTAGGTCTGAGGAAGCATTTTATTTCATCAGACAATGAGTGCGCACAAGGATGACTTTAGAATTCATATACTAGCTTTACAAAATATTCTTCAAAATACAGGAAACTAGAATTAGCAAACCTACTCTCCCAAATGGCAGTCCACAATTGAATGGGTAACAATTTTCCCTCTTTATCAAACTGTGAAACCTTCAACTTTTCTGGCCAAATCCCTAACTCTTGCCTGAAGTACAATACTAGATGCATTAAAAGAGAATAATGCCTAAGGTGCAGAATAGGGGATTTATTCTTGATTGCCACCAATGCTAAGTTGAGCTCCTTGGAGACAAATGAAGAATAGTCAAATAACCTAGAATTATGAAATTGAATGTCAGCTACAATTACCATGGGAACAATGGACATATACTCAGGAACTTCCATACCCAACACTTGTCCTACCGAGAAATAGGTATATCTCATATAGAGCTCAAATAAGTCCACATGGAATGGAGGCCCATCACCATCGTCAAGTGGGACAATTTTACCATCCTGTTTAATTCTATGTAAGGGAAACCTCCAAGCCTTGTAAGTGGTGTCCATTCTCCAAAACTCCTTTTCCAACTCTTCATTCACAATTTTCTCATTACACCACCCTTCCAACTTAAAAACCTCACATTTTGAAGCCTCTGATATGTATACGAATGGTTTCCCAGATGGTCCGCATATGGCCTTAAGTTTTGAGTCATAGTGGGTGGCCAACAATTTTGCTAGCTCTATATTGACAAACACATTAGGGCAAACCATTTTTCCCAAATTTAGATGCCACATATTACAAAATGGCTCAAAATGATCTCTTCGGTGAAAGTGGAATCTAAACAATTCATAGCCTCTTATTGGGGTCCAAATATCTCCTATGTGCTTGCACTTGTCATCCAATTTATCCACTTCTGCCCTCAGTTGTGCGAAGCACCTACCTCTAGACCCAGAGCCAAGCAATTGGTCAATTAATTCTTGATTCAGCTTTCGTTCAACACCCTTCGGCTCAATTAAGACTCAACTTTCTACTTCTTACTCTTAGGGTGATTACTCTCACTTTGTATTCTACCTTTCAACTTCCCCGAGCTGGTGCCTTCCATATTACTTGCTTAAAATTGTAGAAATGAAGTTAAAATGCAGAGGACTTATTGGTTTTGATTGAGGTCTTTCAACTGAAACAATTCTCTAGCCCTTTGTTTGTCTCCTCATTTCCTTCATTACCAATTCACAATAATGTTCATTTTGCAATGATTTCCTTTCAATTTATGAAATTACCTGTACTTTGTGGCGCCATTAATGTTTTCTCCAGGCATAAATGTAACAGATTTTTGAATTCCTTACTGTCACATCAAATGAATTGGTTGCCAAGACACCTTCAAACTTTGGTCAGTCTATACATTAGACTCCAACCAACATTCACTGAATAGTCTGTTGATTGGGGTAACACTCTACACATCTGATGAATGTTAACATTTGTCCCGTATACATCGCCAAGAGTCACCCCGACAATCATTTTGGTTCATTTTTTTCTTCATCGGCCTGAATTTTAGTATCGCTAACACATTCAGTGGTTCCTCCAATGTTATAAGTCTCACCGATAACTTTTCTTTTGGTGTTGAATATGTCGCCATAACTCCTGCTGATATCCTCATGTTGGTGTAACTTAGCGGGTCAGGTGAATATTCAGGATTTACACCGATGGCACATGTCTCACCGATATATTCCCAATGCTCCTATCGGTGAAAGAAATGATGGTATTTCCAATGAAACTTCATCAGTGAGAATCTTGGAGATGACCACTAAAGCCAACCCATCGGTGAGAGATCAATCATCAGCGAAAGATAGAAAACTCACTCTGATAGTTCATGTCTTGCCGATGACTTCTGTCGGAAAGATAGATCCAATGTCACATTGATTTGACCTCTTCAGGAGTTTTAAATAGACCTACAACATGTCATCATGGAGACTCTTGGCGATGACCACTGAAGCCAACCCATCGGTGAGAGATCAATCATCGGCATAGGATAGAAAACTCACTCTGATAGTTCATGTCTTGCCGATGACTTCCATCATCAAGACAGATCCAATGTCACACCGATCTAACCTCTACAGGAGTTTTAAATAGACCTACACCATGTCATCATGGAGAATCTTGGTGATGACCACCGAATCTAACCCATCGGTGAGAGATCAATCATCGGCACAGGATAGAAAACTCACTCTGATAGTTCATGTCTTGCCGATGATTTCTATCAGCAAGACAGATCCAATGTCACATTGATGACTTGTCTTGTCGATAGATTCCCTTCATCGATAAGACCATAAGCCAATCTCCCTTATATGTTTTCTTTAGTAATCCTCGCTTTGAACATGAGCATAGGTGATCTTCGAATTTATCCACTGTCACATCAAATGTTCTATCGAAAAGACAATTCAAAATTTGGGAGATCATTTTATTCAGGCTTGACTAATGTTCATTAAACATTCTTTTGGTTGGGGAGACATTATTCCGATATCACATAATCTATCCATCTGATTCATATAAATGTCACCAAGAGTCACCCTGACAACTATCTTGATCTGTTTGTGTCTTCATTGACAAGACATGGTGTATCACTAAGATATTTAGTAATTTACCTGATGTTATAAGTCTCCCTGATGATTATTCCTTCGATCTCATGTCGCCAAGACAAATTCTGATACAACTCCTTGTGCTTTGATTGGTGAGAAAAGAGAGGTTTCTTTCCAATGGAACTTCATCGGTGAGACCTATATGCTTGGTATGACCTTTTCATTTCACCCTGATGGAACTTGTCTTGCCGATAAAAATATTTATCGATGAGACCGTGGAACGTGTCATCCCGATGTGTATCTTCTTATGTAATACGATCGGTGTGACATTTTTGTTCTTTCACCAATATGCTAAAAATGAGAATATAATGATTTATGAATCAAAGAGACCTGCAAAAATTCTTGTCGATATGGGTTATTTGAATACTAGATTTTGGAGGTTTTTCATGATATCAAATGGTCAAGAATGATGTGATCATATGTGACTACGATGGATTATACTCAAGATAAGGTTTTCTTTAGGGAATCAACGAGTGAAAAATCACTATAAAATTTGCAAAATCACTTATACTTTCCCTTGAAGTATGTTTAATAACTCCAAAATGGGTGTTTAAAACCATCAACGGTTTCTCTAGTGTTTTGGGAAAGTTTTGAGTTATTGGGAAAAAACTAGGTTTGCACTATTACAAGGATTCAAGGAGTCAGCATGAAATCTAACTTTTGTTCTTTGTCAGGCTTTGAGAGTTGTTTGGATTTTTTAAATTGGTCATTCTAAAATTGTTGGAAGCCTCTTAAAGGCAGGTTGATAGGTTGGTTGAGTTGAACCTACTAGGTCTAAATCAGGTATTTGTTATTGCCAAGGTGGATCATTCCTTTCTACGAAGGCCATACACTTATGATTGGGTCAATTGTTCTTTTCTTTAGAAAATTCCTATTGCATTTTTGATAGGTTATGATTTGATTAGATGGGTTATGAAGCACTTATTTCAAACAAATATCTATATGAAAAAAGTATATTGGCATGAAATTAAATATGATTTGTATTCCAATGTAAAAACTACAAAGAATGGAAACAATTATTTCAACACAAACTATTATGTAGTAGTCAATTAAGATGAAAAAGCTTACTCTATATTAGTTAGGATACACAACTAAGAAAATGATCTAAAGTGACTTATTTATTCTAGAGGAGCTAAGTATATACTATGCAAAGAAAATCAACAAACCCACAACTACCCCTATTTTGAAGGAGTTTAGTTTTCTCCCCCTCATGATCTCGCTAATATTGTCTAATTATTTTAAAAAGACGAAGGGTCATAACACAACTTTATTCAACCTAATTAATAGCTCGGTTAATGAAACTTGACAAAATCAACAAAACAATTGCTACATTTGGCATTTCATATTGAATGAAGAGTGGTGACAATAATTTACTTATAGTTTAATAAAACACTATTTTTATAAGAGGGCTTGACATTAGAAAGATAAGTGTTACTTATAGTTTAATAAAACACTATTATAGTTTTACCAACATATACTATTGTATGCTTGCATGGCTTCTTATTTAATATATGGAGAGATAGAGATAGATGGGGAGAGAAAGAGAGAGAGATAGAGATATACGGGAAGAGAAAGAGATATGGAGATACATGGGAAGAGAAAGGAAGAGGTGGAGATAGAGATCTCATGGGGGGATAGGAGGAGATGTGAGATATAGAGGGGAGGAGGAAAGGACAGGAAGGAAAGAGGAGGAGAGAGAAGAGGGGGGAGAGAGGGGTTGGAAGAGGAAGAGAGAAGAGGAGATAGATAGGAGAGAAGGAAGATAGGAGAGGGAGATAGCACAGCAGGGGAGGTGGACATAGAAAGGAGGAAAGATATAGATAGAAAGAGATAGAGAGAGGAGTGAGAGGAGATAAAAAGAGAAATAGAGATAGAGATATAGAGTAGGAGAGATGGAGGGAGAATGGAGGGAGAATGGAGTGAATGAGAAAGAAAGGGGGGAGAGGGAGAGATAGCTCAATAGATAGAGGGGGGAAGAGGTAGGAGTGACATAGATAGTGGGAGATATAGAGATAAAGAGCGACAGGATAGATATATCAATCACCCTCCCTATATTTCTATCTATTCATCCTTATCTCTTTATCTCTCTACCTCTCTCTATCTCCTTTGTCTCCCTTTCTATTTGTATGTTTGTCATTATCTCCCTCTCTCTCTATATTTTCTTCCCTATATTTATCTTTGTCTCCTTAAGTGTGCAATGGGTACATTGAAGAGGTCTTAAAGGAGAATTATCATATCTTTAATCAAATGGCATGCTACCTTGAGCATAACTCCCCAAGGACACATGCCATCCTTGGATTGTTTGACATGAAACAACCAATCAAAATTTAGTTTCTCTCTCATTAATATTATATTAATATATATTACTATTATATTAAATATATATTATATTAATTATATTTTGTATTATATAAAAATATACTTATTATTAATTATTAATTATAATAATTTTATAATGATTTAATAATTTTGTTAAAGAATATAATATATAATTATAATAAGTTGAATAATTATATTATTTATTATGTAAAATATAGCTAATATATACTTAACTATATTGTAGAATATTAAAACCTAGCTAAATGGTGCCATAATCTTTAATTTAATTAACATACTATAATACCTAATGAAACCAGGTTGTAGCTCCTCAAATTGGAGAAGTGAAAGGTCAATACCAACATCGAAGAAGAGTTTGGAGTAGTGAAAACAAGGTCAATGCCAATGTCGAGGAAGAGTTTGGAGTTAAAACAAAGTCAGTACCAACTCTGATGAAGAGTTTGGAGGAGTGAAAACAAGGTCAATATCAGTGTCAAGGAAGAGTTTGGAGGAGTGAAAACAAGGTCAATACCAGCACCAAGGACAAGGTTGAGGGCACTCATGGAAAATCAATGACCAAGGGACAATGAGCACTATAATTTTGGCACCCCCATTCTCTTTAACCTACAGTTTTCATGCCTAGTTTGCAAAGATCTTCTTATACATTGGCACCCCCATTCTCGTAAAATGGTATAAGATAAGACAGAAAAAATAAAATAGCTTAGTCTTTCACATTTTTATCGACTAGCCTTAGGTCTTGGAAAAACTCCATAATCTACCCACATCTTGGTTGAGGTATAGGATCTCATCACACATAGCCTTCATCGCATGAGTTTGAAGCAATTGTAGACTTAGCCCAAGTATATGCTAGGCTAAGAAAGATCTAATGATTGGAAATAGAGGCATAAAATTCTTTATACCTCCACCACAAACATATGCAAGGGAAGGTCTCCTCCCTTCTTGGTAGTGATAACCTCCTCCACACACAACCCTTAAAAATTATGAATAGAGGAATATAATATTTGAAGAACTCAAATTTGATTCTCTCCAACCTGATGCAATTAGTCATTTTATCCTTACAAACATTTATAGTGATTACTAGAGGCACATAGACCAATTCTTCATAATAGAAGAATTTGATCATACTTTTCCAATGATGGAATTATGAGAAAACCTTAGGTTAAATGAATAATTCCTAGCTAATTTCTTTAAATCATGTCCAACCATATAAGAGAAGACCGTTGCTATGTGTAATTGGATACCATGGAGAAAGGCTCTTTGGGCTCTTTCATAAATCAAGGTATTGTTAAATTTTAACACCTAAAAGTGAGAATGAAGAATCTTTCCTATGATGGTGGCCATCCCATTATAGCTCTTAGAGTTGTTAGAGATAATTTTGTTTCGAAGTAGAGATATTTTAAGTTATCAAATCCTACCATCTGACATAATCAAAATGTTGTTGTTTCAAATGACTATGAGCACTAACTTTAACTATTTGAAGATGTGGAAACCTTGTCGTAGAGAACTAGAACATTGATGAAACCACTCATCCTACCTTAAAAAATACCAAAAGTATCTTAGCAATTAGACATAGGAAGATTTAAGATGACTTAAAAAAACCATAAACCCTAAACCCTAAACTTATGATGACTTAACCAGGCGTAGTACACACTCCGTCCCCATTAACCACTTAGACATATGGAAATTAAATGTAAATTTGCTACTATTTTTAGTCATGTAGGTGTCCAATAAACCACTTGGTGGTGTTTCCCTTCTAGTTTAGTTACTTGAATGAAGAGAAAAAGTCCTTTGATTACAATTAGAGAATAAATTTGAGGCCTTGGTTGTGTAACTAGTGGATCATAGTCACATTTAACACTTGTTACAAAGTTTGGGAGTTAAAAAATTAAGTAGATTTGATTTGTGATGGACACATTTGGATGGTAGTAACAATAACTTGCAATCTATCAAGACTTGATTACCTTATAACCTGTGAAATTCTAGCAATGAAATGATAGATTAATCATAATGTCACCTTGGATCACATCACCATGAAAGAACTTCATCCAACATCCTTATGAGTGCAGGTACAACCAAATAGGTATTTTTCAGATCTGACTTCCTCGAGTGAGGGAAATTCAGGAAGAGAAGAGGAAAGCGAGACATGTAGTAGGTCTAAAAGAGGGAGATCAACTAGTGGTCAAAAGATTAGAAGAAAATTTTGTAAACACATGGAATTTTTTCTTGCTGAAGGGGGGTCATGTTTTTATGATGATGAGAGCATAGGCGACATCGAGGTGCCCTTGAGGTACAAACATCTATGAAAACAATGGGTACCAAAGGAACTTCCTCCAATAAACATTGATTTTTGTTTCAATGAGAGGATATATCACATAGCACCATCGTCATTACATGGTTTGGGCCTATTTTGCATGGATGGCATAAAGGTCTATTACGACAAACTTACTAAGTTGATGGAGTATGTCAAACCCTAGTACAGTTACAAAGATTGGATGTAGCTGGTTTAATATACACAAAGTATGCATAGGTATGCACTGTCAGCAAATTATATACAACTAAAAGATAAGGATCAAAATAAAGGAGTGGTTATGTACATTGACAGAAGGCCAAAAGCATCAGGGAATATTGCAGGGTTTATAAACAGTACATGACCTGGGTCAACAAATAAGCAACCCAATTGCATAGTCGAGGTGTGCAAGGGAAACCATGTATTCGTATGTGCAATAAAATCAATAACTGTAGGGGAAGAGTTGCTAATCGATTACAATTTGAATCTCTTAGTTACAAACATAGTTACTAAAGGGGTGGTACATACTATATACCATTTTACCCAACCTCCAATTAATGACTCCAATATACCATTTTATTCTTATGTTTTTTTTCGTAAGTCTAATGGTTTCATTTCAGTAATATTTTTTTATATTTAATTTTTGTCACAGCGGGACATTGATTGTACGGGGAAGTCTTCGATCCAGAGCATAGATCACGATGCATCTTCAGATGCTTCTACTCGACATGTTTACCTCATTGTAATTGTATAAATTATATATGAGCAAAATGTTTTATTATTATGTTTTTTTCATAAGTTTATTGGGTTAATTTTGATAATATTTTTAATATTCTTGTTGCAGTCGACTGATCAAGGAAAGGCACCAATAGTAGACGAGACCATCCATAGGGAGGTGTAGTCAATATTATGTGATGATGAAATCGCTTATTCAACAAACCCTCTCGATATGATAAGGAAGACCCACAAAAAATACAATGAAGAAATCCATAAGTTTTTATTCATAGTGCCTCAAACAGATGAGATAAGAGAGAGGGTTGAAATATTGACTGAGAGAGAAAAAAACTTGCAAGCAAGCTATCATGAGGTCTTTAATTATAACATAAGTTCATTCATGGTTTTATATTTTGTACTCTTTTATGTCATGAACTAAAATATGTGTTGTTTTTATAGGATTTTTTTTGCATCCTCATGATGCTCCTAGCCATGATCAGGGTACTGCAAGTGCTGCCATAGGAGTAGGGGTTAGTACAAGTGTCCATCCTGATCTTCCTGTGCATACATCACATCATCTAACATCATTCATGCCTATATTGTCATTTGAAATGTCGAAAACACATACCATGCAGGCATCCGTTATTGCACCCTCTAGCAGTGAACACATGCTAGAACATGTGTCAGGACATGTACCTGGGGATGCAGAGGCCACTAGTACTGGTGATGTTTTAGCAACATTTCCTGGATTTTTCTTTATTACTAGTATAGGAACATTTTCGGTCACATTTGTGGTGACTGAAGATTTTTTTCTCATAAAGATAGAGAAGGTCCCAGGTACTTTAAAATGTTTTAATTATTATTATATATAATCCAATTGAAATTTACTTATTGATCACTCTTTTTAGACTATTGATCCCATTATCATTTTGCAGGAAATGATTTTTTTATAAACATCTAAGTGATTACATTGGAGCTCTTAGGGCACACCATATGTACACGGTGGAATGCCCAAAATCAAGATTTAAAAGATGAGCTCATTAACCATTTAGTTGTGTTGTTCGGTGATAAAACATTCAATCGAACCAAGGTCCTTAAGAAAGTTGGTACCTATCTAAAGTATGTGAGGGACCAATATAGGTCACATTTAGAGAAGAACAAATAGTACGAGCGTCCCCCCATGATTCCAGAGAGAGTGGAAGGACTTGGTGTCGGATGGAAAAGAGAAGGCTGAAAAGAAAAAAAGGAAAGACACCACCAGGCCAAGGAAGGTATGTGATACTATCAACAATGTAATTATATACTGATTACTCTTTCTTTTTACATAATTTAACGTATTTCAAACTTTTCATAGGCTTCCCGACACATCAAAGGCAACAAAGGAAAGACTAGAAAAACATAGGTGGCACAAACTTGGCTCTGGTGGTTATATGAAATTAGCTGCATGAATTGTAAGTATCAATAAATGAAATATTGCATCCAAATAATAAATTGCAAACAATTTTGGTTTTATCACACCATAGAAGCAAAATTCATGATCTTGTGCAAAAATGCAGGGCTCTGAATTCAACAGAGTTCCCACTGAAGATGACTTGAAGATTAACTTCTAGCAAGGCTATGGAGTCGTGGCTGAATGCCTAAGAGTCTTGACTAGGAAAATGCAATCTTCCACTGCATCCAACACGCAGGTAAATAAACTCAATAAAGTTTATTTGAAATTGAATACTTGTGCAATTTATTCAATGTTAATTTCACCATAAAGTAATTACATGCCTATTTGTTTTAAACATACAAGCAATGATAATACTACACATGACATTGGAATGCAGCCTAGTGAGGGTGGAGCACAACCTACAGATGAAGGTCATGGTGTGCATCCCGGTACTGGATGTATTCATGTGCTATACAAAACATAGTATGGATTAATACAATTAAACATCTTTAATTGCAATTGGTGTATTAATTAATGTAACCTTTCGTGTTTCAACTTTAAAGCATGTAGAGTGTGATCAACATGTTGAGCATGATCATGCTAGAGAAGATCAAGAATATGATGTGGCCCCATAAGGTAAAGAGGACCACTCTAATATTCTTTTAAACATATTTAATTGCAATTGGTGTATTAATTAATGTAACCTTTCGTGTTTCAACTTTAGAGCATGTAGAGCATGATCAATGTGTTGAGCATGATCAGGCTAGAGAAGATCAAGAACATGATGTGGCCCCATCAGGTAAAGAGGACCATTCTAATGTTATTTTAAACATATTTAATTTCAATCGGTGTATTAATTAATGTAACCTTTCATGTTTCAACTGCATATTAGGATTTAGAGGGTGTTTAGCATGTTGAGCATGAGTCTATAAGAGAAGTTCAGGAATATGATGTAGACCCATCAGGTAAAGAGAACCACTCTAATGTTTTTTTAATTAATGAAATACTTGTAACAATAATAATAAAACATATCAATTTAACATTTCTTTGTTATTGCAGCAACCCCCCTTGTAGCAGCATCCATGTTGTGAGCACACAACTAGGTGTACATTAAGATCACGAGTACAGGGAAGAACAACTAAAGGGGGGATAGATGATTTAGAAAATGATACTCTACTTTATATTTTTTTAGCTTTAAAAAAGAAAAGAAAAAAAGTGATTGTAATCATATCATGACAACCATATTTTTGATAATATGTAAAAACTGAAAGAATGAATGTTATATGTTAATGAATGAATGCGAATATGTTAATGAATGAATGTTATATGTTAATAAATGAATGTTATATGTTATTAATGGATGGATGAATGATTAATGTTATATGATCAGGTATGGGGAATTGAGAGTGATGTGAGGGGAGAGCCAAATGAGCTTCCACTGTCACGTGGTTGGCCTTGTTAAGTAGAGAATATTAAACTATTCTCGAAACAAAGAGAAGCTCAATAAGGTAATGCACTTTTCAATATAAGAAATGCATCGTTTGAAGCATCAAACCAATATGCAAAGATGAAAGAAAGTGCTAACTTTTCACTATGGTGGCAGAAAAATGATTCTTTATACCCTGAATACATGCTCTGCATCATAATTTGAAGTTGTTTCCATTCCAATGTTCTGAGTTTAGTTTGTTTGTATGGCTTTGTATGAATACCACTTGTGTTGTGTGTGGAGTTGGTTTCAAAGCTTAGTTTCTTCTATTTTTAGTGGTGATATAACTCTAAAATTTGAATTTTGTGCATAATAGGTTAGTGGAAAAATTGACAGCTCTGAAGGGTTTAGAGGCTCGATTGAGATAGATACATGGATATTTGGATCTTGTTGTTGATGGGAGGCTTCCACTTAACCATGAAATTTTGTACCATCTGCAGGTATTCAAAAAATTTCTCTACTTACATTCATTCTTGATCATAAATGTTCTAAATGATATTAATGCTTCAAACTTAAGATTCGTTTCATTGTTATAATGATCAAAATGTTATACTTTGCTATACATTCAAGAATTCTCTTGCCACCTACCCTTTTCTCTCTCCCCCATCCTTTTAAGAATTTTCTTTGTCATAAAAGATTCACATTTTTGTCTCATTTACACAAATTTATCTGAAGCTCTAGGAGTGAATAAAGATATGTAAAAGATGATGGATTATGTCTAAACAATAACTTTCCATCTTATAGCTAATTAAATCCTTAATATTTGAATAGTTTAGAGCTCGACTAATGCTTGTATATGCAAATGTAGCAATAAGGGGGCATTGATATTTTTTGGCATTGCATTAAGGAAATTGTTTTCTCTTAGACCTACCCTCGGCTAGACATGGATGTATATAATATTGGTTTGGGTTTTTTCTGTAAGTAGTTAATTTCATAGAGGAAGACTAAAATCTTCTTAATGTCCTGTCAGGTGTGAAAGCATATGAATCACTTGCTGAAGGCACCATTTTGTATTCATCCAAAAACTGGTTTGTTCTTTGTTTTATGTTTCTTGCATGTGTTTTTTTTAGGCTCTACAGATGTAGCTCGGCTCTTTCCTTTGCACTTTTCGTCTTTTTTGATGATTACAATAGTTTTTCCTCATAATTTTTTATGTAGATCTATTTGTAACCTTATTTTCTACGAATCAATTTGCAAACTAGTCACATATTAAGGACCATTTCACTAACTTGTAATCATCCATTACTTCATATGTTGCAGGTTGTGTCTGTGTGCCAATAAATCTCGATGATTGCGAGAACTTTAATCCTACAAGTGTACCCAATTTTTCTCAAGTAAAAGTCTTATCTTATTATATAGTACTTTAAATGGTTAATTGAAGGTGCTTCTTTAGATCTGAGATAGTTGAACCCTAGATTAAAATATGGTATTAGATGGGCAGTATAATGATAAAACTGAGGTCCATTGAACACAAGCTTTGTTCTCTTGACACTGCTCAACATTTTCCCTACACATTTTCTCTTCAATCCAGACATTTCTTAACTCCTTCCCTTGTTATCCCTTGGTTGTTCTCAAGTGTAATGCTTTTTCTATGCATCTTGCAATCTATATGTATGATCAGTCATCTCTTATGAAGCATGGATAACCTTTCATGGAATTGTTGTTGTGATTAGACAATTGCCATTATAAGAATAATCATTTAATTTGTATGGAAGTAATTCTTTTTCATATTATTTGACTTGGTATTGTAAACTTGTCTTTGTAGGATTCTCTAGGGGGTAACAGTAGAATTGTGATGATAGGTAGAGTTGTACAACACCATAAATCATTTGGCATTATCAATATATAGCTTATAGAATATTCTATGCAAGTAAAATGGAATGTGCAATGACAATTGGTCTTGAATTGAAATCTGAATATAAGTACATTACACAAGAAGATGGTATCTATTCTATGATTTAAAGAACCCCAAAATAAGAAAATTAATAGGTTCCATCTATTTTCTTGCTCTTAAAAACTTGTTTAATCAGCGAGACCCTCAGAATGTCTTGTTGATAACTAGCAATGTTCAAAACTCCTAAAGAGGTCAGATCGGTGTGACATTGGATATGTCTCACCAACAAAAGTCATCAACAAGACATGGACTATCGAAGTGAGTTTTCTATCCTATTTCGATGATTGATCTCTCACCGATGGGTTGGCTACGGTAGTCATCACCAAGAGTCTTCACGATGACATGGTGTAGGTCTATTTAAAACCCCTGAATAGGTTAGATTGGTGTGACATTGGATTTGTCTTGCCGATGGAAGTCATCGGCAAGACATGGACTATCAGAGTGAGTTTTCTATCATGTTCTGATGATTGATCTCTCATCGATGGGTCAACTACAGTGGTCATCACCAAGAGTCTCTGTGATGACATGGTGTAGGTCTATTTAAAACTCTTGAAGAGGTTAGATTGGTGTGACATTGGATCTGTCTTGCCGATGAAAGTCATTGGCAAGACATGGACTATCAGAGTGAGTTTTCTATCTTGTGCCAATGATTGATCTCTCACCGATGGGTTGGCTACAATGTTCATTGCCAAGAGTCTTTGAAATGACATGGTGTAGGTCTATTTAAAACTCTTGAAGAGGTCAGATCGGTGTGACATTGGATCTGTCTTGCCGACGGAAGTCATCGGCAAGACATGGACTATCAGAGTGAGTTTCCTATCCTATTTTGATGATTGATCTCTCACCGATGGGTTGGCTTCGGTGGTCATCGCCAAGAGTCTCTGTAATGACATGGTGTAGGTCTATTTAAAACTCCTGCAGAGGTCATATTGGTGTGACATTGGATCTATCTTGCCGACGGAAGTCATCGACAAGATATGGACTATCAGAGTGATTTTTCTATCCTGTGCTGATGATTGATCTCTCGCCGATGGGTTGGCTTCAGTGGTCATTTCCAAGAGTCTCTACGATGGTACATTTCAACGAAATTTTTTTTAAAAAAAAATTGCATTGTTTCATCACAATTTTGACGAAGGAAATCGACGAATCACTGAAAAGGTCTAACAAAGTTGCTATAGCTATGACAAATGCTTCATTGTAACTACTTGCCCATTTCGTTGAAATGGTGAAAAACTTCTGGTGTTGTTTCGACACTTTGGAAGAGCCATTGCAATTGTGTTTTGGTTATAATTCATCGGTGGATACACGGAGTTGTCATCGATATTCTGATGAACAACAGAGCCATTTTATGATGTTGACTATCGAAAAATCTAGGCCGCTATTTCGACATTTAATTCTTTGTCTAAATTTTGACAAAAAATTGGTGATGAAAATTATTTCATTAGTTTGTCTATTGTCTGACAAAGGTTTGTCGCAAGACTAATGAACATTTTTTGAAAAATGAAGTCAAATTCAGTAGTGTGTTAAGCAAAGAACAATTCTTGGATAGGGCATACATTATTAGTAACCACCTGCATCAGTTGCTGACATTTTTTACCCTCAACAAGTTCTTCTATATGTCCCCATACTTGATATATACCATCACCAACACTAGACCATGGCCTGGATTAAGACCAAGTGATTTACCTCTAGAGAAAGTGCCTATTTATGATTATTTTGATAAGTTGTAGCTTCATAAGAGCTTTCAATAGTTCAGGAGAGTGATAGACACTTTCACTATGAGGATGGTCAGGGAGTTACAGGGATGTCCTACAATGCATTTATCACCTGAAGCAATGCAATTTGTTGACTTCTATGGCAGTCATTTCATTGAATTTCAAAGATTCTCTTATATAAGGGTTGGTGGATATGTTGGATTCCCTATCAAATTGCCCAAATACCTTGAGGATAAGTGGGTGATCATCAAAGTAAGTAGGCAGTTGGCTGATGTAAACAGATTGTGTCAAGGCAGGAAAAGATTGACAGTTTGCTTTCCTTTTGATTTTGGCTTTTACAATTGTCAATCAATGTCTGATGCCCTAAATATTGAAAAGGAACTTTCTAAGTATAATATGCTTTCGTATGAGTAGCGTGTTCCTTTTGATTTAAAATATTATATTAAAAATAATCTAAAATTAAGCCCTAATTTTTATCACTAGCCTAGCCTTGAAGATTATTGGGTTGATTGTTTTGATGAATATGAAGTCAATAAAAGGAGCTGGATAATATTGACAGTGGAATAGATAATCATCTATCCTTTAAACTGGGATCTACAGGGCATTATGGAAGATGGGTCTAACATGGTAGACCCAGTGTATACTGAGTTGATAGAAAACTGGCCTATCCCTGCCATGGATTGGAGTGGTAGAGAGAAATAATCCATTGAGGTAAGAACAACCAATGTCTTGACTAGAACATGAGAGTTGGTGACCAAGAAAAGAATGGAACAGTCTCATCCCCACACTAGGTCTAAAGAGTCATGACTTGCTGAGGGAACTTCTCAAGCTTCTGCAAGCAGACAATCAGGCAGTGGTACTTCCCAGTCATTACTGTAGACACATAAAAATGGCCTAGACTGGCAAACCATATTTTTCTGTCTTATCATATTTCATCTATAGTCCAAATTCAACTATTAATTAAATAATTCATAGTTATTTAATTAATTCATGTCTTTTATTCCTCTTGATTATTTAAATAAATAATTTTTTATTTATTTATTTAAAAGCGTCACTAATTATCTAATGTCTCTTAATTAAATAAATTTCTTAATTTATTTAATTATCCTTGTCCATTATTTCCTCCTGATTATTTAAATAAATAAGTTTTATTTATTGAATACGTCATTAATATCTCATGTCCTCTTATAATTAAATAAATTCTTTAATTTATTTAATTATCTTCCACCATCGCTTTTTCTGATTTTAAATAAAGATATTTATTTAAAATTGTCCACTTCCTATCTCTTGGCTTTTTCTAATTGAAATAAAATCATTTATTTAAATTATCCCACTTTCTAATTTTCCCACTTTTTAGTAAATGATTAAAGATTTTAATTATTTACTGTAACATGATTTTTCTTCCTTTTTGAGTTAAATTTATTTTTAATTCAAAATAATCTTTTTCCTTCAAAAAAATCAAATAACTTTTATTTGATTCCTGATTTTTCAAATCCACTTTTCAGTTCAACACTTATCTTCTCGATTTTTTGAATCTCACAAATTATCTTCTTGATTTTTGAAAATATTTATTTTTCTAATTAATTATTTCATTTATTCTCCACTGCCGATTTGATTCTCTCAAATGACATCTTGACCACTCGTTTAAGGATTTTTCCTTAACTCTGATTAGGGATTATCAGATTAGATCTTGTCTTTTGATTTTAGGTCTTTGTCGAAAGTCGATCTCGTCTATCCATTCAAAATGGCATTTTCTATAAAAAACTATTTTGCTCACATTTTTGGACATGCACATAGATTACATTATTCTGACACATTTATACTTAGATCTATTTTACATTTTGAGTCAATATTGTCATAGGCATAGATATAGGCATTTGTTTTATAAATCCTTCAAAGCTTATGTAGGACTTAGGCTTTTATTTTTCAGGTTGCTCACATGTTGAATCTGAGGGCAACACATCAACCAACAAGTTAGAAGGTGCTACGAAGATGAATCATGGAGGCTTCGGCAATTAACTGGTATAATCATTTTATTTATATTCTCTTTCATTGTACTCTGTAGTTTCTTTGGGTTTATGCTTACATGATTTTAATTCAATTGATAAACTAATCCTAAATTTACTCATAGATACATTTGGTGAACACGACATGAATCTTACAATTTTGTAGAGAAATTGGTTCGTTTTCTTGTTTGTTTTTGTTGTTTTGTAGGTTACAGCCAAAAATTCATACGAAATCCCGTCATCTTCTTTTGAGCACAGAAAAATGGGCGCATAGAATCTTTAAAAATGATTATCTGGGTTTTGTAGGCCTTGTTCTTATATTTCTGAAACTTCAAATAGTTTAAAATTTTCTTAAGTTTTGAGAAAGTTATGACTATTTTAGTATTTGTTGTTTTTTTAATCTAGCTTTTAAAACCTGCGTTTTCTTTTGCCTATAACATTTTTTGTGTAGAATCTTGGAAAAATATTTTCTGGGTTTCGAAGGTTTGATTTTCAGCATTCCATGGATTCAAACGGTTTAAAATTTCGTTAAGTTTTGAGAAAGTTATTGCTATTTTCATTTGCTATTGTCATTAAACTTTTCTTTGCAGTTACTAATCTCTTATTTTTAGCATGTGGCACAGATTGGAGGGAGTCTAAAAAAATTGTTTCTATAGAAACAAAAATCGAGTTTTTTCATTTCTTTAGGCATAATCAATTTTGTTTTCTTTCAACAACAAATTGCATTTATGCTCATGAGGATAAAATGAACCACAATTTGCATGTCACTCATTTGGTCTTAAAATGAACAACAAATTGCATTTACACTCATGAAGATAAAATGAACCGCAATTTGCATGTCACTCATTTGGTCTTAAAATGAATAACAAATTGCATATTTCCTTCATGTGGGTTAAAATGAACAACAAATCTTCATGAATCACTCATTGGGCCTAAAATTTACAATTACAACTTGCATTTTCATGTCATTGGGCTACAATGAACACAAGCATGCATTGAAACTCATATGGTTAAAATGAACTTGCATTCTCATGACATGAGTTTAAAATTAACTTTGTTTTTCATATTTCAAATTAAAATTTTAAAAAGAACAAAGTGTCTTGTGTGTCCTCACATTATCATTTGGTAATAAAAATTTTGTCACCCTGATGCAATAATCGAAGTATCCTCTCCCCTTGTGCATTCATGCGATCCTGGGTGTAAGAGAAATGATTATTGCCTCTAGAACTTGGGTATGTTCTGGTGGGAAAAAGTACTCACCCCAGGACGACTCAGACCGGTAGCACCCTGAACCTGAGGGACTTCCAGCCGGTATACAAAAATGGATTCTTGGGGAAAACCCAAGAATCACATGTATGGTTCCAATGAGATGGATCTGAAAGGGAACTCTCACCGCATGGATCATGCCCTACGAACAAAATGCCCATACTAAACACCTATTGTTTTAGAGGCCAACCATTTTTCAGTTGTTGCTTGGTATAGTGCAGGGTACAGTATCATGCTCGAAGAAACTCACTATTGATCCCCTTTAGTAGAGATAGTAGTTCTTGGGAAGTCACTACCCAAGAATTCAAAGTTGGTGTGCTCGAATGACGTTAATGAGCCATGGAGGGGAGCCAATGCCACCAAAATTCTAAGCTATTCGCTCTCAAGAAGGAAAGGTGTTTAGCACCAATCCAGGGTATATCAATGGGCTATATCAAGTATACAGACCATTGGCCTATTGGCCTATTAGGATCGTGCTTGTCTCATGTGCGTTTGCAGACACCAAAATATCATGCTTGCAAGTGTTTGCTAGTTACTCAAACAAAACAAACAACACTCCAACATCTCAAAACAGATAGTCAAACTTTCAATAGTTCAGATTTTTAACTACAACAGCAAAAAAATGACTTTTTAACATCTTGAGACACATTTGTCAAATTGCATTCGCTCTGTCGCATCACATTCGCAAGACTTCACAATGCATCTTCTCTGACAAACCGTATTTGATGCTTCAAACACCGCAATCAACCTTTTGCAACGCATCTGTCACATCTTGAGACACATCTATTTGTCATATTAAAATCCCTGTCAGAACCTGAGCCCAGACAGTCTGACTCTTGCTACACATTTGCATTCTCGAAACAAAATTGATACTTTAAACAACACATTGACAAATCACAATGCAATTGACACCTGAAATGCCTTAATTTCCTGTGACCTTAGTAAACATCATCACTGTAAAAAAAACTAAGGCTAAACAATTGCAAACATATTCCAGACATCTTTGTCTACAGCCTTTGTCAACAACCAGGTCATCCAACATTGCACCTTAGAGTTCCCTTGGCCCTTGCATTCGACATTTTGCACTTTAGTCGTCTATCATTCATTTTGGTTGTCAGTATCAATTTTCATTTAACAAAATCATGACTTCCACCACCTTGTCTTCCTTTCAACAAAATATTGATAGGCTTGCTAGTAAAGTTGAATACCAGTTACTTTGTAGAGGTCAATACCAACAAGCCATCAACTTTAAGAGACAATTCCTCCAAACTAAAAATCAATGTCTTTCATACCAACAATCCATGAGTCCTAGTCCTCCGTCTTTCTACCCTCACTACCAAAAGTCACTTAACACCATCCATGGCATTAGTCCACAAGAAACATCCATTAATCACCCTTATCCTAACTTTGACAAGGGAAACCAACTGTCCACTAGTCCATTTCAAGTCTCCACATCATATGCAAGTCCTTCAACTATCAATCCTGTCCAAGTCTACATGCCTTATCAACCATCTACCAACTCATGTCACATCCCCACATCATACCATATCGATTCAGTCCAAGTCTCCATGTCCCATTTTAGTCAACCTTACACCAATCTAGTCCAAGTCTCCATGTCATATCCTATGTCGTCACCAACTAGTCCAATCCAAATCTCCATGTCCTATCCTAGTCCTTCACATACTAGTCCTGTCCAAGTCTCCATGTCCTATCCTAGTCCCTCTCATACTAGTCCAGTCCAAGTCCCCATGTCTTATCCTAGTCCTTCATCCATTAATCCTTTTGAAGTCACTACCTCACAAGCCATGTTTAATCATAAAAATTCTATCACAATCCAAAGTCAAATCCCATTGTCTAAACTTGAGGATACATGTCAAAATGAAAGCCCAAAGCATGACATTATAACGTCACCCTCATTTCAAGAACAAGGTAGTCCATCCCATGATGCTATCTTTCAGTCCATCCAAGAAGTCCTTCGAGACAATCATGACATCCAAAATACACCTATCCTTAACAACAATTCTATTTTCGATTATATCATCCATGATAACCCCATCTTTGACCAAGACCCTACCATTGACCAAGAAATCCAAAACGATCCACTCCTTAACCTTTATGCCATTTATGATCAAACACTTGACGACCCTATTCAAGCCCCAACTATCAACACTTTCCAAGATGATACACTTGCCTCCATTGGACCCATAGATGATCTTCCTCTAGAAAAAGATTCTTCCACTATGGACATATTTGCAAATGATGAAGCTATAGCTAACTTCATGGGACTATATGATAATGACCATCAAGACAATTTTGACATTGACTTGGAATCACCAATAGAATCAACTAAACCTGACATGTCACAAGACTAGACCAAACATATTAGTCATAAATATGTCCAACATGACAATAAAGCTAAGACACTTTATCAACTAGGGTCATCTTTCTTTATCAGAGTAGGCTTTCTCACAGATGAGAACATTACAAGTGACAATGTCCACATATACCATGATGGGTTAGCATCTTGCTTTCAAAACAAAAAATACCCCATCACAAATAGAATCTGTCAAAACATGCATTATCAAAGAAAAGGACTAGGCATACATGAGCAAGGCATTCAAGAACCAATACAGGTTCAGGAAAATTAGAGACATCAAGGTCTTGGCTATTCCTCAGACAATAAATCTAATGATGTTAGTGGTACCTCCTCGATATTGGGGGCAACCTTGTCAAATACAAACGTCAAAATAAAGTCCATGAGAAATCCTTGTCATAAGGTTGTTGCCATCACCCCTTCCACCCACACCATAAACCGTCATTCTCAACATCTTAAACCTTCCCTTTGGAACCAACAAAGACAAAAGTCATACAGATCAAAAGATCAAAATCAAATGTCAAAGGCCATTGAATCAAATAAAAAGACAAGTGGACAAATGAAATTAAAATGGATCCCAAAGACAAGTGGATCAAACAAAGACAATATTCCAAATACAAAAGTTAATCAATATGTGGAGCCACAAGATAAGAGGACTCCCACATATAATAAATGTCCACCTCCTTCAAAATGGCCATCAAACAAGGCATCTAAAAGTTTTGATTCGAAACGCCATCCCTCCAAAATCCATCATCCACCATCCCAAGTTTGGAAAATAAAAAGTGATTCATCCAAACGTCCAAACAACCTTTCCACATCTACCATCATTCGTTATAATCCTACATCTCATCTAAAGTCCAAAAATACCACGTCACACATCTGTCCCATTTTGGCAATAGCTCTTTAACATAAGGACTCTCATGGCACTCTATCACAATGTGTGTATTCTAATAATGCCAAATCTAGTATTAGAAAGGATCACAATGACATTGATCAGTTGTATGCAAGCGCTATGATCTTGACAAGACAACTCCTTCAGCAAGGTCATTATTGGCATATCATGGCACTAGTCTCTACATCAGCATCGTCAACAACTTCAGAATAGTCAGTGGTTATCTAAAGCATCCAGGCTATCCACAAAATCAAAGATACAAAAAAAATTGAAAAATGTAAAACATTGTCACCTTGATGAAAACCTGGCAAACAGGCATCTTGGTGACACCAAAAAGAATAAAAAAGTCAAGAAAATAGTAAAGAGAAAAATTTCATCCAATGGTGAAAACCTGGCAAAGAGGTGCCCTAGATAAGTACCATGATGAAAACCTGGAAAACAGGTGCCATGTGTAAAATAAATCGTTTATATGGACTCTTACACTTGGAGGCAAGTCGTCTCATATCCTAGGCTTCCTCTTGACATTGGCATCTGACCATTTAATCCATATCATTCCCACCTATCTTGGTCTTGACATAAAACTGGCACACATAAATCATGCTTTGGGAAAACTTTTGACATGCCTATCCTTTGGTCATATATTATCTGTGAAATTTCATGTCATTGATGACATAACCTCATTATCCTTATGTGACATAGTCCTTGAAAATCATATGACAATTCCTTTAGTCTCATGTCCCCCATCCTTTACCAAGACCACCTCTCACCCTTTCATGTAGGTCACCTATCTTGGTTTTCTCTTGTCAAATGGTCTAAGGATACTCCAACATCCCATCTAGTCCTAACCAAGTCATTCCAAATGCATTGAGCGCATCATCCAACACATTACTTGACTTTGTTCCTGGCTTGGCTACAAACCTCGATACTTTTGTCACATTATCATCATCCTCACATTATTTCGGGATGTGTCCTTCCCATGTCAAACAACATTGTTATCACCTGTCAATTGGTATTCAGCTTCACTAGGGGCACAATCAAGTTTTTCCTTGGATTCTCATGTGTAGGCATCAGTCACATGTATTTGTCATTATCATCATAAAAGTTCCTAAAAAAGACAAAAACATTGTAAAAAGTCCTGAAAAAAAAAAGACCAAAAACATTGCAAAATGTCCTAAAAAAAGACCAAAAACATCACAAAACATCTTGAAGAAAGACCTAAAAATTGAAAATATCCTGAAGAAAAACCACAACAAACATCAAACTTCTCGAAAACACAAAAATAGAGTCATTCCTTGTCAAGTCAATCAATCAGTCTTTGTCATTTGTCTAAACTATGTGGTCTCTGCGCATTTGCTACGTAGGCAAGACTCATTTCTAAGTCCTCGAGACATTAGGTCAGTCCCTTTAGGTTTGTCAAAATAAAATCATGGCACAATCTTTGGTCATCAAGACAAAGTCATTGGTCATGTTGAACTATGAGGTCTGTGAGTGCGTGACATAGGCAAGGCCATCTATTGATGAGCCCCCAAGGCCGCGCTAGGTCAGTCCATTAGGGTTCATGGCATCACACTGGAACACATGTCAAAAGGTCTTCAAGACAAAGTGAATCATTCCCAAATGGATAAACTCCTAAAAACAAATTATAGCGATTATTTATTCTAATATGACAATCTCATCAGCATGTCAATCATATAATCATGACAATATCAACATATGGTCAACACAAGTCAAACTCAGTCAAAACGATTCAACTCTTAGTTAGCCTTCAAATGTGTCCTTCTGAAAGATAACCCCTGTCATTCATGCCTTAGGATGTGTCCTTGTTAAGCATTGTCACTGTCATTCGACATTTTGAGGGATCCTCTTGACATCTAAGGATCACTCCTCTTGACATCAGTATTTTTCAGATGTGTCCCTCTGAAGAACCAACTCTGTCATTTATGCCTTAGGATGTGTCCTTCCTAGGCATCATCATCATTTCAAGGGACCCCTCTTGACATTTAGGGATCAATCCTCTTGACGTCAACATTATTCAAGATGTGTCCTTCCTGAATTTGATAATTTTTGACATTTTTCATCTTGGTATCATCAAAACTTTGACTCTGGCATCTCATCATCATCAAACCTGACATCTTGACATCAGAACAATGAATATCCAGACACACTTGGCAAACACTTGGCACTTGTCTTTTGGATTTTTATCATGTTATTAGCTTTTCAGCAAGATCACAATAACAGGATTTAGAGAAGTAGCGACGTATCATAACGATTGAAATGCATGATTACTAGTTTCTCAGCGAGGTCCTAATTCTAGGATTTAGAAAAACAATGACGTATCATGATAATGGATTTATTTTTGTATTCTAGCAATCATGCTGCTAGTTTCTCAAGGATGTCCTGGGAACAAGATTTAGAGAAGCAACAACATTTCATGAATTGTCCTTTTGGTCTTTTTCTGCTTATGGTTGATTATGAGAAAAGACTAGGGCAATCACACTCTTAGTTTGAGTCATGATCATCCTTGTCTGTGACTGCTTGTCTTATGTGATGGTATGACCTTGCACACCTTGATTTATATCATATCACGATGTTTGCTGGCCATTACAACAATCTGCCCAATGATGATTAAGAGCAATAAATATTAAAGTCCTACGGTAAGGTTTTGAAGGATTTGGTCTAGGAACTAACATGCATCTTCTTTAGTCTTGTCATCTTCTCTCACCCATCTCATATAGGCATTGCATCCATATCATCATCCATATCTTTTGCACTAACATTTCTTTGTGTCTACATAATCTAGTCAATTTTGAGAGCACACCCCTATTCTTGGAACCCGTTTGTCCTCTCGAGGGGGCATACCGCTACCTCCCTCATCATTCTTCCTTATCCTATTTTGCACTGGGGCATATTTTTGACTTATTTTCTTTGTCACAATGCAACATGCTACATTATGACAAAGATGGGCAAAATGTAGACACATAAAAATGGCCTAGACTGGCAAACCATATTTTTATGTCTTATCATATTTTGTCTATAGTCCAAATTCAACTATTAATTAAATAATTCATAGTTATTTAATTAATTCATGTCTTTTATTCCTCTTGATTATTTAAATAAATAAGTTTTATATATTTATTTTAAAGCGTCACTAATTATCTAAAGTCTCATAATTAAATAAATCTCTTAATTTATTTAATTATCCTTGTCCATTATTCCCTCGTGATTATTTAAATAAATAAGTTTTATTTATTGAATGCGTCATTAATATCTCATGACCTCTTATAATTAAATAAATTCTTTAATTTATTTAATTATCTTCCACCATTGCTTTTTCTGATTTTAAATAAAGATATTTATTTAAAATTGGCCACTTCCTATCTCTTGGCTTTTTCTAATTTAAATAAAATCATTTATTTAAATTATCCCACTTTCTAATTTTCCCACTTTTTAGTAATTGATTAAAGATTTTAATTATTTACTGTCACATGATTTTTCTTCCTTTTTGAGTTAAATTTATTTTTAATTCAAAATAATCTTTTTCCTTCAAAAAAATCAAATAACTTTTATTTGATTCCTGATTTTTCAAATCCACTTTTCAGTTCAACTCTTATCTTCTTGATTTTTCGAATCTCACAGATTATCTTCTTGATTTTCAAAAATATTTATTTTTCTAATTAATTATTTCATTTATTCTCCACCGCCGATTCGATTCTCTCAAATGACATCTCGACCACTTGTTTAAGGATTTTTCCCTAACCCTGATTAGGGATTATCATATTAGATCTTGTCCTCTGATTTTAGGTCTCTGTTGAAAGTTGATCTCGTCCGTCCATTCAAAATGACATTTTCTATAAAAAGCTATTTTGCTCACATTTTTGGACACGCACATAGATTAAATTATTCTGATGCATTTATACTTAGATCTATTTTACATTTTGAGTCAATATTGTCATAGGCATAGATATAGGCATTTGTTTTATAAATCCTTCAAAGCTTGTGTAGGACTTAGGATTTTATTTTCAGATTGCTCGCACGTTGAATCTGAGGGCAACACGTCAACCAACAAGTTAGAAGGTTCTATGAGGATGAATCATGGAGGCTTCGGCGATTAACTAGTATAATCATTTTATTTATATTCGCTTTCATTGTACTTTGTAGTTTCTTTGGGTTTATGCTTACATGCTTTCAATTCATTTGATAAACTAGTCCTAAATTTACCCGTAGATACAATTACCATTAGGGGCTCAAGGAGATGGTGGTGAAGATCCACTAGATAAGAATGTGTTTTCAAAAACTTGTGGGGAAGATATCTTTAACCTACCTATTCTAGAAAAAGAGAATGAAGGAGATGAGGAAGAGGAGGGCTTGGAAACCCTAAATATCAATTCCTCTCCCTCTTAGGATGAATCACCTATTAGAGAAGTAGGTACATCTCAGAAGCCACAAGCATTTGCATCTGTAGAGAACACCCCTCCAGTTACTAGGACATTATTCAAATCTCCAAGCTTTAAGACAACCAAGGTCTTAGTGACTCCAACCTGGTTGGAAGACTCTTTGTCAAGGAAAAGAAAGGATATACAACCTAGTTTACCTAAGCAAGATATGGTGGGCCAATTGTTACAAAGGACTTACTACTGCTAGATTGATAGATGATATGAAATCAGGAAGCCTCCAAATAGAGATTGTGCACCCTTCAGCATAACAGGATGTTACTTAGGCAACATCAAGTGATTTTGAGGTGAATAGAATAGACCTTGGCCCTCCTACTAGAGATCGAGAGGTTCAGATTTTTCAAGTGTCTATGACCAAAATGGTTGAAAGATCAAAAAAGGATAAAGAAAGTAAGAATGAATTAAAGGCCCAGGTTCGAGACTTTACTTAATGTCTAAGGTCTATCTTTGAGCTTGTTCTGCAACCCCTTTCTCAAGTTGATTACTTTGTAGATTCTCTAACTATAGTTGGGAAGGAGGCCATGATTAAAATTAAAAGTTCCCAAACCTTGAGTAAGGCTGTAGATTATTGGAGTGAATCTTTGATTAAAAAGGAAATATTTTTCATTTCTGAATCCATAAAATGCTTCCAAGAAACAAATGCTTTGAAGACCACTATGGGGGATGAAATCACTATGATTGAAAAGGAGGAGAAGCTATGGAACAACTATCAGACTAAATTGAAGTTGATGTTAAACTTGGATATGGAGAAGTTGGTTGTAGAATAGATTATACCTAATGCTTCAGACACCCATTACTTGGCGTGGAACAAAGGGGTGGAGTGGAAGTTGCAGACTGCTAAACAAAGTCTACATAAGCTTAAGGAAATCATTGATGAGTGTACTACTATTTCAAAAGAAGCACTAGGCACCTTAGTGGCTCTTGGATTACTCCAAGATAAAGGTGAGATTAGGAATGACATGGACACCAAGATTCTAATAGACAGTTTTAAAAAAATGGTTAAGGAAATGCTTGATTCACCCTCACTCAATGTTGAGCACCTGCAAAAGCTTAGCAAATTACATTTGGTCACATCCCAAGCATTTGATCTCATGAAAGTTTGTGAATTCTACATGGAGACAACTAAGGATAATCATCTGATGTGGAAGGTGAGGATGACAAATGTGGCTATCCCTCAGCATAAGGAGTTGTTACACATCCTTAAAGCTTTCCAGACTTGGTGGAAGAAACCCTTGGTGAACCCAGAAGTTGGAAACGAAGCGACGCCATCATGATGGATCAACTTCCTTTCTTTCTTTTATTTGTCTTTTCATTTTGATCGGCTATGGACAAGAGAAAGGGGTAGTTACTCATCTGCCTATTTAATTGTATCTATTTTCATATGCCCACTCTCTAAAAACTTTGAAACTACTCAATACTATATTTTTTTGTGAATGAAATTACTATTTGTCTTTGTGCATTCACTTTTATGAAGTGAATCTGGGTTCTTAAATCTTTGTGTTTGAGAACATCTTAATGCAATATCTTATCTTTGTGTGAGTGATGTAGTTTTCTTCATAATTAATTTCATTTCTCAAATGGTATTGGGTGTATATTTCATTCTTGAATAGTTTAGCTGAAATTGGTCCTTACACCAATTATTCTTTCTTTCCAAATCTTGCATCTGATATTTAAGAATTTTCCTACTATTGAGTTTTCCTTTACTGCTTTCCGGTTAAGAGCATACATGATGTTTGATTTTTGCATTTAAATTAATTGAAAATATTGTGAGGGAGTTGTACCTTGACAAAATTTAGAGGATATTTGTCTTTGTTTAAAGGTTCAATACTCAAAGTTGTTTGGTTTATTTTGACACCTTTCAGACATGGATTGTGATATATCAAGGTGGTTGATTTGTTAACCAGTAGATTTTTGGTGACTCTACTGGGGAGAGACTTGTCAAGTTTCGATTGTCTTATCTGGGAATACTCCTCAGATAATTCAATTAACCCTGGATTCTCATAGATTTACTAGAGGGGAAAGAAGTAAGGGAGTTTCTAATCCTATTTTTGAAACCCTAGAAATAATTTTTTTTCCTATATCATTCCCTCTAGGTAGAGGGTTAGGGCTAGGGCTAGAAGAAGACCTACCTCACCTACTAGAACACCTACAAATCACTCTATCTCCCAAGCTCTTATTTTACACAAGATTGTTTTACTAGTCGTAATTAATTTTCCCCTTAATATGGCTCATCAACAACCCCAATAGACCATCCCTTGGGGCACTGTTATTGGTCCTTTGTAGTTAGGAAATAACTTGCATGATTTACCCAAGGGTTCTCATAAGAACTTTCCTTAGTTTTGAGATGGAAAGATTTCACCAAAAGAACACATTGATGCCTTCTTCGTTGCATGTGATGTGCTTGCATTATAAGAAGAGGATGTAGTAGTCAGATTGTTCGGAGAGTCCTTAGCTAATGCAACAACACAATGGTTTTATTAAATGCCTCATGGATGTATTACTAATTGGGCCACTATGCATAGTAAGTTTGAATCAAGATTCAAAAGCACAAATGATGACCTAACTTTGATAGCACAAGTCACTCAGATGAAGAAAGAGGCGAATGAGTCTATGAGAGACTTTGTGGCCAAGTTTAACAAGATAGTAAATTGAATTACGGTTGCTACGAGACCCTCTGCAAAAATGAAAAAAAGTTTCTTCATCAATGCACAACACCTTAATATTGGTCTTCTCTTAAAGAGGCAACCATTGAATACTAGAGAAGCTACACAGGCATTGGTTGTTGAACTAGAGGGTGATTTTATTTCTATTGGAAAATGGAGAAAATAATTGCATATGAAAAAAGTGCTTCTCCTATGATCCAAAGACTAGCTAATGACATAATTGCTCTCAAAAGGTAGATGCCAAAAGGTAACAAACCTTATCAAGATATTCCCAGGAGGACAAATTTTCAGCTAGGAAATAAGGTACTGCCTTTTCCTCCAACTCAACAGAGGCTAGAAATTGAAGCTCCTCCTCCTGACAATAAAAAGAACATGTGTGTCTTTCACGTCACATCTAATCATGATGGTACTGACTTCCCAAAAATGAATAGGTTTATGCAATTGACCACTACCAAAGAAGTTATTGAAGAAGTCACAAAAGAAGGTACTTCATCAAATCACTAAGCACATTGTGGATATGGTGAAGGAAAAATAGATTTTTAAGTGGAATAAGGCCAAGAATCAAGCCTTTGAAAACATCAAGGAAGAAATTGCTCAAGCTCCTATCCTGGTCAGTCTTTATTTTAAGAGAGACTTCATCATATATTACTATGCTTCGAAACATACTACATTTTCCATACTGTTACAAGAAAATGGGGATAAAATTTAGGCACCAATTTCCTTTATGATCAAAACATTAAAGAAGCACAAGCTAAATTATTCTCAAATTAAGAAAAACATGTTTATAGTAGTCAGGGAAATTAAGCAATTCTACTTATATATCCTTCACTCACACTCAGTGGTATATGTGCTAGAGCCTATTGTTAAGAGCATATTGACTAAACAGGACATTGATTACAATAGGAGAGGTAGTTGGATCGAAAAGGTGCAAGAGTATGACTTAGACCTGAAGCCTACAAAGCTAGTCAGAGGAAGAGGAATCAATAAATTGATGGCGGAAAGTCTAAAGGAAGAAGAAGATGATGATGAGGATCTACCATTAGTTTTGACTATCAGTTTACAAGATGAATGGTTTTCTGATATAGCCTACTTTCTTACTTATGGACAATGCCCCAAGCACCTCTCAGGTAAGAAAAAAATAAATTTAAAATTAAAAGAAAATAAGTATGTTATATGGGGTGATACCTTATACAAATGTGGCATAGATGGGACATTCTTGAAGTGTGTTGATAAAGCTCAACAAGAATGATTGCTTACTATTTTCCACAATGAGGCTTGTGGTGGTCATTTCTCTTCTACCATGACTACTTTCAAAATTATAAGGCATGGTTATTACTAGTCTGGGATGTTCAAAGACGCTTATTATTAGGTGGCTAGGTGTGAAAAGTGCAAGTTGTTTGTAGGAAGACCTCAATTAGCATACTTACCACTTAAGCCCGTAGTTATCGATGGACCATTTTAGCAATGGGGTCTCAATTTCATAGGCCCAATTAGCCCACAGTCCATTGGAGGCCATACTCACATCATCGCAGCCACTGATTACTTCACCAAGTGGGTGGAAGTGATCCCAGTCAAAAGAACCACTTCTGAAGTAGTTTGTAATTTTATTAAAGAAAATATTCTAGTTAGGTATGGGGTTCTACATAAGCTAGTAGCTAACAATGCATCCAGTTTTTCCTCTAATGAGATTTTTATTTTCTAATATGATTATGGAATCTCCCTATCTCATTCAGTTGATTATTATCCTCAAGGGAATGGTCAGGAAAACTCCAGCAACAAGAATTTGATAAGCATTATCAAGAAACAGGTCAATTAAAATTAGAAAGATTGGCACAAAAGACTATATGAAGCTCTATGGGAAGATCGAACAAATCCTAAGAGGGCTATTAGAATGAATCCTTTCAAGCTGGTACAAGGGGTAGAAAGTTTGCTTCCTCTTTCACTAGAATTGTCAATTTGTAAAATACAAACTACTATTAAGGAGGTTGAATTTAGTGATGCCTTGGAGAGAAGGATTTTATATTTGACTAAGATTTAGAAATAGCGGGAAGAGATGGTCAATAAGATAACCATACATCGAGCAAAGTTCAAGAGAATTTTTGACAGAAAAGCCAGACCAAGAAAATTTATGGCTGGAGATTAAGTTTTGCTATGGGACAAGCACAAAGATCCCAAAGGTTCCCATAAGAAGTTTGACTCACTCTAGATAGGTCCTTTTAAAATCACTCATGAGTATGGGCCCAATACTTTTCATCTCGCATATCTAGATGGGGGCCCCTTGCCTATTCCTTATAATGGGAAAGATCTTAAACTCTATCAACTTTGATCACGTTATGGTCCCCTTTGTACATAGTTAGTTTAGGGTTTTGGTTTTGTGTTGGTTTTTTTTGGTTTGTTTCTTGAGTGTTAGAGAATGTATTTCCACTTTACTCAACTCTATTGCCCAATGGGTAAAGCACAAATCATACTAATTTGGGTCTGGGTTCATTACTTCATCCTAGTTAGTCTCGGTCCCTAGTCAAAGTCATAGTTACCCTATAATATTCCCTTACTTCGTAAAAGTCATCCACAAACTTATAAGTGGCTTAGTCCTACTTAGGCGGTATTTTATGTAATTGTTCAAACCTAGGCAGTTTTTGTATAGTTCACTAAAACCCCCGCCTTGCCACTTGAGCTTGTCTTATATCACTTTCCTGTGTTCTCTACCCGAGTGGTGTTTTGTGTAGTTTGTCAAACTTTCTTTTACTGCTCATATGATGATTAATATTTGAGTGTTATCTCGACATGTTATTCAAAATCAAGCACACTTTTTTTTAGTTTGTTGAACTCTTCGATTACCGCTTGTAGACATTTGATCTCAATTTTTTGAAAGATGGTTATATTGAAAATGATGAAGCGACAACTACCATGTGTCATGGAGCAATTTATTATATTAAATGCTCATCTACTCCCATGTTTTTCTGTGAAGATTTAAGATAGTTTAAATTACTACCACAAACATTCTCCTAGTGACAAGGTTTTTGAGAACGAATTGGGCGAGGCATAGAATTTCAACTGCGGATTCACCATTGAAGGTATTTATAGTACCTGCTTGTTTCAGCTTACTTTCCTAGAATATTTCTGCCTGTATTTCAGAAGGTTATCTTTTGTTGAGCTATAAACTCTTATTCATGATGAGGGTTAAATATGTGAGTTACGAATATGTCTAGATTAACCTACGAGGGCCCAAAAATTGAAGATACCCATCTAGGGCCTATGATTTTAGATGAAATAAGAAGCACATTCAGTAAACCAAATCCACCACCCATCACAAAACGTATAATTGATAGTGGGTTGGTTGATGCTACTACATTTCCTTTAGCAGTGCAATGCCCCGAACTCATCTTAGAATGCATTAGGAATTACAATTCATAGACACGAGAGGCTAGGACAGAAGATAACCATCTAGTTCTAAAAATCCAGAGGTCCACCTTCATGTCTTGCCTAAAAATCCCATAAAAGGATGACTATTCACCTATGAATATGACAAACTCTCAAATTGAATTTTCTACAAAGAAAAGGGTTTACAGGAATGAAATAGCAAAGAATTGGTTGGCCATGCCTAAGAGGGGTAAGTCCCAATTGACCTGTAAACTACACAAAACCCATTTTGTGGAAGAAGTGGCTGACATTGTGGTGTTACTACACAGGGTAAGGGGAAATGAAGATGTTAATGGATTTGAGGAATGGATGTATTTCTTCATCCAGATTATGTTAAGCGGAGAACAATTCCTGGATTGGGAAGAAATTATCAATGACCGCTTGCATGAATTGATGACATTTTTTACCCTCAACAAGTTCTTCTATATGTCCCCATACTTGATATATGCCATCGCCAACATTAGACCATGGCCTGGATTAAAACCAAGCTATTTACCTCTAGAGAAAGTGCCTATTTATGATTATTTTGATAAGCTATAGCTTCATAAGAGCTTTCAGTATTTTAAGAGAGTGACAGACACTTTCACTATGAGGATGGTCAAGGAGTTACAGGGACATCCTGCAATGCGTTTATCACCCAAAGAAATGTAATTCGTGGACTTCTATGGCAGTCATTTCATTCAATTTCAAAGACTCTCTTACATAAGGGTTGGCGGATATGCTAGACTCCCCATCAAATTTCCTAAATACTCTAAGGATAAGTGGGTGATCATCAAAGTAATCAAGCAATTGGCTAATGTAAATAGATTGTGTCAAGGTAGGAAAAGATTGACAGTCTACTTTCTTTTTGGTTTTGGCTCTTACAGTTGTGAATCAATGTTTGATGCCCTAAATATTGAAAAGGAATTGTCTAACTATAATATTATTTCATATGAGGAGAGAGTTCTTTTTTATTTAAAAGATTATATTAAAAATAATCTAAAATTAAGCCCTAATTTTTATCACTAGCCTAGCCTTGAAGATTATTGGGCTGACTATTTTGATGAATATGAAGTTAGGAAAAGGAGTTGGATGAGATTGATGGTGGAACAAATAATCATTTATGATTTAAAGTGGGATCTATAGGGTGTTGTGGAAGATGGGTCTGACATGGTAGACCCAGTGTATACTAAGTTGATAGAAAACTAACCTATCCCTTCCATGGATTGGAGTGGTAGGGAGAAAGAGACCATTGAGGCAAGAACTATCGACGTCTTGACTAGAACACAAGAGTGGGTGACCAAGAAAAGAATAGAACATTCTCGTCCCCACAACAGGTCTAAAGAGTCACGACCTATCAAGGGAACTTATCAAGCTTCTGCAAGCGAGAAATCAACTAGTGGTACTTCCCAATCATTACCATCAAGGGCTCAAGGAGATGGTGGCAAAGATCCACAAGATAAGAAATTGTTTTCACAAACTTGTGGGGAAGATATCTTTAATCTACCTATTCTAGAAAAAGAGAATAAAGGAGATGAGGAAGAGGAGGGCTTGGAAACCCTAAATATCAATTCCTCTCCATCTTGGGATGAATCACCTGTCAAAGAAGTAGGTACATCTTAGAAGCCACAAGCAATTGCATCTACAAAGAACACCCCTCTAGTTGCTAGGACATTATTCGAATCTCTAGTTTTTAAGACAACCAAGGTCTTGGTGACTCCAATATGGTTGGAAGACTCTTTGTCAAGGAAAAGAAAAGCTATACAACCTAGTTTACCTAAGTAGGATATGGTGGGCCAATTGTTATAGAGAACTTCAGCCCCAAAATTGAAAAAGTTAAAGACTACTACTAGGTTGATAGATGATACAAAATTAGGAAGCCTCCAAATAGAGATTGCATAGCCTTTAGCACAAAAGGATGTTACTCAAGTAGTAGAAAGTTCTTTTGAGGTGAACATAATAGACCTTGGCCCTCCTACCAGAGATGGGGATGTTCATATTTTTCAAGTGTCTGCGGCAAGAATGGTTGAAAGATCAAAAAAGGATAAAGAAAGTAAGAATAAATTAAAGGCCCAGGTTCGAGACTTGAGTAAATGTCTAAGGTCTATCTTTGGGCTTGTTCCTCAACCCCTTTCTCAGGTTGATTACTTTGTAGAATCTATAACTATAATTAGGAAGGAGGCCATGATTAAAATTAAAAGTTCCCAAACCTTGAGTAAGGTTGTAGATGATTGGAGTGAATCTCTGATTAGAAAGGAAATCTTTTTCATTTCTGAATCCATAAAATTCTTCCAAGAAACAAACGCTTTTAAGACCACTTTGGGGGATGAAATCACTATGATTGAAAAGGAAGAGAAGCTATGGAACAATTATCAGACTGAATCAAAGTTGATGTTAAGCTAGGATATGGAGAAGCTGGATGTAGAACAAATTATACCCAATGCTTCAAACACCCGTTACTTGGCATAGAACAAAGGGGTGGAGTAGAAGTTGCAAATTTCTAAACAGATTCTATGGAAGCTTAAGGAAATCAATGATGAGTGTACTTCTATTTCAGAAGAAGCACTAGGAACCTTGGTGGCTCTTGGATTACTCCAAGATAATGGTGAGATTAGGAATGACATGGACACCAAGAGTCTAATAGATAGTTTCTAGAAAATGGTTAAGGAAATGCTTGATTCACCCTCACTCAATGTTGAGCACCTGCGGAAGCTTAGTGAATTACATTTGGTTGCATCCCAAGAAATCAATCTCATGAAGGTTTATGAACGCCACATCGAGACTGTAAGGAAAGCTAGATGCAGAAACAATTCTCCTAACATCAAAACCTCAAGGAAGAATGCAGAGATACCTTTTAATTTTTCAATTATAGTTCAATTAAGATGCACTTTGAAATAAATAGTAGAAACAGAGAATTAGAAAAACACAGATGAACACCAGATTTACATGGGAAAACCCTTAAGGGAGAAAAACCCACCACACCAAGAGAAGTCACTTTGTATTACAGTAACAAATAATTACATATAGAGTTCTGAATTATCTTTCTGATGCTAGATTACAACAACTTTCACAATGATCAATCTTTTACAGGAACCTTCAAGTTACAGTCTTTACAGAATAGAAATCACTCTGATACAATTCAAACTATTCACACAATTGTTCTTCAAACTAACCATCAAACCCATGAACATATGCAACTGCAAACTATATTCATGTCGTTCTCTATCTATCAAACTTCCTTACAGAGATTCCTCAATGGTCTAACTTCCAACGGTTCCCATTCGACTTCTCTGATTGGTCCACATGATGCCACATAGGAAGTCTTCACTTGGTCAAAAAACTTCAAACTGTGTTGGCATGTTGGTGAGACACTGAACGTTTCTCCTCGATGCCACACACAGCTTAGCATTCAATATCGCCAAGATTTTTCCATCGGCAAGAGGTTCCACTGAACTTACAACCATTGCATCAACTTCAACATTGCTATCGGCAAGACTTACCACTTTCCAAGAGGTTACACCAAAACTTCTTAAGTTACACTGAAGCATCCAATAGTCGGCAAGACATACTACTATCGCCAAGACATCACAGCGAATACATCATGTTATTCCAAAGTGTATCCACCAATCAGTGAGACTCATCACTTTTGCCAAGACCTTATACCGAGGTCCTAAGTCATACTGAGCCATTAGCATTTCCATCGGCATCCATCTATTGCTAAGACATTCAACTATCGCCAAGAGGTTTTACCGAGATCTCTTATGTTACTCTGTAGCCATACTAATATTGGCAAGACACCATGAGTCACCAAGAATTCATAAAGATTTCCTTGAGCTACTCTAATGACTTCAAACTAAACACTGTCGGTAAGACATCCATATTGGTAAGACTTCTTACCAATCCATCTCATGTTATACCGATGTATACTGTCAATGAGACAAAGCAACTAATGCCAAGAGTATATAATGAAACCTCCGAGTTACCCCGAAGACACCAAGTGAATGCTATCGGCGAGACATTCATATCGGTAAGAGCTCATAGCGAAACCTTAAACCTTTTGGCCAAGTCTCTCTAATATACGATATAATGGCCTGTTGGCCAAACATATTACTCGATAAGACTTCTCATCGAGAAACCAAATGTTATCTCGATGACTCCAATGTATAAGCGTTTGGTGAGACTCCTGCAAGGTCACATCGACCTGTACAAAACATAATGTGTCAAATCTGCTAGTCGGCCAGACATTAACAATATCACACTAACTTGGCTCCAATAGAGGTTATAGCCTATGATGATTTAGGCATATATTTCCAATAATCTCCCACTTGATGAAGATCACACAGGAATCTCTAGAGCACAACAAAACTACTGAATAACATGGGCACTAAGGCCCATTGTACTAGCACACCACCTGAACTTGTATGTGCTCACTGGCTTCGTCAATGCATCTACAACATTCTCTAGAGTATCAACTTTTTCCAAACTGACCTTTCCATCCTCCACCATATCTCGTACAAAGTGGTACTGTACATCTATATGTTTCATCCTAGGATGGAAAGTAGGATTCTTTGCCAGACAAATTGCACTCTGATTGTCACAAAAAATAGTTATTTTCCTTGCATCAAAACCAATGTTAGAACACAAACGTTTTAACCAAATTGCTTCTTTACAAGCATGTGTAGCTGCCATGTATTCAACCTCCATAGTGGACAAAGCAACTACAGCCTATTGCTTACTCATCCAACTTACTGCACCACCATTTAACATGAAAGTATATCCACTGGTGGACCTCCTACTATCAATGTCCCCTGCCCAATGAGAATCCACATAGCCTCGAATACTGAGAGTCCTGTGTGATTCAACCAAGTTTCCATGGTAACACAAAGCAAAATCTAAAGTTCCCTTCAAATATCTGAAAACTCTCTTTACAACATCCCAATGTGTCCTTCTAGGATTAGCCATAACGACTAAGAACTCCCACTGCTTGGGCAATGTTTGGCCTTGTATAGAACATTGCATACATAAGACTGCCTACAACACTAGCATAGGGTAAACTGGTCATCTCCTCCATCTTAGTAGGAGATTTTGGACAGTCCTCAATAGATAGCTTCATTCCCTGCAAGACTAGAACAGCTAACTGCTTGCAATCATTCATGCAAAATCTCTCTAGAACAGTCTTGATATACTTACTCTGACTGAGCCAAAGTTTTCTACTATTCCTGTCCTTGGTTATCTCCATCCCTAGAATATACCTTGCTGCACCAAGATCTTTCATTTTGAAATTAGCAGACAACTGAGACTTAAGATCATAAATCATTAGCTTACTATTGCCTATGAACAACATATCATCAACATAGAGAGCAATAATAAGAACTTGATCACTTTCAGCTTTATAATAGACACAATGATCATATTTTGATCTTACAAATCCCAAAGATAATACAAAAGTATCAAATTTATGGTACCACATTCTAGGTGACTGCTTTAACGATACATAGACTTCTTTAACTTGTAAACTAGTTTCTCTTTACCTTTTTCAACAAAGTGCTCAGGTTGGACATATAAATTTCTTCTTCAAGATCACCATGAAGAAATGTTATCTTCACATCCATCTGCTCAACCTCTAAGTCATATGCTACTGCAAGTGACAAAAGAAATCCAATAGATGTCATCTTAGCTACAAGAGAGAATATTTCCCATAATCAATTCCCTCTACCTGAATAACCCTTTGCAACCAATCTTGCCTTGTACTTTTCCAATAATCGCCATCTAGACCAATCTTCTTTTTAAATACCCATTTGCAGCCAATAGCTTTTATGCCTTTTAGGCAAGGGCAAAAACTCCAAATTTCATTCTTTTCCAATGATTCCATTTCTTCATTCATGGCTTCCAACCAAGAGTCTGAATCAGACATTTTAAAATGCCTCTTTTATAGTCTTAGGCTCATCAATGCTAGAAATTAAAGCATAGGCACAAGTAGAATCTATCAAAGAGAACCCATACCTATCAGGTTGTTTTCTTTCACGAGTTGACCTCCTCACTTGCTGAGGCTGAGGTTCTTCTTCTTCAAACTTTCAGAACTACTTGAGGTCTCCTCAATTTTAGGTACATTTTGAATTTTCAATTCCTTTTATCTGGTGTAGGAGGAATTTCAGCTACATCCTTATTGTTTTCTAACTTTGTCTCTGACTATAGATCCAAAGAAGAAGGTTTCAGCTCACAAACGACACTTCTGTTGTATACAACCTTCTCTGTATCAGGATTCCAAAGCTTGTATCCTTTTATGACAGCACTATAGCCAATAAAAATATATTTGGCAGCCTTGTTCTCCAGTTTAGATCTTTTCACATCTGGCACATGAGCATATGCCTCACAACCAAAAACATGAATATGTCTTAAAGAGGGCTTCTTACTAGACATGCTTCCAGAGGTGTTTTCTCAACAAGAGAAAAATTTGGAGAACGATTTATTAGGTAACATGTAGTAGATACAGCCTCTGCCCAGAACTTCTCCTCCAAGCTAGCACTACTCAGCATACTTCATGCTCTCTCCATTACTGTCCTATTCAACCTTTATGCAACTCCATTCTGCTATAGAGTATAAGGTGTAGTCTTATGTCTTTTAATCCCATGGTCTTTACAGTATCTTTCAAACTCATCAGAACAAAATTCACCACCATTATCATTCCTTAAGCATTTAATTTTTCTACCAGTCTGATTTTCAACAAGGTTCTTAAATTCCTTAAATCGACTGAACACTTCTGATTTACTTTTCAGAAAATATACAAATGCTCTTCTTGAACAATCATCAATGAATGACACATAGTATCTTGACTTAGACAAAGAAGGAACATTCACTGGACCAAATACATCATAATGGATATAATCTAGCAAACCAGAAGATTTATGAGTACTAGAATAAAAAGAAACATAGTGTTGTTTTCCATATATATAGTGTTCATAGAATTCAAATTCAAGGTTACAATCGTTAAGCCCCTCAACCAATTTTTTGTTCTTCAAGGTTTTTAAAGCTTTTTTCCTGTGTGGCCTAGCCTATGATGCCAGGGAATAGTCTTTTTTGCTGGAAGTTTAACTTCCATAGAGTTTACACAATTAGGGATATTTCCCTCTTTACCTCCATGAGTAGCTTTCTGTGACTTTACAAAGACACTGTTACATTGAACAGCCTGTGCATCCAGCTTGTACAGGGTACCAATTCGAGCACCTCTAGCCAGCACCATTGAACCTCTAGTCATCTTACAGACATTTCTATAGAACGTGACTTGTACTCCAATATCATTCAGCTTACTGACAAATAGTAGATTTCAAGCCAGGCCTGGTATGTGCATAACATCATTGATCCCCTTCACTCTTCCATCAGGGAATTGAATTCTGACTCTTCCATGGCCAACAATTTCCAAAGTTGAATCACTTGCCACATACACCTTTCCACCATTGTATTCTTCATACTTTGTAAACTAGTCTCTATGAGATGCCATGTGGAAAGATGCTCCAGAATCAATCAGCCAGACATCATCTGATGTCTGTGTAGCCAAGGCTGCAATGAAGGTGTCTGCATCACTATGAGAAGAATCATTGTCAGAAGAATTCTTCTTCTTCTTCTTCTTCTTCTTCTTCTTTTCCTCTTTACAATCCTTTTGGACATGACCAGGTTGCCCACAATTCTAGCACTTCACTTTGAAATGCTTTCCAGGAGACTTTGATCTCCCTTTTGATTTTGATTTGGACTTCTTGTCCTTCTTCTTGCCTTTCTCTTTCAAGCTTCCTCTAATTGCAAGGGCCTCCTTCGCCATCTCAAAAGATTTCCTTCTCATCTCTTCTGATAACAAAGAACCAACAACATCTTCCATCTTGAAACTAGATGTTGTACTCCCAATAGCCATCACTAGATGATCCCACGAGTTCTAAAAAGAACACAATAATAGCATGTTAAATGCATTCAAATGATCAGCTACAGACCCTCCTTCCTACATTCTCAAAGAGTACAGCTGCTTCCTCAGGAATAGTTTATTCACCAAAGACTTCCCCTAATAAATAGATGCCAGTCTCTTCCACAAGGAAGATGCAGTATTCTCTTCATGCACATTGAGAAGAATGGAGTTTTCCAAATAGAGCCTTATCAACCCCTTAGACTTTCTATCTGCAAGGTCCCAATCCTCTTGCTTCATGCCTGTAGGTTTCACTCTAGACACAACAATCCAAAGATCACGATCCACTAAGAGATCCTCCATCTTAAGTTTCCACAACTCAAAATTGCTACCATTGAACTTCTCTATTTCAATCTTTCCTGATGTGTTAGCCATCTCAATCTATAATTAGAAATTTACAAACTTCTACAAGACTCCCACTAAATAGAATTGACACAAAAAACCCAACGTACCCACAAGGATAACACAATTGGCCAGGCTCTGATATGACTTGTAAGGAAAGCTAGATGCAAAAACAACTCTCCTAACGTCAAAACCTCAGGGAAGAATGTAGAAATACCTTTTAATTTTTCAATTATAGTTCAATTAAGATGCACTTTGAAATAAATAGCAGAAATAGAGAATTAAACAAACACAGATGAACACCAGATTTACGTGGGAAAACCCTTACGGGAGAACAAACCACCACACCAAGAGAGTCACTTTGTATTACAGTAACAAATAATTACATACAGAGTTCTGAATTATCTTTCTGATGCTAGATTACAACAACTTTCACAATGATCAATCTTTTATAGGAACCTTCAAGTTACAATCTTTACAGAATAGAAATCACTCTAATACAATTTGAATTGTTCACACAATTGTTCTTCGAACTAACCATTGAACCCACGAGCATCTGCAACTACAAACTATATTCATGTCATTCCCTGTCTATTGAACTTCCTTACATAACTACCTCAACGGACTAACTCCCAACGGTTCCCATTCGGCTTCTCTGATTGGTCCATGCGACACCACATAGGAAGTCTTCACTCAGTCAAAAAACTTCAAACTATGTTGGCATGTCAGTGAGACACTGACCATGTCTCCTCGATGCCACACCCAACTTAGCATCTAATATCACCAAGAGTTTTCCATCAGCAAGAGGTTCCACTGAGCTTACAACCGTTGCATCGACTTCAACATTGCTATCGGCAAGACTTACTGCTCGCCAAGAGGTTACACCGAGACTTCTTAAGTTATACTGAAGTATCCAATAGTCAGCAAGACATACTGCTATTGCCAAGACATCACAGCGAATATATCATGTTATTCCAAAGTGTATCCACCAGTCGGCGAGACTCATTGCTTTCGCCAAGACCTTATACTGAGGTCCTAAGTCATACTAAGCCATTAGCATTTCCATTGGCATCTATCTATCATTAAGACATTCAACTATCACCAAGAGGTTTTACCGAGATCTCTTATGTTACTCTGTAGCCATACTACTATCAGCAAGACCCCATGAGTCACCAAGACTTCATACGATCGCCTTGAGCTACTCCTATGACTTCAAACTAAACACTGTCGGCAAGACATCCATATCGATAAGACTTCTTACCGAACCATCTCATGTTATCCCGATGTATACTATTGGTGAGACAAAGCAACTATCGCTAGGAGTATATAACAAAACCTCTGAGTTACCCCGAAGACACCAAGTGAATGCTATCAGCAAGACATTCATATCGGTAAGAGCTCATAGAAAAACCTTAAACCTTTCGGCCAAGTCTCTCAGATATATGATAGAATGGCCCGTCGGCCAAAGATATTACTCAATAAGACTTCTCAGCGAGCAACCAAAGGTTATCCTGATGACTCCAATGTATAAGCATTCGGCGAGACTCCTGCAAGGCCACAACGACCTGTACAAAAATAATGTGTCAAAGCTGCTAGTTGGCCAGACATTAACAATATCACACCAACTTGGCTCCAATAGAGGTTATAGCCTGTGATGATTTAGGCATATATTTCCAATAGAAACAGCTAAGGATAATCATCTGATGTGGAAGGTGAGGATTAAAAATGTGGCTATCCCTTCACATAATGAGTTGTTACACATCCTTAAAGATTTCCAAACCTGGTGAAAGAAACCCTTGGTAACCCTAGAAGTTGGAAACTAAGTGATGCCATCGTAATGGCTCAACTTCCTTTCTTTCTTTTATTTGTCTTTTCATTTTGATTGGCTATGGACAAGAGAAAGAGGCTATTACTCATCTATCTATTTAATTGTATATATTTTCATATGCTTGCTCTCTAGACACTTTGAAACTATTCAATACGATATTTTGTTGTGAATGAAATTATTGTTTGTCTTTGAGGATTTAGTTTTATGAAGTGAATATGGGTTCTTAAATATTTTGGTTTTAGAACATCTTAATGCAATATCTTATCTTTGTGTGAGTGATACAGTTTTCTTCATAATTAATTTCATTTCTCATATGGTATTGGGTGTACATTTCATTCTTGAATAGTTTACCTAAAATTGGTCTTTGTGCTAATTGTTCTTGCCTGACATATCTTGCATCTGATATTTAGGAATTTTTTGGATATTTGGTTTTCCTTTACTACTTTTTGGTTAAAAGCATACATGATGTTTGATTTTTGCATTTAAATTCATTGAAAATCTTGTGATGGAGTTGTTCCTCAAAAAAATTTAGAGGATATTTTCCTTTGTTTAAAGGTTAAATATTCAAAGTTGTTTGGTTTATTTTGGCACCTTTCAATCATGGATTGTGATATCTCAAGGTGTCCAATATGTTAACCAAAAAATAGAATTGTTAGTGAAATTTGAACTTAAGAAATTATTAGATGCGGATTTCATCAAACCCATCAGTTATCCAGAATGGATATCAAATCTAGTACCAGTATCAAATCCAACTGGGGGCATAAGGATTTGTACAGACTTCTGAGACCTGAACAAAGCTTTCCAAAAGGATTATTTCCTGCATCCAAGTATTGACATGATCATGAATCTAACAATAGGGCATGAGATGTTATCTTTAATGGATGGCTTCTCTGGGTATAATCAAATAAATATATCCTCTAATGATCAACATAAAACAACATTTACTTGTGCCTGGGGGACCTTCTACTAGAATGTCATGCCATTTGGCCTAAAGAAGATAGGGGAAACCTATCAAAGAGTGATGATGACAATCTTCCATGATATGCTACATACAATAATGGAAGACTATGTGGATGAAATTCTAGCAAAGTTCATTAAGGGAAGATCACTTGGCCAACCTTGTAAAGGTGTTTGATAGGCTAGAACAATATAACTTGAGACTCAACCCAAAAAAGTGTGTGTTCAGAGTAATATCTGGAAAGCTAGTAGGGTATATAGTGTGAAGAAGGGGCATTGAAGTAGATCCTATGAAAGTAAAATCAATACAAGAGATGCCTCCACCAAAGACATTAAATCAATTGAGAAGTTTATAGGGAATTCTACAATCTATTAGGTGATTTATCACACAATTGGTAGACAAATGCCACCCTTTCACCCATCTGTTACATAAAGACATCACCTTCAAGTGGGATGGGAGATGTGACCAAGCATTCCAGCAAGTCAAGGAGTACCTACTCACTCCTTTTGTACTAATGCCACTTATTTCGAACAAAGAAATGATACTCTATGCATCTACCACAAAGTAGCGTTGGGATCTCTCCTAGCCCAACTAAATGATAATAACAAAGAAAGAGCGGTCTACTACATCAGTCAAACACTAGTGAGCTATGAGTTGAACTACTCGCCCATAGAAAGAGCATGTCTCTTGATATTATTTGTGACACAAAAGCTGAGACACTATATATTAAATAGACAAGTAAAGTTGATTTCAAAGGTAGACCCACTAAAATACCTACTAGAAAAAGTAGTGTGAACAGGCAGAATTGCTAAATGGGTAATGATTTTGAGTGAGTTTGAAATACATTATTTGGATAGAAGAGCCATCAAGGGAAAAATCATAGAAAACCAACTAGTAGAGGCACCAATGGAGGATCATAAGCCTCTCATAGTAGACTTCCCAGATGAAAGTATATTGTTGACAGAATAGACAACCCATTGGACCTTATACTTTGACAGGTCCCACACTCAACATGGCTCTGGAGCAGGTATCCTATTTCTCACACCATAGGGAGATAGTATACCCAAGGCATACCGAATTGCTTCCCTTGCATAAACAATATCTTAGAGTATGAAGCTCTAATCACAAGCCTCAAGATGTCTATTGAATGGAGGGTAAAAGAACTATAGGTCTTTGGAGACTCTCAACTGGTGATCAAGCAAGTGAATGATGAGTACCAAACAAAAGATGAAAAACTGATGTCGTATAAAAGGATGGTGGATAGCTTCAAGGAATATTTTGTCACAATAACCTTTGAACAAATTCCTCAAGTCAATAACAAAGTTGTCAATGCAATGGAAACAATAGGCTCACTTCTTGATATCTTGTAGAACATTCCAAAGTATGAGTTCCTTGTGGAGCAATTGCTCGTACCAACATTCAATATCCTAAAATCAGAACTAGTATATGTTGTTGTTGGTCCTAACTCCCCATGGTACCAAGACACATTTGATTACATCCAACATGGTATCATACCAATTGACCTAACACCCACCAAAAAGAAGACCTTTACCTGTAGGACTTCCCGATTCACAATCCTAGGAGATACTCTATATCATCAAAGTTTGGATGGTATGTTACTATGATTTCTTAACGCAAAAGAAGTGTAAAAGACCTTACAAGAGGTACATGAAGGTGTTTGTGGGTCCCACTCTAGTGGACTTAACCTAGTCTAAAAGTTGTTGAGAATGAGGTACTATTGGCCCTCCATGGAACAAGAATGTATTCAATATTCCTAAAAGTGTCATCAATGCCAACAACACAGTGACCTTTTTTACGCACCAACCTAGGAGTTGGAACCCATCACAACACCATGGCCTTTTTTGCAATGGGGATTAGACTTGGTAGGTAAGATTTCTCCTACTTCCTCTAACGACCATAAGTTTATTATTACTACAATGGAGTACTTCACCAAATGGATAGACATAATTCAATTGACCTACATCATCAAAAAATAGATATCAAAATTCATTTTGAATTATTTGACTTGTAGGTATAGAATTCCCCAAGCAAGTATAACAGATAATGGAACCCCATTCAAAAATCAAGATGTCCAAGAGTTGTGTTCCAAATTCTCTATCCAACATAGATTCTCCACACCCTACCATGCCCAAGGAAATGGTCAAGCTAAAGCATCTAACAAAACCATCCTAAAAATATTAAAGAAGATTGTTAATGAAGTCAGTTGTGACTAGCATTTGCAACTAAACCCAGTCCTATGGGCTTATCAAACCAACATCCAAACACCTATAGGTGGGCCACACCTTTCTCCTTGGTCTATGAATTAGAAGTTGTCTTACCTATCAAAGTCAAAATCCCCTCATTGTGAATCTCGCTAAAAGGCATGGTCACATCAACGAAGAGTATCAGGTATCTAGACTAAATGAGTTGGAACTCCTAGAAAAAATGCGTTTAAGCATGTTAAACCATCTTTAGGTTTATCAAAATTGGCTCAAACAAACCTATGATAAAAAAGATCAAGGATAGAAACTTTGAGGTTGGTGACTTGGTCCTTAAAGAGAATCAGAAGGTACAACTAAATCAAGATGGCAAAGACAAGTTTGAACCCAATTAGTTAGGCCCATTCATCATCACAATAAGCTATGGCTTTGGAGCTTATCAGTTGGCCACTCCTAAAGGAGAACCCTTTGTTGAACCATTGAACAACAACCACCTCAAGAGATTCTACACTTGAAGCACATCAGAATACCCTAGGAAAAAGGGTAAAAATCAAAAAAAAATCAAAAAGGTAAAAATCAAATCAAATCAAAAACATCAAAAAGAAAGAAAAACAGTAAAGAGAAATAAAGCATTCTTTTAGTGAAAACCACTTTGTGGCTCTTCTAGAACAGTTACCATAGTGAAAACTTGACAAATAGGCTAGCAGAAGCAAATTAGATTAAAGAGGTCTTAAACAAATATTCATCAGCGTCAGGTCAAAGAATAAATGCCTCAAAATCAAAAGTGTATATACTCAACACAAGTGAGGTCATTGAAAAGAAGAGAGTCAAAATTCTTGGATTTCAAAAAATAGCCTTACCATGTTCATATCTAGGGATACCCTTCTTTTCAGGCCCAAATAAAGCATCATATTGGGTGAAAGTAATAAAAAGACTTAATTCAAGGATCTTGGTATGGAAGGCTAGATGGTTGTCTCTAGCAGGGAGAATTTTATTGGTAAAGGCAGTTTTATCTTCAATACCTAATTATTTTCTTGTAGTTCTTAAGGCTCTAAAATCTGTCATTGTAGAAATTGAGAAAGTGATTAGAAGTTTTATTTGGAAAGGAAACATTGATGAGTAGAAGAAGGTGCCTCTAATATCTCTTGAGGCCATGTCATGTGACAAATATCAAGGTGGAGCAAGTATCCTGAACCTACTGAAAAGGAATAGAACATTTGGTGCAAAACTTGCTTGGAAAATGTATGTTAACCCAAAGGCTAAATGGTGTGGAATCCTACAAAGAAAATATTTTGATAGCATGGATCCTTCAAGAATATTTATTGTTGCTAATCCTCCAAATGGATCGGCTGTATGGAATTTTCTGATCTCATGTAGGAAATTAATCGCTACATACATCTCCTGGGAGGTAAATGATGGTCAAAGTGTCAAATTTTGGGCAGATTCTTGGAATGGGAATCCTCCAATGTAGAATAATCCTGATCTAGTTCATGTAATGGAAATTTTGAAGGAAGTATGGCGGGAAATTTTGATGGATTATGTACAATCAGTTGATTCTATATCAGGTAAAGTCATCTGGAAAAGAATAATAGAACCTTCTCTATCTAATTAGTAGTGTAGTGTGTTATAAAAAGTTTTAAATGAATGAGTGGCCTATCTCTCTTCAAAACTAGATAGATTAGTTTGGGAACCTTCAAGTGATGGTAATTACATGGTCAAATAAGGTTGTAATGCTTTAAGTCAAAATTTAGGACATCTACTTCCCCAAAGGGCCTATTCTTTTTGTTGGGATAGTAAAGTTTTACCCAAGGCAGGGACTTTTTCTTGGTTGGAACTGAGGAAGCAAATATTAACTAGTGATCGGTTAGCAAAATTAAAAATAGTTCACCCTTTCATGTGCTTGTTGTGCAATGAGGGGTTAGAGGAGGTAGATCACTTGTTTGTGAAATGCAAGTTTGCACAACAAAGTTGGGATTTTGTTTTGAATAAGCTTAATTTTTACACCCCTTTTCCAAATTCTTTATGGGATTTGTTTCAAAGTGTGCTACTTCTATTCAAATATTCTTTCTTTGCATGTATACAGAGAGTGGTTCCAACTTCAATTGTATGGAATCTATGGTGAGATCGTAATTTGCACATTTTCAAGAAAGTAGCTTCATCAAATGATGTAGTAAATGAAAAAATAGAGAAGGTAGTTTCTGAGACAATGAATGCAAGTGTTCAAGAGCATAAAGGTATTAGTTCAACATTTACAAACTGGGACAATCACATCCTACATAATTGGAAGTATTTAAAGTTGTCTTTTCTAGGTATTCTTTTGTAGCCAAAGGAAAAGAAGTGTAATAGAAAACACATTAGATGGAAGGAACCCTAGGATGGATTCATAAAGTTGAACTTCGATGGGGCCTCAAAAGGGAACCTAGGAGAATCAAGGGCAAAAACTTGTTTACATGATTCAAGGGGTAAGGTAATAGCACTCAATTCAAATTATCTCTTAAAAGGATTTAATAATTTAGCAGAATCAAAAGCATTGTTGATAGGTTTAGAAATTGCTTTGAAGCTTGGTGTTAAAAACTTACATATTGAAGGAGATTCCTTATTGATAGTCACTGCTTGTAAAGTGAAGAATGTTCAAAACTAGAGTCTCCAATATGTTCTTCAATGAGTTTGGTATTTTCTTGATAGATTTCATAATTATCAAATCACACACGTATAGAGAAGGCAACAAATTAGTTGATTATTTAACTAATATGGGAAGTAATAAGCAAGAGCTATTTGTATTACATGACCTTTCTCGAGTCACAAAATTTCCACAATTAGTGGAGATTGCTCATCAAGATGCCTTAGCTTTGCATGGAGTGACAATATGAAGGGCTTATTTGGTTGACCATCTCTTGCTATGACAGGCCAAAATAGTTGTTGATTATTGCATATTCACAATAATCTACCCCTATATTATATTTACAAAATGGTTTAATTTGGTGAGGCATTGGAATCATATGCTATGGCAATTTAAAGAAATGGGCCCATCAAATTGAGGGTTGGCTAATAGGCTAGAAAGATACTTTTTGATCTTGCAACCAAAGACTATTGTGATGACGTGTGGCTCATAACCACCATTTTTTTCCTCTAACGTGTGTTTTGTGCAGGTATCGTGCATCATGGAAAGGACAAGGGATTTCAAGAAAGCATTTCCAAGCAAGGTAGTTTTAATGATTCTATAGTAAGAGGAGCTACGCACGCAGATTGAAGCATGCCAAATATAAAGGCAATAGATCTCAAGAGTATTAGAAAGCATTTGGGTGATAAAATGCATCATTATTATGTATGTGGGTGAGCATATTTTCCTTTAAATAACTCACGATATCATCATGTAACCATAACCTAGTTTGTCTTCTAGCGATTTGGAGTGAAAATCATTTTGTACAAGATAAAAATGGTTGGTGTGTGCCACTTGCTCAGAGTGGTCTGTTCATTTCGAATGGACTATTAGATGTGGAATTTTAGGGTGCAATTGAAGTCGTAGACATGGGAAAGGCCATTCAAGGGTTATCTGGTGCAAGAGGAGTTGGAGCTAATGGTCATTTTGAATTGTACAAGGGTTGAAGATGTTGTCTGAGCAGTCATTGGTTTCCATGTTATCAATCTGAAGGCGAGAATGGTTCTTTAGCCATCTCAGGTGTTGTCTATCTTTTTCTCAAATCTCATGGATGTTTACCAATCACTAGGAGACTTAGAGAAAGTAGCAGAGAAGTTTGTTAAAGAACAGTTTCTTAAGGAGGATGCTTTGAAATTAGTTGTGCAAAATTACAATCTCTTTAAGGGAAAAGGTTATATAGGGGGTCTGTTCCCTAGGAAAATTTTGTAACAGCAAAAAGTGTTTCAAGAAGTCTATAATGGAATCAAATTGGCTTTCGAATACGACAATGATAGGTTGTTTTTGAAAGCATTGAACAAAAATTCCCAACATATTTTCCCAAAGATGGTGTTTGATTTCAAGGATAAATTTTTTGCAATGTCTGTCCTTTGGTCGCATGTTTGTGTGTTATATGTCCCTAACCCAACAATGGAACAATTGCTTGTGAAAAACTAGGCTTATTTCATTCTAAATGCTCCTCCATCACCCAATGCAGAGGCAGAAAATGTTGTGCATGTGAGAACTTCAAGGTACAAAGGAAAGCAGTGGACTTGGGCACAAACATTGAAGAAGGGAAAGGGGAAAATTCAGTATCGTGTATGGAGGAAGATTGATTTCTTCAGTTGAAATTTTACTTTTGAAAAATTTGATAAAAATGTATAAGGACTGATATTGTTTCTAATGTATAAGGGCTTGTAGTAGGGGGGTATAAGGGCTTGTAGAAAGGGGTTTATAATGACACTAGTTGATAGGGTTTACAGTGTGTTTTTTTGTGGGCTGGATATATTCAGTATAGTTTGCATCAAAATTTTAAATCCATTATCAATATGTAAATATTTTATCATATTAATATATATTATAGGCATACTATGCCTTTTTATCAAAAAAAATAGACTTTCATCATTATCTATTGATACTATCCAAAGAATTCACCCAGTCATTCCATAATAAAGCATGTGTCCAACCATGGCTTGTTACTGATATAGGAAAGTAGTCTTGTCTCGAATTGGGGGAAAATTCCCAACGTTGGTCATGGATTAGATCTTTGTGCGTTCTATCATGGTCAAAATTTTGAAAAGAAAAAATATCTAGAAAACAACAAAAATCATAAAACAACAAAAAACAACAAAATCAAAACAACTACTTTGGATTATTCCTTCACTCAAAATTCTAAGATATCAACATTTGCTTGAACCTCATGGCTAGTTCAAGTAGATTTACCACAACATATCCTTTAGAAATAGAAGTGGAATATCAATCCAAGTTATCAATGTTGTTTGAAAATCCAAAAAAATAGTTACGCTTCGAGTCAACCGGTCGAACTACATGGTCTTTACATGTAAAACGTAGGAAAGGCTTATCTTTGATCAGCTCTTGAGGCCCTAGGTCAGTCCCCTTGGGTTTCTATCATGCTTTATTTCAAATTATTCAAAAAATTTAAAATCCAAAAACATTTAAAAAAAAAAAGATAAAAAAAATAGTCACGTCAAACCAAGCAAACTACAAGCCTATGCATGTACAACGTAGGAAAGGCTTATCTTTGATGATCCCCCAAGGCCCTAGGCTATTCCCTTGAAAACAAAAAAAAACATCTTAGAAAACCAAAAAAATCAAAAAAACCTACTCCATAATAATCTGCAATAAACTTTTCATCCATAATAAACAAATCATCATCTTCACCCTTTGACTAAACAAACAAACAAATAGAGAAAACATCAAAAGCGAGAACTTTCAAGAAAACAATTAGAAATCTTTGATTACAAACAAACAAAAACATTGCCAACATGTTAACTACCTATCTTTTGACAATTCACCAACAACATCCTAAGATATGCCTTAACGAATTTGTTCTTACAATAGACATGATCAACAACGGATAATAGTCTGAATACTCAAAAGAGATATGGCAAGTGATACTGCAACTTTGTTTTATATTTTTATAGTCTTATCTTTATGGTTTATTTTATTGACTCATTCCCAGGATATCTCGAGGATGTCCATAAGGATTTAGAGAAGAAAGAATGGGGGAAATTAAGTGTCATTTTGGTTTGTAGTTTGTAAGATGTTTTTGTGTAACCACCATGGAAAATACTTGCTTTATTGAGTGTATGGAAGTTGTTTTCAAATAATTTTTGCAGCAGGTGCATGTTAGGTATTCTATACCTCTCTATGTAACTGGTCTGAAATTTTTTTAACGCAACCCAACCATATATTTTAGACAAAGTTTTCATATGTCTGGTATGAGTAGGTATATTCTTTGTATGTCACATCAAAGTCCACAAAATGGATACAAAATCACCTTGGTTATTAATACCTTGGTGCATCGTATCTGTTTGCTACATTAAACAGGATTGTTAAAAATGTGAAGTCTCCAAGAAAAGCGAAAGCAACTCATCAAAACTAACAACATCAAATTTCGATCCATCATCAAATAGTTCTTCTAAACTAGCATCAATCCTGCATCACAATATCGTTAGTACCATTATTGGCAACTAAAGTCATTATCTTGGTCCACAAATCAGAATTTTCTCATACCGGTAGGCAAAGTAGAGAACAAAGTATTACTGATAGAAAGAATGAAGAACAAGGTATCTGGCCAGTATGTCAATGTGTATGCTTCACCGGATCATCATTTTGAGTTGTGGATCCCTAGGACAGCTTGTTATGCATCTATGTTATTTTATTGTTAAGTTTTGTATTGTTGCATTATTCGGTGTACAAGTTAGGAGATCTCACAGGATGATATTCTGTTTATTAACTCATTGGTGGCCAACTTAATGAGTGTAGCATGTCATGGATGTATAAGGGATAAATGTTTAAATTTTTTCATGTTCAAGGATTTTTTTGGGGTCTTAGCTATGGTTTGGCTGACCTATATGGATGTGCATCATAAATTGTTCATGATTTGAGCTGACATATGGAGAATATTTGTATTTTATTTGAAGCCGACATATACCGATTGAATTCTTGCTAGCAGATATATATGTCAGTTCAGGAAATTCATTTTGGTGTGTGAGTGTGTGTATAGAGTAGAGCAGACGTGTGTGTGAATATAAGAAGATCAGTTGAGTGAATTCTACTTGTGTAGAAGAGGATTTTGTGAAGCGAATTAAGGCGGAGCAGAGCTAAGTGCAAATTCTAACAGAAGGTTCAGAATTTGATTCATGAGCTTCACTGGAACTGAAACCAAGAATTTGTAGATGCTATCTTCCTAGTTCAACCTTTTGTTGTAATCACAAACATTTTGTAAGGCAGTGAGCCCTCCTTATTTTGAGTAGTGAGCTCTAGGCAATGTGCCTAAATGCATGTGCATTCCCCTTTTCTTCATACTTTTAACAGAGTATAAATTGTGGATTAATCTCTACTGTGTTTTTTCCCCTAACAAGGTTTCCACATAAAAATCTTGGTGTTATGGCATTTTGATTGTTTCCTTCATGTGCTTGCATCTTTACTTTTTTTTAAATGTTGTGAATGGTTTAATATCTGGATTGAAATCTAAATTTTTTTGAACACTGATTCAACCCCCCCTCTTAGTGTTCCTTGAGTCCAATTGGTCCAACAATTGGTATCAGAGCCAAGTTCCTCTATAGAAATTTTAACAGCTTGAGGTGGCTCTTGGATTACAATCAACTCTAGTGGTCTTCAACAACAACTTATGGTGGCACTTGATGATCTTGATCAGTCTAAAGTAGAAGTCATGGAATTAAAATCAAATCTTGTGGATGCCAAAAAATTCATTCAACCATTGAAGGATAAAATCTTTGAGTCAAGAGAAAAGCGAAAGGAACTTTGTGATCAGTTGAAGTAGAAAGAAAATAAAAGTTTGGAAGTTGTCCACCTGAATCAAACCCTAAAAGAAATAACTAAAGAATGTGAAAAACTTGCTTGGAATAATGTTACTCTAAAACTTGAGATGGAATATGTGGCGATGAAGCTAACTAAGGAGATTGAAGAAAGGAAGAAGAATAAGGAGAATTTGGCCCAGTCCTTAAAAGAAAAATTTGAAGAATGCAACAGAGTTAATAGTGAATTCATTTAGCTGGAGATTGAATTGTAACAATCCAGGAATAATGAACAAGAGCTTGAAAGACAGTTATTCACAGAGATGAACTCTCTACTGCAAATGAATACAAGGAGAAGTTTAGGATCAATTCTGCTAAGCTTGATGAGCTGACTAAAGGACAAAAGGATGCAAATGATAAGCGAGGTCTTGGTTATGAGAAAGGAGAAAGCTCTAGATCTGAACATAAGGATTCCAGACAAAGAAATTGGATAAACCGAGACATAAGGTATCCGGAGAGACAACCCAATGCTCAAAATTTTAATGGTTACTGCTTTGCTTGTAATAAATTTGGTCATATGGATTCTCAATGTAGAAGTAAAATAAATTCAAGCAGTCCATCATTTCCAAGTCAATTTTTTAGTTGCAATAAGTTTGGTCATAAGTCAATTGAATGTAGAAGTATGTCTGTCAGTGTAAGGAATGTTAAATGCTACACTTGTGGAAGATTTGGACATGTTGTTAATCAATGCAGATCAAAGGGAAATCAATGGAATGAATGGTCTAGACAAATAAATCTAGCGTGTTACAATTGCAACAGATTTGGTCACATTGCAAGATCCTGCAAGAACAAAAGCATGGATAGAAGAGGTTTGGTATACAAAGGAAGAATTTCACAAAATATGATAAAGGAAGAGGAAAAGTGACTGTGGAAGAAATAAGAGATTAGATAAAGAAAAAATGGGTAAAGAAGAGTGAATCTGATGAAGGAAATAAGCCCGTACCAAAAGCAGCCTCTGGTAATTCCTCCATAAATTAATCTTAGGCCATTGGCCCAGGGGGAGTTTCTCAAGAAAAATCCTTTGTCCCCCTGTCAATTGTTGGCACTGGAATGCAGAAAATTGTAAGTAGTTGTGCTATTAGTCTACGAAGGTATCTATGATCACTTGTTTAGAAATTTGAGATCTAGAAGGTCTGCAGATGGATTCTTCTCTTACTGTATGAGAAAATAGAGTAATTGAAACTCCTAGGGAAAAACATTTAATGCAGTAAAAAGGTTAGGTGCGCAAGTTATAAAAAGGTTATTTGGAACCCTCACTTGTCATCTTGCACTGATGAAGAATAGGAGAGTCTTTGCAGCAAAATTTTGAAGGAGTCAAATCAATTTGGTGGCAAATTCATCAGGTATTTCAGTTGCTTGTAGAATTCCAAATTTTGAGTTTGGTAGAAAATCTCATTTCATACGGAAAGTAAAATGAAGCAAATCAAAATAATGGTGAATTTGGATGAATATAGTAGTAGAAAGATTAGGGATGTGAGAAATATGTTGCCGATCGATGAATTGAAGTGGCTTAAAGGTGTGAAACATAGAAGTTTGGACATTTGGAATGATTTTCCTTATTTCGTAAACACAGAAGTTGTTAGGTTTATCCTGAACAGATTGAATGATGACATTCTAACCTTGGATAAACCCTATCTCATTTTGAAAGAGGTGATTAGAAATCTAACTAGATCATGCAATGTTGGGGATATATTGAAAAATAAGTTGATTCAGAACAAGTCAAAACCCTAATTAGAGTAATAGGAGATTAGATGGCACTGATAATTTCAACAATCAAAGATTTGATAATGAAGTACATTGTGCATGGAATTTCATACAATTTTTTCTTTAGAAACAAGGAAGGTGCAACCTCGATAGGCGCAGTTTACATCTCTCATAAAATGATAATGTAGGATCAAGACTTTGATCTATGCAATTTTCTAAAAGAAAAATTGATGGAGAATGTGCAACTAACAATGGAAGCAGATTACCCCTTCAAGTTTGGTACTTTGGTCATATGCATCATCATGTATTTTATAAATTGCTTGCCTCAAAATGATAATGTGGTATGGAAGGGGAATGAACCAGTTTGTAAGGAAATATTTGAACATTCTAATACTTTGGCAAATTGTGAGCAAGTGTATGCAAATTTCTTTAAAGTTTTGCTAGGGAAGTTTGGAGAAACTAGCATTTCCATTCCGGTAAAAACACTTGAAGTTGGATCATCTTTCGGTAAGATGGGAAAGAAGTAGAAAAGAGCACTAGAGTTTTCTAATGACACTCCTTTGATGCACAAGTCTCAAAAACTTGAAGGAAAAGGCAAAGAATAGGAAATTGTGGATATACTAGATGAAGATTCTGATGAGTACACTCCAGGAGATGAACCAAAATCAGTTGAACTGGATGTAATAATGGCAGATGGAAGTGAAGAAGAAGGTGCTTTATTCAAAACAAAGATATTGCAAATTGTTCAGGAGAAAGATGGAATGCAGAAGATTGTTGAAATTTGGTTAGATAGACCATTATATGAGCAGGACCTAATTGAGAGCACTCTAGGTAGTTATTTTGCACACAATAACATTGGATTGGAAAGTTTATAGAATGTGCTCCCTAAAGAGATGATTGAATGTATTAGGGAAGCTATGGCCTCTAAGTCTTAGGACAAGAAAGAGGAAGAAATAATTCTACATTTGAAGGAGTAGTTCAAGTTATCCCTTACCAAATTAAAAAGGAAAATGAATGTGTTGAGGCAGTGCATAAACTCAGCAAATAACATCTACAACTATTGTCTTCACTGGACTCATGTAGCTGGGAAATATAAAGATAAACTAGAGTAGATTGAAAGTGAGTTAAACAAAATTGGTTAGGATTATAACATGTTTTAGGATCAGGATGGTGTAGTCAAGAAAAGGATTCATGAGTTACAGTCCAAGCATGGAAAATTTCACTTTGCCAGAAACAACCTTGTGGACACTTTTTGGAAAGTAAAGGATTTAACTGAATGTAGATTGGAGTAGTTAATTGAGGTTCTAAGGAAAGGAGAGAAGTTAGAAGAAGCAATTACAAATCCATAACCTCTCATCTAGATTATCAACCGAACATCAGAAAACAACAACTTGATCTTAATCATTGGAATTGCAGTAGAAGCTTGGAAGAAATTTCTTCTAGAAATGAAAGATAAGTACAAGATAATTTTTTGATTGTGCAGTAGTTGTAATTCTTCAAAATTTTGATCAAATTTTTGAATTAGCAAGAAGGGACATCCAAATATGTTTGTCATTGATGTCAAAGGGGGAGAGAGTGCAGTGAAAAATGCCTTGACATTCAAAGGGGGAGAAACATTTTGAAATAAAGTTGTGTTTTGAAATTTTGAGTTTTGGTAGTGTATATCTCTGGTTTCGACACTTAGTCATTTTTCACTAAGTGTTGCCATCAATGCCAAAGGGGGAGATTTTTGGCATATGGCTTCTAGTGTTGTCATTGATGGAAACTGAAGTCATTATCTTGGTCCGCAGATCATAATTTTCTTATATCGACAGGTAAAGTAGAGAACAGAGTATTACCGGTAGAAAGAATGAAGAACAGGGTATCCGATCAGTATGTCAATCTATATGCTTCATCAGATCATCATTTTGAGTTGTGGATCCCTGGGACAACTTGTTATGCATCTATGTTATTTTATTGTTAATTTTAGTATTGTTGCATTAATCGATGTACATGTTAGGAGATCTAACAAGATGATTTTCTATTTATTAACTCATTGGTGGCCGACTTAATGAGTGTAGCATGTTGCAAATGTATAAGGGATAATTGCTTAAATTTTTTCATGTTCAAGCATTTTTTTTAGGTCTTATCTATGGTTTGGCCGACCTATATGGATGCACATCATAAATTGTTCATGATTTGAGCTGACATATGGAGAATATTTGTATTTTATTTGAAGCTGACATATAGCGATTGAATTCTTGCTAGCAGCTATATATGTGAGTTCAAGAAATTCATTTTGGTGTGTGAGTGTGTGTATAGAATAGAGCATATGTGTGTGCGAATATAAGAAGATCGATTGAGTGAATTCTACTTGTGCAGAAGAGGATTTTGTGAAGTGAATTAAGGCAGTGCAGAGCTAAGTGAAAAGTTTGACAGAAGGTTCAGAATTTGATTCATGAGCTTCACCGGAACTAAAACTAGGCATTTGTAGATGCTATCTTCCCACTTCAACCTTTTTTTGCAATCACAAACATTTTGTAAGGCAGTGAGCCCTCCTTATTTTGAGCAATGAGCTCTAGGAAATGTGCCTGAATGCATGTGCATTCCCCTTTTCTACATACTTTTAACAAAGTATAAATTATGGATTAATCTCCACCATGGTTTTTCCCCTAATAGGGTTTCCAAGTAAAAATCTTGGTGTTATGGCGTTTTGATTGGTTTCTTCATGTTCTTGCATCTTTTCTTTTGTTTAAATGTTGTGAATGGTTTAATAGCTGGATTGAAATCTAAATTTTGTTGAACACTGATTCACCCCCCCTCTCAATGTTCCTTGAGTCCAACAACCATATCCATCTTACATCCAAAATGTCGTTAATACATATCATGATGATAATAAAGAAATGAAATATCATGTATCATGTATAAGGCATACATCCATCATATATCACCATTCATCATATGATATAAAATATGATCAATCCATCCATCCACATCATATGCATACATTAGAAAAGTACAAAAACATGTATAAACATACATCATCATACATCATCATCCAAAATCATCACATAACATATAATGAGTTGAATCAAAGCATGTATATCTCATATATATCATCATCAAAAAAAGGAGAATGTCATGGTACATCATCATGGAAACAAGTGTGATAGGATAATACAAAAATATACATATATACAAGGCCACAACTAGAATGATGAATATATATACAAAATAATGTATACAATATAAGACTCTGAATAGAAATATCATAAAGATCAACTAGAAATATGTCATTTCCTGGCTAGAGGAGGAGGACTTTAAAGATATGACTGCACATCAAGATCAAGTTGTCTAACCGAGTGTCCACTTGAATCAGCCCCTATTGCAACACTAGGCTCTCCAAAATTTGGACAATGTTGTGCTCTAGAAACAAAGGCCTCATACAGGGTCTAATAGTATGTCACCTTCTGTAGCAATTGATCTCACTTGGCACAAAGATTGTCATGCTCTATCCTAAGATTGTCCCTCTTAGTGGTAATATCCTACAACTGTGTCTCTACAACTAGATGGTGCCCAATCTTTGTATATCTCTCTATCTTGAAGCCATCTCTCTCTTTCCAAGCTGTGTATCGCTTTGCAGTGAGATTGAAAATTTGTGCCTCAATGACCTATCACTGCAATATCTCAACATCTCTCATAGTCATCATCTTTAACAACTATGCACCTCCATCCCTAGGTGGTGGAGGGGGAGCTTGAACCTGTCCTTGATCCTAAAGCATTTGATCACCTTGTCCACCTTGGGCACCATCCTATTGAGCCCCAACAAGATACTCTACAATTATCTCAATGTGTTGTCTCTCTCCTTAGCAACTTGTGATGCCTGCCCTACCCAATACGAGAACACCAAAAGGATTTGTGAAACTCAAAGGAAGCCATCATGCCCACCACTGATCATAATCAGGAGCAGTATCTAGATTTAGTAAGCCCACTAGATAACCCCATCTGACTAGGGAAAGAGCTCTAAATGCAACAACAATAGCATCTCAATCATCCTGTAAACCCCAAGAATAGACCTCTCTAGTGGTCTGACCAAGCTGAGCCTCATAAGCATCTAGAAATCAACCCTGTCTCTCTCCAAACTACTTGCAAACCCTATCAGGAAGATACCTCTCCAATATAGAGTGTACGTGACTGATCAACCATCTAGTCTGTCTATAGTATACCAACTACTCCTGATCATCAAGCCATGCCTAACAATCCATATATGGTCTCCATACAAAAGCTAGCATGTAATCAAATACACAACGCCAGTAGGAAAGTTGTCCAAGCAATATATAATGCAAAAAATCTACGTAACAATAAGAATATGGATCCCTAGTAGTACAATCCAATATACTATCAGGCCATGTAACTAAGATGTGCTCCTAGGTCCATACATGAAGAAGAGAAATACCATTAGAAATAGACTTCCCACCACGATATGCAACCTCATGCATATCTCTATACAAGTGGGAAAGGAGACATGGACCCCATGCGTACCTAGTCCCATGCTCTAACATTTGCTTGATGCATATGCCCCATCCCATAAGAAACTGTTGGCCTCTCCTATCAGGAAAAAAAAGCTCCAAAACCAAACCATAAAGAACAAGGGAAACAAGATCGACACTACCAACAAAATCTGATAAATATATCTCTAACTGTTGAACCTCCAGATGTCTAACACCAAGAACATGGTGCATAGCGTGGGTATCCCATCAAACAGAATATGTAACAAGCTCTCCATGAATGGGTATATGGAGGATCCTCCACACATCCTCAAGGGTGATGGTGGCCTCCCCTGTAGGTAAATGAAATGAAGAGGTCTTTGAATGCCACCTCTCCGTGAGTGCAATCATCATCACGCTATGACATCTGATGGTGAGCATGTAGCAAATGTGTCACAACTTGAAAACATTTAAAATATCTCACTTTGATACATCAAAACCAAAAATCAAATTGAATAGATCTTGTGGACATCGCTCCCTTGATTGGAGTGGATTAAGGACCACCTACAATCATTCAACCCATGATGTTAAATATTTGCTCTAAAATCACAAAATGAACCTAAAACGATGAAAAAATTGACTTAGGGTTCCAAAAAAGTCAAAAGTGAAACATTTTTAGCAAAGCGATGAAATTTTTAACAAAAGTGATGAAAAAAGGAAAAACCAAGAAATTAAGGCTTAAAACCGATGGAAATATTCAATAGAAAACTCCCAAATGCGCAAAAAATGAAGCAATAAAGACAAAGGTGCAAAATTTAAGCAAAGGAAAAAGTCAAAAGTGGAGAATGAGGTCAAATGCACAAAAATAGAGCAAGTGCGCAAGGAAAAATTGAAAGCAATCTATTTCCAAAGGCAAAAGCACTGAAATCGATTCAAAAGCACAAAATTCCTAAACCTAGTACTATCACCTAGTTGATCTTCATGCATTAATTACACAAACACAGAAAGACAAAAATGAAAATCGAAAGGGTACATACTAAGGCACCGATGCCTATAGGTCATCCAAACTCTCAAACCATGTCTATGCAATGTGGGGCTCCATGAATCCTCACCATAGCTCCTCGATAACTGACAAAACAAGAAAACTAGAGGCAATAATTCTCTATAGACTCAAAGTGAAAATGAGGAAATTAGAACCCTAATTACCTATTTTAACCCATCAAAACCCTAATTTTTGCTTAAGAAACCTTTCTAGATTAAAATTAGGACCTCTTGGGAACATATTAACTATCAACGAAAGACCTATAGACTTAAAACTTCGCCCTCTCCACATCTAAACTAAAATGAAATAGTGTCATGAGCTTGACCTCAAATTTAACATTTTTAGCCAACCTATCGAGGGGGCAACCCAATGTCCTATCATCATTCTATTGATTGTTAGGGCACAATGGGGCATATATCTTTTTTCAAAACTTGATCTTAACATCATAATCTTTGAAACAAAGAAACCAATACTTTGTCTCAAAGAGGGGCAAAATGTAAACATGTAAAATTGACTTAACACTTATCACATGTCCTAAATAACACTTTTGCATTAGCGACATCATTATCATCGAACATCACTACATTTCACATCAAAAGCATCAAAAACCCTAGTTTCCTCTATTAATTGAATAATTAGACATTATTTAATTAATTCACTTTTTCACCATATTTGACAAATTAAATAAATTTCACTTATTTAATAAAGTCCTAAAACCCTAATTTTTGCTATTAATTGAATAGTTAGACATTATTTAATTAATTCACTTTTTCATCAATTTTGACAAATTAAATAAATTTCATTTATTTAATAAATTCATAATCTAACTTAATTCCTTTTGATTAATTAAATAGCGTTGATTATTTAATTATGTCCCTAATTCACTTCATTCCCCTAAATCGATTAAATTATTAAAACATGATAATTTAATTAAATCACTTTCCCTCAAAATTTTGAATAATTGAAATAAACTATTCAAAACATCATCAAAAAGGTCAAATCAAATAAATAACTTTGTTTGCAAAAGTCAAACTTGATTTGCACATTCAACTCCAAAAAGATTAATTAATTAAATCAATTAATTAATTATCCTCACCCACTTTCCTAATTGAGTAAATTACGAACCGTCGATTGCTCAATCTATTTCCTGACAGATCAATCTATTTCTTATAATTCATTATTTCTAGATTTTGATTTTGTTTGAGTTTTTTCATCAATGTTTCAAATCAATCTATTTCTTATCACATTAATTATGTAATCAGTTTGCACAGATTATGCCCATCTAAATCCTCTCAATATCTTTCGACTGTCAATCAAGATATTCTACTACACAATCCAGAGCATTCATTTTGAATCACAAATTTTGTATAACAAACCTCTTTCCTCTCAAAAAAGGATCGAAGAATCAAGACAGTTTATGCAATGAAGTAATACCAAGATCTTAATCGACATTGGACAAAGCTTCAACCCACATCTTTGATCAACACACACACGTTCTTCAAGCATTCACACACATAATGGAGGCTTCATATTGAATTGAACAATCCAACATACGTCAATATGGATACACTTCGACACAGGATGGTAAAGCTATTTCATTTTTGAATTCATTGTTATTGATTTTTGTCAATTTCGTTCTTGAATTCTTAGTTTTATAGTTACATTTTGTGAGTAATGGGCATAAATCAATTAGCATTTTGTTGTTTAGATTATTTTCTAATCATCAACCTAATCTTCTTGCATCTTCCCAATTTCCCCATTACACAACTATTAACTATAAAAAATTAGCTATTAAAAGTTTCATAAAAGAGCTCACAAATTAGTTCTTAATTTTTTTAAATATATTTATAATCTATAGAAAAAATCTCAAAAATCACTAGTTCTTATCATCTTAAAATTCTTAATGATTTAGTTGTTATAGGTGTGAAAAAGTGAAATTTTGGTGAAAAATGTTAATTTCAATGTCCCACTTTGACCAAAAAGTGGGGCATGCTATTGTGGGGTCACCCGTCAATCTCAACATAGACACACTTTTTATGGAGAGGCTTGATAAAACCTATTATAATCAATGCATATGACATTCTCAAGGGAAGCAACAATGGTGGTTAAAAAGTTCTAATGGGGAAGGGGAAAACTAGGGAAATTAAGAAAAATTGGCACACATATCATTTTTTCATTTGATACAACGAAATTTCACATCCACAATTGAAAGACTAATAGAGACACACATGCATACCATAGGCCATGCTTGAGAATGACCTTAGCAAAGCAAAAAAGAATCATTTTGTAAGGTTCTAAACAACATTAAGTTGGACCCCATGTAAGGTCCAAAGCTTGTTAACATAGTCATGAAGTATGCTTTCTAGAGGAGTTCTCCCCACAAAATACCTTATCAAAGTAAAATGCTATAACCACTTGCATACATTATCAAATTTAAGGAAGGGTAAAATCATATACACTAAAGAATTAGAGTGCTTACCTTGTGAAAAACCTTCAAAATAAATTTCTAAGGATGCTTGTTTAGAGTCACCAAACCAGGAACACCCACATGAATTGTTGGGTTGTGTTGGTAATGGAGCATGATTAAATTCTTGATTCAAAGGTTTTGTGTAACCATGTTCAAATCATAGTTTTTGAAAAGGAGTGCGAGGGGGCTTGGCCCTCCAATTCTAACACCAAGGGATCCAAGGCCTTTAAAACTAATTTCCTTGTAATATATAATAACGATAGTAAAATATAATAACTATTATGTATCAAGGGAAAGAGGGTGGTGTTGATGGTGTTTTCTCCACAGCAACAACTCAGAAAGAATATGGAAATCCTATCTCTCTTGAAAGGTAAATCTCTATTAGCAAGCCTCAAGAGATAACCCGAAGGTCTCTAATGTCAGGTCTTGACAATGCATAAACAACTCAGAGATAAATGTGAAAATGTTGGTAATCACAAAGGGACCTTACTACAAGCAAACACTTAATCCTTTAGTTTATCAAATCTAGCAATATGGTGATACTTCGATCCTAAATCTAACCCAAATGATAAAAGAAATAGCAAAAGATATAAGGTTTCAAAGAGATTCCTAGACTTAACACTAAACCTAAGATTAACAATGCAAATGAAAAACACTTGAAATGGACCAATCCCTCAGAAATTGATTCCTACTTGACCCAGATGGATTTGCAATCTTATAGAAATAGTGCAATCTTCTAAGGCATTAAATATTTTTAGATCATGAACATTCATTCAAAACAACCCTATTGCAATCGAAATGAATAAACCTTCATAACTGAACTAAGCTCAATGAATATAAAAGTAAAAGCTAACTTTGCAAAGCAACTAACAATCAGTTGGTTGTGAAAATTATGGACCAAAGATTGTTGCAACACTTCAAGTACTAAATCATAAACACTATCAATTTATCTAACATTAAACCCAACACATCTATCAAATAACTTAAGCAATTTGAAAGATAGAAACACAAGAACCATGCCAGATAAAATTCAACACAAGAAATGCACCAAATCACAATGTCTTCACTTGCATTAAATTACCCAAAGTAGCAACAATTCCAGTAGTTACAGCACTTGCTTGCTTGAAAACAAAACTAACTCCTAACTCTAGCTCCCGCTATACTGCCTAATTCGCTCCAAGAGAAAACTATCTAGCCCTTACAAATGAGGAAGAATGCCATATTAATAGAAACCCTCACGAAATGTCAGCCTAGTTAGGGTTTACAATAATAATCGGCCATAAAACAAGTCGGCCCAAGGAGAATTCAAAATAAACAAAGTGGGCATTAAATGCAATCACTCCATCCAGGTCGGCCTGGGGTCTCTAGCAAAACTCGGTCCAATGCATGTGAAGGAAGAGGATAAATAATGGGATGCACAAATTCCAATGTAGCCTCGCATTAACTGCTTCCCCCTTTATCTTTATTTCGCTCCACCTTATCATGCACCATCAAAATTACCCTTTCCAAGTCGGGTATAGGTGGTAGAGGTAAAACCTTAAGTCTCTTCTCAATAGATTTAATATTTTCACTTAATTGTTCTACCGACTTATCCCACTTAACCTTGTTGGCTTGATATTTATCAATAACTGCAATATAGGTGGCCACATCATCCAACTGATGTTCAGTAACCGGATCTTCACTGACTGGAGAATATACATCTCACCACCATTTTCTCAATTGTTCTAAGCTCAAATTCTTTGGTGCAAACTTATTTCTCCCTTTCATCACTTCAAAGAAGGAAATGCATCTATTATAGATATCGGTCAGGGTGTCTTCAATTTGCCTCCTCTGCTTATGTACCTTCTTCAAAACCTTTTTCCTTATTTGCAAAGCTTCAAACCATTCCCAAGGTCCTGCTGCTCTGGAGGAAGGAAGAATTCCATCACTCACCAGCTTATCCTCAGTATAATCCATGATGGTCTTGGTCTTTTGCAGCAGGAGATTTGTATCCTCCTTATCTTGAGCTAATACATCTTTCAACCAATTTATCAACCTCATTGCATCTCCTCTAGTTGAAAGGATGTATTTGATAGAATTATCCCCCTTAATTTGCACCCCTTGTAACCAGCTTGTTGTGGAAAGAGTAGTGGTCTTCATCCTTTCCAGCTATGTTATGGTCTCCTGTGGTATGAAACTCGCAATAGAAGATGAGGAGCTAATAGATTGCAAAGGCTTCATCAAGTCTTGCAAGTACTTCTTTAATTTCCCATTCTCCTTCTTTAGTTCTTGCTTAGTCTGCACCTCTTTCCTCAACCTACCTAGGATCACTGCACTGGAGCCTTCATAATCTTCAATATCCTGCTCCAGAGAAGTAGGCCCAAGGTTGATGGTTTGTACATTGTAATCCTCTCCAGTTACATCATCCATGTTCTTATCCAAAGCAGCAGTAGCAATGTGGACTACCCTTTTGTTGGCCTCATCTCTTTCAATCCTAGAAATAACCTTGGCTTTCTTCTTTCCTTTACCTTTTCCTATGTTTGCCAATAGTTCATCCCAATTGGGAGGGGTATCATCCACAACAATTTGTTTTCTCTTCAATTCCCTATCCAACCAACCTGGAACAGTGGATTATGACTGTTCCTTACTCTGTCCAACTTCATCACGTTGGTCCTTAGGCGCATCTTCGCTCAAATTTTGCTTCTCAGGAATCTCCTCAGGTTTATCCTCATATTCTTTATCATGGTCTTCTTCTTCATGTACCGGTGATGGAGTCTTAACTGGTGTTTTCTCTCTCTAAGGAGGTCTATCCGCCTCACTTCTAGCAGGTGAATCCTCATATGTTACCAGGGGAGACTACAACACCTTCTCTATTTCTGCCTCGGCACTAAAGAGCTCACCCTCTTGAAATTCTTCTCCTTTTTTTATCTTGGTGAGCTTCTTCTTCCTTGGATTCACCTGGTTCATCATGAGCTTCATGGGAAGGAGGGATATCATCATGTTGTTCTATATCAAGAGTGACTGGAGGGGGATCCTTGCTTGGCACACTATCCTTAGGAGAAGGAGTTCTTTATTTCCTTGTGTACACTTGTGTCCTTTCTCTTGAGCTCTCCACATTTATCACAGGTGGGCCAAATTCCTCCCCTACCTTCGATCTTTCCTTTTCCTTTTGTGATAATCTCACCATTCTTCTTCTCTTTGGCATAGGGACACTAACCTCATTGTCCTCTTTATTAGTTTCATCTTTTGCTAACTTCCTCATTCTTGAAACATGTTTCCTCTTCTTTGTAATTGGTTTCCTTTGTTTTTCGGCTTCATGTTCTTCCTCGGCCTGAGCATCTTTAATTTTTATCTTGAAAGGAGAACTCACCTTGCCCTTACCCTTAGGATCTTACTCAGCTAACTCCTCAGAAATGGAATGAGACTCCAAGTCTCCCATTAAATCATAGGTGCATTGCACACCTTCACTTTCCAACTCCCACATCTTATGCTTGAGCCACAACTTAGTATACTTGATGACTGGAGTCATAAGTTGTTCCAGTTCTATTTTCTCCTCTTCTAACCAGTTTATTTCTCCAACTGGCTTGTCCTTCACTGCCTCATAAGCATGGCCCTAGATCAGATCTCCATCCTCTTCAACTTGATCTGGATGGCCTTCACATTGTAAAGTCGAACCAAGTTAACAGGCAGCCTGGAAAACTTTTTCTTTCTAATCTCAAATTCATCACTGCAATTGGCCCAATAGTCTTCCATATCATCCTTATGGTTGTATTCTCTGCTGGCTTTCTTTTGTGCTTCACTAGTTCTATCAAACCTAGACCTCTTGGAATGGAAGGATAACCCAAGAGTGCTAATTTCTTCCTCAGAAGCACTGGACGAATTAATAGAAGGACATGCCTCACTAGTTCCTATCCTCAAAGGGAATTCACTACCAAATCTAGTCTTATGCTTATCCTTCTTCACAATGGCTTCAAAGTCACAAATTTTCCTCGTGACTTCCAAGAGTATGATATGGTCTATTGGGTACCTTGGAAGTAGATATGGAGCCCTCTGGCAGCCATCTATCCTTATGTATGAGAAGGTGGGAAACTATATGAACCAAGCCCCATACCTTTTGATTAGTTCCTTGGCCTGGTCAGATATCCTCACATGCTCTTCACCTTGCAATAATCTGGTGATGTACATGGTGAATGCATCATTCACCCTCCTGTAGCTCGAGTTTCCCAAATGCAGTTGTGGATAAACCTCATAGATCACATCCTACCTGAACACACCTCTTGTACTTAGCCCCTTGTATTGATGGAATCTTGCAAGCGTGTAGACTAAGTAGGAATTCATTGTGAAGGTCTTTTTTGCAATACATTGCACATCTGCTCATGAATCATAGCACTTATAACACCTAGTCTTTTTCTGCAATACATTACACATCTGCTCATGAATTATAGTTAATATTCTACTCCATCCTTACAATGACATGGAGCATCCAATTTTCAAACATTCCAACACTCTTTGACCCTACCACCCTGTTGAGAAGAGTAATAGCATCATAGTACTCCTTGATTTTTTCTCTGAATAGTTGTTTGGGAAATTTGGAGTAATTAGACTTAGGCTTCTCCAACCATGAGTTGATGACCTGCTGAGGCTTAATAGTATCCTCCTCATATAATTTCATTGCCATATCCATATCAAAAGCCACCACATGAGATCTATTTGGCATGTCAAAGGTTTGGGCTATAGACATAGGATTCAAATTTGCTACAATTCTCCCTTGAGGGCCAACTATCCTCTGTGTACCCTTATCATAGTACCTTGCACATTTGGGCACTAACTCATAACATTGCACCGTATAAGGAAATCTAGCTACATGTGCCAATCGCGATTCCAAAGTCCTTTTAGCCAACAAAGGAAGGTTATGCTCTGCCATCTTGGTAGTGAATATAAGATTTTTCATGTAAACAGACTTCATAGGAGCCCCTTGCAACCTTGGAATTCTAAAAAAATATGTGTAAAATGTAAGACCCAAGTACATTCTGTAGTTAACTCAATCCCTTGATTTATCCACTCAAAAAACTTAATATAGATGACACCAAATAAAGGGCTTTCACCAACTGACTCCAGAAAAAAAAAAGATTAAAGTTTGTAAAAGAAATATTCAAAATAGTTCCAAATAATAATATGATTTCCATGCAGGTGCAACACATCCAGAAGAAAATAGGAAAACCTCCAAAGTAAGAGCGGAGCAAAAAAACAAACCAAACCGAAAGCACACCTAAACTAACAAAAACAAACAAGACAAAAGCAAATTTGAAAGGGAAACCTACTCTAACCAAAGCAAAACAGAGCAAACAAAAACAAAAAGGAGACCTAATCTAACTATATACAAGGAAAGAGTTGCACACAGCTCAAGATTGGAAATAATGTTTCAAGTACTGCCCATTGATAGGCAGTGGAATATCTTCCCCAGTGAGAGTTTTCAAGCAAAAAGCATTATCTCCTAGGATCTCTGGAATCTGATAAGGGCCGAGCCAAAGTTTGTCAAATTTACCATGCTCCCCCTTACAGTCATGGGCTTCATCCCAGTAGAGAACCAAGTCAGAGATTCGAAAGGCTTTTACCTTGGCTCTTCTATCAAACCACCTTTTGAATATCCTCTGATGTTTGGCAAAGTTTTCAAGGGCTTCATCTCTTTTCTCCTCAAGGTTTAACAACTCAACAAGTCTGGCCTCACGTTTATCCCCTTCATCATAATATTCATTATTGAATTGTAAGGTGGGGATTTTTAACTGAATAGGAAACACAAGTTCTAACCCATAAACTAGGTGGTAAGGGGATATTCCTATGGAAGTCTTGTGCCTTGTACGATCTGCCCAGAGAGAAAATATGAGTTGGGTGTGCCAATCCTTAGGATTTCTTTCTAACAATTTGCAAATAATAGTCAGGAGATTTTTATTGGAAGACTCAGCCAAACCATTTCCCTGAGGGTAATAATTGGATGCAAACTTAATTATAATTCCATGATCAAAGGCTCGGTTAGATAATTTAAATGATGCAAATGCAGGACCATTATCACAAACCAAGGACATAGGACATCCAAAATGGTTAATAATACCTTATTCAATGAAATTGATTACCACCTCAGAAGTACATTGCTTGCAGGCAAGAGCCACAGTCCATCTCGTGAAATAATCAGTAACAATGAGAATATACCTATGGCCTACAGAGGAAGACAAATTGATTGGACTTATGAAGTCCATTCCCCACTATGTGAACAGTTTTACCTAAAAGACTGGTTGAAGTGGGAGTGTTGCATACTTCTCTCTGGTTGCTGTAGTCTGAAACACATGATAAGTTCTGACATGGTTGTGTGTGTCCTTGAACAATGCGGGCCAATAATAACCAGCTCTCATAATCTAATTCATTGTAGAAGGTGCAGATCCATGGCCTATACCATATCTGTCATGAAATTCCACCATTACCCTTTCAGATTCTTCTTTTCCTAGGAACCTTAAGTAAACACCATCATGATTTTTCTTATATAGAACAGCTCCCTTCAGCATGAAGCTGTCACTCTTCAAATGCAATTCCCTTCTCTGTACTGCATTAAGATGGCTAGGACACCTTTGAGTCAGGAGATAGTGAACGATATCATCATACCATTCCCCGAGAGAGACATCTTCGAGATTGTAATGCTGGGTTGCAAGATCAGGGCCCATTTCTGCCATTGTCCTTGTAAGTCCTTGCCCCCTTACCAGCTTCATAGGTTGAATCTCAATATTGTATTCCTGTAACATAGTTACCCACTTAGCTCTGCGCTCTCCTAGCTTATTCTGCATCAACAACAGCTTGACTGCGGGATCAGAAACTATTGCAAAGACCTTGTTTCTGAGGATATAGTGTCTAAATTTCTTCACAGCTTTGACTAAGGCATAAGCCTACTTCTCCACACTTAGGTACCTTAGTTCTGCATCTTTCAATGTTGCACTCATAAATGCTATGGGATGTTCATTTCCTTGATCAAATTTTTGGGTCAACATAGCAACACAGGAGTGATCAGAAGCAAATGAATATATATAGAATGGATTAGCATAATCTAAACTCACCAAAATCGGAGCTTCAGCAATAGCCCTTTTAATCTCTGCAAATGCTTCCTTAGCTTCTGCGCTCCATTCAACTTTAGCTTCCTGCTTCAACATTGCATTCAGTGGCTTTACTATTTCTGCAAATCTAGTGATGAACTCCCTTACAAAGTTGATTTTTCCAAAGAATGATTTCATTTCTTTCTTGCTAGCAGGTGGCTGGATCTTGAGTATAGCTTCCACTCATTTCGGATCAATGGTAATTCCTTTCTCAAAGATAACGTGCCCCAACAATTTTCCCTTTGTAACTCCAAAGATGCATTTCTTTGGGTTGAGAGCCAAACTCTCTACACTTCTGAAACAAATTGCACAAATATGCTATATGATCACCTCTCTTTTTGGAAAAGACTATCAAATCATCCATATAAATTATTATGCATTTACCAATTATGTCCTTAAAATCAATGTCCATGGCTCTCTAGAAGGTGGCTCCAACATTGATCAAATCAAAGGGTATCCTCCTGTAGGAAAAAGTACCTCACTTAGTGGTGAAAGCAGTTTTATGTCTATCCTCATATTGTACCATAACTTGATTGTATCTAGAATAGCCATCCAAGAAAGACATCATTCGGGATCCATTGACAATTTGAAGTACTTCATCTAGCGAGGGTACTGGATAATTATCTTTTTCTGATGCTCTGTTAAGGTTCCTAAAATCCACACAGAGTCTTATTTCACCATTCTTTTTCCTTATAGGAACCAATTTTGCAACCCAGGTTGAATGTCTAACTGGGAATATGATTCTAGCAAACAACAGCTTTTGCACTTCCTTTTGAATTACTGGTTCCAATAGAGCATTGATTGGCCTCTGCCTCTACCTAAAGGGTCTTACTCCTGGATTAAGAGGGATAGTGTGAGTTATAATTGATGTGTCATAGGTCTTCAAGTCTTCATAACTCCAAGCTATCACATCTTGATATGTATGTAATGCATCAATTATGCCTTTCCTCTCTTCTGGAGTGCACACATTGCCAATGAAGACATTTTTGACATCATCTTGAGTCCCCAAAATATACTTTTCACATTGTCCACTGATGGACTCTTTCTTGGCATCTTGTTCTCAATCTTTGACCTTATCCAGATCAAAAATCCTTTCTAACTGCACCATTCCTCTGGGAATAGTATTAGTCTTTAGATTAATTACCCCTTCCAAATCCATCTTTGCTTCTTGGAGTTTAGTTTCATCAATAATTTGAGAAGCAAAGACATATAAGCTTGTGATAAAATCCAAAATATTCTTATCATCTTCAAATACCTGAAAAATTGGTAATGTTTTTAGGTACTCAAGGTACTGGGGTCAGTTCCACCGTAAACTTCTTCAATCCAGAAAGAGACAGAGGTTGCAATGTACTAGCTACCTGAGCAAGGGAGTCAGTTGTTGTTTTTTTTACCATGTGGGATCAACTGAATGTTGAAGGCATCAAATCCTTCAATGAGGTCCCATACTCTATGCCTATAATTGGTCATTCTTCAGTCATGACATGAGTATTTCCTCTTGACTTGTTTGACCACTAACTCAGAGTCCCCAAAGACTTGCAAAATCTTAACCTTTATCTTTAGTGCCATGAGCAACCCATGAATCAAAGCCTCATATTCTACTACATTATTTGTACAATGAAATTGAAACCTATGAGCAACAAAGAAATTTTTACCTCTTGGACTAATTAGCTCAAATTGTGCCCCAACTCCTTGCTTTGATTTGGATCCGTCAAATCTTAAAGTCCAACAACCAGCAGTTGCAGACTTTCCCGCTGTATCTCTTGCACTATTGTTGCTAGAGGGTTCTTCAAAAAGCATCACTTTCTTTCCTTTAGGATCCTCTTGAACATTCTGGATATTAATTTTGACTACTGGAGTGGGGTTGATACACTCTTGTATTTGTTCTATTGCAGCCTGGCACAAGCAATAGTCCAATTTTGAATGGGGTGCATTATGAACCCTACACCAATTTGGTAAGAGTAATTCTCCAAAATTCATTCCTCTACCCAACTGAACCTAATCTTCAATACACTTTTGAATGAATTCCTGGAAACTTTCCAACAAGACGAGTTGATTATCTTGAGGGACATCATCACTTATTGGTTCCACCAAGGCTTCAATACCACTAGATTCAGCTGTGAGATCAATAGGCACAGCATGTAACATAAGGATTTCTTCTACATCAAATTCCTCAAAATGGGTTACAAGCACATAATTGCCCATGCTCACCTCAGATATCAGAATCTCATTCGAAGTGTTCTGATATTCTGTAATCATATACTTCATCCTGAGTTCCCTTTCAATCCTAATCTAATTTGACACTCCCTTCTAGGGAAGCCACATATGAGAGTGGTCAGTTGATACATATCCATTCAAGGCCCTGGTAAAGTCTCTTCCCAAGATTAGACCATAATCATCAAGTATATCAGCCACCTGTATATTAATAACCTGTTGAATTCTATGGTGAGAGATAACCTGCATATGAATCATGTTCAACTCCCCTACAACATTAACCTTAGTTCAATCTAGTTGCGTAACTTTCTTTTGGGAGTCAGCAAGACTAATCGCTAGGTCTCTACAAACACCAAAAGGCATTACATTGGTAGAAGCACCTGAATCTAACAAGCAATTGTGTAGGTTTTTACCAAATATGTGGACAAAAATCAGAAATGGAGGAGTATCTGTTTTCCCCTAGAACAAGGTCAAGGGAGCATCCACCTGAGCAACTTGAGTTTTTTCCTTCTCTTTACCTTTATCTCCAGGTGGTCTATGAATCTGATTATGAATCTGATTGTGCCCTTTTACTAGTTGAGAACTGAATGCTTTATTAACACTCTCACTAACTGAATTCTCTTGTGATACTGAGCTAGCATTGTAAGCTCCTAAAACTGCATTTCTAATAATTAGAACTCTCAATAATTCATATGCAAAGAGGCTTACCTTTAGCTTCTTGAGTTCTTCTACAACATATATGGCCAGTTGTTCCGTACTTAGATAAGCAGGGGTCTCTTTGGGACATTCCACCACCCTGTCTTTGCTTGCTTCAACACTCTTTCCTTTTGATGGATCAATTTTTGCTTGTCCTTCCTTTGGCAGGTACTATTTAGGCACATGAGGATATAGTGGATTATTACTAGCATTGGGATCTAGAGGTGTGGTGAAGTTGTTTGGAGGGATGGAAGTGGTGAAGGGGCCCCCAGCCTATGGACGTTTGTGTGCAGGTCCCTCAAATCATATTTCTTAACAGGCCTCTGGAAGGTTTGTACCTCTTCAACATAAGCTTCTTCTTCATCCATGGGGCCATTTTCATTCACTGCATTTTCATCAAACAACTGTGTAATCTCATCCCCATTGCACACATGATCCGCCTCTTCCTTCGGCTGGTCTGATTCTTCTTCAGGCACATTTTCCTTGCTCTGTGGAAAAGGAGCATGATTTAGTACCAACACTGATGAATTATAGGGAGTAGATGACACCATTTCCTAACTACTTGCATTATTCTCCACTTCATACTGAAAAATTGAAGCTATTGTCTAGAACTCTTGACAATCTAACTTAAAATGTTGACTTGTTTTATGGAGCCTACACCATCCTGATAAAGCAGCCTCAGCTAAATATACACCACTTGGAGGCTTCTCTTGATTGACTAGTTGATCCAATGGGGTGGGAATACCTCCATTATTAGGCCTCATATTCCAAGTCTTGTTCTGTCTAGGTGGTTGCCTCCTGTCGAACCCTTGTCCACCAACTTTCCCTCTATCAAAGTTCTGGCCTGAAGATTGTCTGTTATCATAATTCTACCCTCTGTTATTATTATATCCTCTGTCATTATTATATCCTCTTTCAGGATGTTTCCCCTATTAAAATGATGTCCTTGTTGATTTTCCCGACTTTCTTTGCTATGATTGAACTGCATACTTCTCTGAGCAGCTTGCAGTTGACTGTTTTGGTTCCTCAAATAAGTTAACTCCATATTTAGCTTCTTCACTTGTTCAGATAATTCATCCAGTCTCTCCTTGTCAGAATTTCTATATGGAGGCTAGTTCACATTATTTTGGGGATATCCTACTGCAGTATTGGCATTCAGTGATTGGTTTAATACTTCAAAATTCTACAAATATGTGGGAAAACTAGCCTGAGGCTGTGGATGAAGAGGTTGATTTACATTTTGCTGAGGGTAGCTGATTGTGGGTGGAACTTGACTCACAGGAGGTCCTGGGTGAGGGACCAGAGGCAGCTAAAGTATTGGATTCATGATAGGAGTGTGATTAGCGAGAGCCTAATTAAGAGTTGGGACTTGCCCAGGGTGAGCAGCGGGTCCTAATGACGGTAAAGGGCCGGCTAGGTGTTGTCTTAAATCAGTACTAACCTTCACAGCCTCAGCGTATGCATCAAGTAGGGTGTTAGGAGGGTTGTTTCTCCATTTCATGAAGGTGGTCGTCAGACTATCAAGTCCCTCATAATAGACTTCTAAAGTAGTGGGCTCATCAAATACATAAGGAGTCTGTAGTCAGGTATAGGCATGATGAAACCTGTTGTTAAAGGACCCTATAGGCTCATGGACTTCTCTCTTAACATTAGTGAACTGAAGATAAAGCTCATTGGGACTAATGGGAATCCTAAACTACTGTAAGAATGCAGTCTCTAGTTCAGTCCAATTCTGAATAGACCCAACAAGCAAATGATTATACCAGTAGAATGCATCTTCCCCCAAGGAATAAGGAAAGAGTCTACATGCTACATCCTCATGATTGATTCCTCTATCCTTAAGGCCAGTCTGAAAGATCCTGATGTGTTCCTCAGCAGTTTTATTGGGATCATTAACATGGAACTTTGAACAAAAGTGTTCAGGGTTCTTGGGCATGACATTGTAATTAGTGAAAGTCAATGGAGATGGGTTATTAGCTAGGAAAGCCATTGGTGGAGGTGGGGGTGGTAATGGTTGATTTATGGTTGGCTGAGGTTGTTGAATGGGAATTTCCTCAGATGAAGATGAAGATGAACTTGATGAAGATGGGGATGATGGACATGATGGAGGTGGCTGGGTGGATGATGATTCTCCCCTTATGCTAGTCTTTCTTGACCTAGTAGGGGCTGGTAATTCTTGAAATTCCTCCTCCCCTGGAGTAGATATGGTTCTTCTAAATCTTTCAAGAGAGATGGCAGACATAAATTGATCCAGCTTGCCTATTCAGGCCCTCCTTCTAGCACCAATCTGTTGATGGTGTTTTCTGCACATCAACAACTCAGACAAAATATGGAAATCTTATCTCTCTTGAAAGGTAAATCTCTATTAGCAAGCCTCAAGAGATAACCACAAGGTCTCTAATTTCAAGTCTTGACAATGCATAAACAACTCAGTGATAAATGTGAAAATGCTAGTAATCACAAAGGGACCTTACTACAAGCAAATACTGAATCCTTTAGTTTATCAAATCTAGCAATATGGTGATACTTTGATCCTAAATCTAACCCAAATGATAAAAGAAATAGAAAAATATATAATGTTTCAAAGAGATTCCTAGACTTAACACTAAACCTAAGATTAACAATGTAAATGACAAACACTTGAAATGGACCAATCCCTTAGAAACTGAATCCTACTTGACCCAGATGGATCTGCAATCTTATAGAAATAGTGCAATCTTCTAAGGAATTAAAGATTTTCAGATCATGAAAATTCATTCAAAACAACCCTATTGCAATTGAAATGAATAAAACTTCACAATTGAACTAAGCTCAATGAATATAAAAGTCCAGGCTAACTTTGCAAAGCAACTAACAATCAATTGGTTGTGAAAGGTATGGACCAGAGATTTCTGCAACACTTCAAGTACTAAATCATAAACACTATCAATTTATCTTACATTAAACCCAACACATCTATCAAATAACTTAAGCAATTCCAAAGATAGAATCACAAGAACCATGCCAAATAAAATTCAACACAAGAAAGGCAACCAATCACAATGTCTTCACTTGCATTAAATTACCCAAAGTCGCAACAATTCCAGTATTTTGTTACAACACTTGTTTGCTTGAAAAAAAAACTAACTCCTAACTCTAGCTCTTGCTATACTGCTTAATTTGCTCCAAGAGAAAACTATCTAGCCCTTACAAATGAGGCAGAATGCCATATTAATAGAAACCCACAAGAAATGTTGGCCTAGTTAGGGTTTACAATCATAATCGGCCATAAAACAAGTCAGCTCAAGGAGAATTCAAAATAAACAAAGTGGGCATTAAATGCAATCACTCCATCCAGGTCGGCCTGGGGTCTCCAGCAAAACTCGGTCCAATGCATGTGTAGGAAGAGGAGAAATAATGGGAAGCACAAATTCTGATGTAGCCTCGCATTAACTGCTTCCCCCTTTGTATTTATTTTGCTCCACCTTATCATGCACCATCAAAAGTACCCTTTCCAAGTCGGGTATAGGTGGCTAAGGTAAAACCTTAATTCCTCAATAGATTTAACATTTTCCCTTAACAGTTCCACCAACTTATCCCACTCAACCTTGCTAGTTTGATATTTATCAATAACTGCAATAGAGGTGGCCAGATCATCTAACTGATGTTCAGTAACTGGATCTTCATTGACTGGAGAATATACATCTCACCACAATTTTCTCAATTGTTCTAAGCTCAAATGCTTTGGTGCAAAATTCTTTCTCCCTTTCATCACTTCAGAGAAGGAAATGAATCTATTATAGATATCGATCAAGGTGTCTTCAATTTTCCTCCTCTACTTATGTACCTTCTTCAAAATATTTTTCCTTATGTGCAAAGCTTCAAACCATTCCCAAGGTCCTGCTGCTCTGGAGGAAGGAAGAATTTCATCACTCGCCAGCTTATCCTCGGTATACTCCATGATGCTCTTGGTCTTTTGCAGCAGGAGATTTGTATCCTCCTTATCTTGAGCTAATACATCTTTCAACCAATTTATCAACCTCATTGCATCTCCTCTAGTTGAAAGGATGTCTTTGATAGCATTATCCCCCTTAATTTTCACCCCTTGTAACCAGTTCGTTGTCGAAAGAGTAGTGGTCTTCATCCTTTCCAGCTCTATTATGGTCTTCTGTGGTAGGAAACTTGTAGTAGAAGATGAGGAGCTAATAGATTGCAAGGGCTTCATCAAGTCTTGAGTACTTCTTTAATTTCCCATTCTCCTTCTTCAGTTCTTGCTTAGTCTGCACCTCTTTCCTCAACCTACCTAGGATCACTGCACTGGAGCCTTCATAATCTTCAATATCCTGCTCCATAGAAGTAGGCCCAAGGTTGATGGTTTGTACATTGTAATCCTCTCCATTTACATCATCCTTGTTCTTATCCAAAGCAGGAGTAGCAATGTGGACTACCCTGTTGTTGGCCTCATCTCTTTCAATCCTGGAAATAACCTTGGCTTTCTTCTTTCCTTTACCTTTTCCTATGTTTTCCAACAGTTCATCCCAATTGGGAGGGGTATCATCATCAACAATCTATTTGCTCTTCAATTCCCTATCCAACCAACCTGGAACAGTGGATTATGACTGTGCCTTACTCTGTCTAACTTCATCATGTTGGTGCTTAAGCGCATCTTCGCTCAAATTCTGCTTCTTAGGAATCTCCTCGGCTTTATCCTCATATTCTTTATCATGCTCTTCTTCTTCATGTACCGATGATGGAGTCTTAACTGGTGTTTTCTCTCTCTGAGGAGGTCTATCTGCCTCACTTCTAGCAAGTGAATCCTCATATGTTACCAAGGGAGACTGCAACTCCTCTATTTCTGCCTCGACACTAAAGAGCTCACCCTCTTGAAATTCTTCTCCTTTTTTATCTTGGTGAGCTTCTTCTTCCTTGGATTCACCTGGTTCATCATAAGCTTCATGGGAAGGAGGGATATCATCATGTTGTTCTATATCAAGAGTGACTGGAGGGGGATCCTTTCTTGGCACACTATCCTTAGGAGAAGGAGTTCTTGATTTCCTTGTGTACACTTGTGTCCTTTCTCTTGAGCTCTCCACATTTATCACAGGTGGGCCAACTTCCTTCCCTACCTTGGAGCTTTCCTTTTCCTTCTATGATAATCTCACCATTCTTCTTCTCTTCAGCACAGGGACACTAACCTCATTATCCTCTTTATCAATTTCATCTTTTGCTGACTTCCTCGTTCTTGAAACATGTTTCCTCTTCTTTGCAATTGGTTTCCTTTGTTTTTCTGCTTCCTGTTCTTCCTCGGCCTGAGCATCTTTAATTTTTATCTTGAAAGGAGAACTCACCTTGCCCTTACCCTTAAGATCCTACTCAGCTAACTCCTTAGAAGTGGAATGATACTCCAAGTCTCCCATTAAATCATAGGTGCATTGCACACCTTCACTTTCCAGCTCCCACATCTTATGCTTGAGCCACAACTTAGTATACTTGATGACTAGAGTCATAAGTTGTTCCAGTTCTGTTTTCTCCTCTTCTAACCAGTCTATTTCTCCAACTGGCTTGTCCTTCACTACCTCATAAGCATGGCCCTGGATCAGATCTCCATCCTCTTCAACTTGATCTGGGATTGCCTTCACATTGTAAAGTCAAACAAAGTTAACAAGCAGCCTAGAAAACTTCTTCTTTCTAATCTCAAATTCATCATTGTAATTGGCCCAATAGTCTTCCATATCATCCTTATGGTTGTATTCTCTATTAGCTTTCTTTTGTGCTTCGCCAGTTCTATCAAACCTAGACCTCTTGGAATGGAAGGATAACCCAAGAGTTCTCATTTCTTCCTCAGAAGCGCTGGCCGAATTAATAGGACATGCCTCACTAGTTCCTATCGTCAAAGGGAATTCACCACCAAATCCAGTCTTATGCTTATCCTTCTTCACAATGGCATCAAAGTTACAAATTTTCCTTGTGACTTCCAAGAGTATGATATGGTCTATTGGGTACCTTGGAAGTCGATATGGAGCCCTCTAGCAACCATCTATCCTTATGTATGAGAAGGTGGGAAATTGTATGAACCAAGCCCCATACCTTTTGATTAGTTCCTTGGCATGGTCAGATATCCTCACATGCTCTGCACCTTGCAATAATCTAGTGATGTACATGGTGAATGCATCATTCACCCTCCTATAGCTCGAGTTGCCTAGATGTAGCTGTGGATAAACCTCATAGATCACATCCTGCCCGAACACACCTCTTGTACTTAGCCCCTTGTATGGATGGAATCTTGCAAGCGCATAGACTAAGTAGGAAGTCATTTTGAAGGTCTTTGTTTGCAATACATTGCACATCTGCTCATGAATCATAGCACTTATAACACTTGCCCAATGATAGTTAATATTCTGCTCCATCCTTACAATGACATGGAGCATCCAATTTTCAAACATTCCAGCACTCTTTGACCCTACCACCCTGGTGAGAAGAGTGATAGAATCATAGTACTCCTTGAATTTTGCTCTAAATAGTTGTTTGGGAAACTTGGAGTAATGAGACTTAGGCTTCTCCAACCATGAGTTGATGACCTATTGGGACTTAATAGTATCCTCCTCATAGAATTTCCTTGCCATATCCATATCAAAATTCACCACATTAAATCTAGCTGGCATGTCAAAGGTCTGGGCTATAGACACAAGATTCAAATTTGTTACAATTCTCCCTTGAGGGCCAATTATCCTCTATGTACCCTTATTGTAGTGCCTGGCACATTCGAGCACTAACTCATAACATTGCACCGTAGAAGGAAATACAACTACATGTGCCAATCCCAATTCCAAAGTCCTTTTAGCCAACAAAGGAAGGTTGTGCTCTACCATCCTGGTCTTGAACTCCTCAGATTCCCATAGTCCAACATTAGTATCAGTTACCTCTGACCAGACAAAAGTAAGCTTTGTCTCCGGAATTCTACTCTTGATGTCCATTTCAATTCTTTCTGCTTCAGAATTGAAAGAGCCCTCTGCACTTGGATCCATCACCTTACCCTTGGTTCCACCAGTCACTTCTTTACTTGACTTAGCCTACATCCATCAAAGAAATCATAGTAAAGATTAGATAAAACCCAAGGTAATTAATCACCAATAACATATTCATCCTCAAAATGAGTCCCAATAATGAGCAAGATTCTCCACATCTCATAAAAAAAAAAATCATCTCGAAGTTCGGGTTTTCAAACCATCCGCAGAATCGAGGCCAGAGAGGAATTTTGGAAAATTCCAAGCCAGGCGGATTTCAACGAAATAAACATGAAAAGCATCCCTTAGTCATTTAATAAATCATCATAAGCTAAGAAACAACATGATACATCCTCAAACAATTCAAATTGATCATACAATGCATAATTATCAGTTAACACGCCATGCTATCTCTCCATCCTTCATTTTCAACAAAGTTCTGGAGAAATCCGCCCAAGACAGAATTTCGCGAAAACAATAATGCCATATGAATTCCGGGAGAACGAAGGGACAAAGGAGAACTTAGGAAAATCTGGAATTGACAGAAATCTGTGAAGAAGGCTAGATTCTAAAATTCAACATATTTCAGGAAAATGGAGAGGACAAGGAAAATCGGGGAAATCTGCTAGTGAAGGAAAATCCCAAAACTGAAGGAAAACCCGAATATCGACATTCTCTCACAATCTCGCTCAAATTGATCGAATGATCACAAATTTGAGGAATTTGGGCCTGCAACAAGTTTGATTTGAACCTCCTACTGATTTTCTTTGAACTTAAGGCTCCTCTTAAAGCAAATCGAAAGGAAATGGCAATGCCCTAGGCGTGAAACCCTAAAGATCCGCCATTGATGCACAGACAAGCTTGGGGTTTAGGTTACTCAACTGCTAAGTTTCAAAGGATCGTTATGGCCCACAAGCAAGTAAGATGAAAATGAAAAACAAACTTGAAACTCACTTGGGGAATCATCAATCTAACATAATCAAGCAACCCTAGCTTCGAAATTCCCAAACATACAAAAATTCAAACTCCAAGCATATCCAGAACGAAAGAATCATTCACATTCATCAATCAAAGAGCAAGGCAATACGTACATACCATTTGACGAAGTGAAAATCGATTACAACAATGACAAATAACAGTTCTAAACGCCCAACAAACAACAACTATGACACCCAGGGAATCACCACCAAATCCAACAATCAGCAAATTTAACACACCAAAGCCGACCCAACACCTCAGGATCAAGCACTTCAACTCAATAGAACGCACATGAAAAAGAAGAATGGCATAAACTTCCCCGAAAATCGACTAAATACCTCCCTCAAAAATCGTACAAATGACATTAATGCAATCGACAAGACATCCAAAACCAAAATCTGGGAACCCGACAAGACAATGGACATTCGGAAAAATCCGATCACGACGGAATTTTGCGAAGACCCAAAAGTTTCGAACTACAGTGCAAGCAAACAAAACCGGGTTTAGAGAATGTCCGGGGAATTCCACCAGGAGTGGATTTTCCCAAAAGCAGTAAAAAACCCTAGATAAGCTTAAAACTTAAGATTTTCAAAGTGCTTCCTAGAAAGGGGGCATTTGCACGAATAAGATAAACATTCAAGCACGTGCAAAGGTAACAAAACCTCAACATAACAAGGGCCAAAAAACCAAAAGCGAAAGCAAAAGAGGGTCCCTACTTTCAGCGGGACGTCTGTGCAAAAAATGCACAATAGGTGGTAACTATGTGAGGAGACTATGAGATTATGAAGAGGAAGTTGCAGTAGATGTGTTGTAGGCGGTATCCCTTCATTTTTCTAGGAAAAATAAAAGAGAGATTGGTTGTTTCTCTGTGGACATAGTCCATATCGAGTGAACCATGTATATCTATGTCCATATGTTTTATGTGTTCTATTTTTACATTTAAAAATATATATTTTATTACTCTATGAATCATATTCCTAACGAGTTGAAGTTGTTTGAGACCATAAAAAATATTAGCGAAAAAAACTCACAATAAATGCAGAAGATTAAAAGCTTTCCTACTTCCAAAACATGGAGTGACATAAGAATGGTGACGAACAATAGAAAAAACACAAATGCTACACAACTCTCTCCCACAATTAAATGTAAGATAAATAATTAGAACATTAACATTCTTGACACATAACAACAATTTTTATATAAAAAACAAAACTAAATATCCATACATTCAAACTATTTATTTGAATGTTATTCTTTATAATAAGCATTCATTACATTTATTTAGATTAACATAATTAAAACTTGTGGTATTGCTATCAGGATTCAACCGTGTAGTTTTAGAGTTAAACTCATTGACCCATATTTCATGAGTAGTGGTTCACGAGAACCCATCTCTCATGATAATGAATGGTCCACTTAACACTCATTGCATCTAGGTGATGCTCACAAAAACATGAGTCAGTGAGTTTGACTCATACTCATTGTATCTAGGTGATGCTCACATAAACATGGGTCAATGAGTTTGACTCGTAAAACTACATTATCATGAGAGATGGGTTCTTGAGCGTCACTACTCATGAAACATGGGTCAATGAGTTTGACTCATACTCATTGTATCTAGGTGATGCTCACAAAAACATGGGTCAATGAGTTTGACTCGTAAAACTAAATGGTTGAATCGTGATAACAATATCACAATTTAACACGCTACAGAAAATACCTCTTACAAAAGAGTATATTTACCTTCTACAACACTGAATTAAAGTTGGATATATTAATATCCACACCATTACCATTCAAAACATGTAGCCGTTATACATAGCCGCCCGTCAAATTCCTGGCCTGTGTGTGGAGGATCCGATCCCTCCATTTTCATGAAGCTTGAAAGCTCTCTTCATGACGGAGACGGAACTCCTCGAAGTTGAGATGGTACTTGTCCGGACGCACGCCTATGGTATTCCATTCCTTGGAAATGGCGCTTCGTGATCAGAATCAGCATTCACTGAAAGTTTAGGCTTTATCAACAACGGTACCTACTTTCCCATAAAATACAATACAAATGTCGGCGCTTTATTGAGAATATAGGCAAGAGGTACTTTAGTTGATAACTATCTGACTTCTGATGTCGATGGGCGGCCTCTTGAGCATCTTACAATATATTGGTCATTTTCCATGGAAGAATCCACACCCACCTCTGAAATGACAGTGGAGAAAGCGAAGGCCAAGCAGGAGATAGTAATGAGCACATATCTATCTTTGATTATAATGGGTCGGTTCTTAAATTTATGATAGGAATTAGGAAAATATGTATTTGGTGTTTTGATTTATTTGTACTTTAACATGGAAAATATGGATTTGGTGTTTTGTTTTATTTGTACTTCAAGATGTGGTTTTTGATTTGGAATTAAGTTACATTCATTTGGTTTCATCGGTTTGTGCTAAAATATTGAATTGGGTAATTAATGATGTGTATTTATAGATATTTATAGGTCATTAGCAATCACTAAATAGTAACAAAAACCGTTCTAATGATGTATTAGATAGAGCGTTGGAAGTTATGTGTCTACATTATTGACCAATTCAATTAGAGATCTTTATTTGTATCAACTACATGACATGTTTGCAATATTGTACATCAACATCTACAAGCTTCAAACTTGTGACTAGGATAAGTGCGGGTCTTCGCCACTTTCCTTGAAAGCAACCCCATTGTGCTTTTAGTATAACCCCATTTAAGTGACAAATTAGAAGATGGAGGCTTAACAAATTCTACAAATGACATCAATGAGGGATGGTCACATGATGTGACCTTATCTAAACCAAATCACGCATTGCAATCCTATCCATGACTAAGCCACTAGAATGACCCTATCCTAATCAACACCAATCTTTGAGCATCCTTATCACAACATCACCAACAAATTAGTTTCAAAGATCAAATTGACATCTCATTAAGAAAATTAAGCTCCATCATCTATCTCAAGCTACTCCATTATCAACTCTTTGATTTAGATCTTATTGGTATTCATAATTTAATTATTTGATTAAAAACCATATTATAGTGGGAAAGCGTCACTTTAATTTCCATACAATTATTTTTAATGGGCCAACCAGGGGAGAGGACCCACTAACTATTAGGATAACTTTGCACCCCTCAAATTTTTATATGGTGATATGAACAACCCTTATATTTTTAAATCATCTCACTTTGCAAGTTAATTGTTTAAACTTATTGTTTGGGGTCTAGGTCATCAAAGATGGTACCACATCAACAATATTTTGGATGGGCTAATCATAAATATAAAAATGTTATTCCAAGACGTGTGTCAAATCATGTATTTTTGTGCACTTTAGGTATCATCACATGGTTTGTTAAAAATTTCATGCTATTTATTAGTTTAAAATTACAAAGTTCCTAGTCATCAACTTCACAAATAATTAGTAAAACTAAAAGAACATGAAGGTCCTTTGATGCCCAATAATACACTCACAAATATTGGACACTACTCACCTATTTGATCCTCTTGTTAAGTCTTCAACTTTAGGTCGCTCCTTTGTTGTAGGTACTTGAATATAATTTTATTATGGTTTATTTTTTCAAGCATTATCCTCAAGGCATAATTTGATCCTAGAAGTACTTAGGTTGGCTCTAATACCATTTTTTTGTACTAATTACAACTTGAATCCAAGGCCTCTTATTTACATGTTGGGTCCTCTACCATTAAACTATAAACCTTCATTCAAACTGAATGATGTGGTAAATCCTTATAATAGTATAAATATGGCTCATTTTGTGCTTATAGGTAGGGTGTGGCTTTATTGAGAAGAAACATGACATACACATGTAATTATTACCTTTAAACGTCTAGCCCTAGATTATTTTGGGGTGGGTAAAGGGGGAAAGAGGAGGAAGTGAGGGGATGGTAAGTTGATTATTTTTAGAATTATAAAGATATGTTACTGGAACTTATCATGTTGAATTTAGTTCCATCTAATAAAAATTCTTCCTAACAATGATGAATACACAATTCTTGATTTGTAGTAGTAACAATCTTAACCCAATTAAATCAAACTTTTAGAAAAAATAATTATTATGTTCTTTCCTATAAAAGTATAGATGTATGTAAGTGGTCCATTGAGAAAATTTAGGTTTTATATAGGATCACAAAGACATTTCAAAACACCGAGTATAATATTAAAATGTTACAATTGATTATTAAAAATGATGAGAATTTATTTTTCCAAACAAGAATATAATGTGTCAAGTGATCCTTACCACCACCAATCATTTCTAAATATTTATATTCAAAAAAAATTATATGTTATTCTATTGGCCCCTTTTATTCATTCCTAAAAATTATTATATATCGCATCCCACTATTAAACATTTACCTTCCTTTATAAACATTTATGTTATTGATGGTCCATGAATGGAAAGCCATGGATGGATTGAGCTTCTACTAGTGGTATTATGGTTGGTGAAGTAAGAATTTAGATTCGACTTAGCATTATTATTTGTTTTTTTTATCACTCCCTTGTATCCTTTTCATAGTATTCTTTACTTGGTTATGGATCATCCCAAAATAGTAAATCCCAAACTTGGGACATTATTTTTTTCACTTTGGAGGGGGCTAAGAAATATGAAACACCTTCGAACAAAGGTGCCCTCATTTGAAGGCTCTACAATAAACATCTTCAAACAAAGGTGACCTTCATTCAAAGGTATTATTTTGAAATAAATAAAATAATACCTTCCAATGAAGGTATTATTTATTGTAAAATAAATTAATCAAAAGAAAAATGATCAAATTCATTTCATTTTCACATTTCATGGAAGCATTGAGGTTTTTGATGTACAATGCAACTAGCCATTGCTTTCACAAGGTGAAAAAAGAAGAACATGCAATAGGTTAAAGATGGATCTTCATAAACACATTTTTCCCCCCATTACACCATGTGGCTTTGAATGGAGGTGTATAGGTGTTATCCACGTTTGTAGGTTGCTTCTATATTTTGATATTTAATCAAGTATTTTTAATACTATATGTGATTTTTTATTGATATTCTAAGAAAAAATTGAGAGGAATATTTTAACTCTAAAATGTTAATTGAAAACCCTAAAACATTTTTTAACCCTAAACATCTATTTTCAAACATTAAAATATTTAATTAAAACCCTAAACAATTATCTTTTCACCCTAAAATATTAAAATGAAACCCTAACCAATTATCTAAAACCATCAATAGCTATTTTAAACCCAAAAACATCAAATTAAAACCCTAAATAGCTATTTTCTAACCCTAAAATATGAAATTGAAACCCTAAACAACTATTTTGAATCACTAAAAAATCAATCCTAAAAAGTCAAATTGAAACTCTGAACAACTATTTTGAAACCCTAAAACATTCATTTGAAATCCTATACAACTTTTTTTAACCCTAAAATTTCAAATTGAAACCCTATACAACTATTTTCAAATTGAAACCCTATACAAATATTTTATAACCATAAAACATCATATTGAAACCCTAAACAACTATTATAAACCCTAAAATATCTATTTGAAACTCCAATTTCTAGATTATAAACCCTAATTTCTATATTAGAATCCCTAAAATGTTTATTTCAAATGAAGGCCCTTAGATGGTCTTTCACCATAGATGTTTAAAAAAATTCTCAAGACTTTTATTTTCAAACCTCCAATTAGACCTTGAAATATATTTAATTATATTATTATATTTATTATCTATTTTCTAATGAACATGAATTTTTCAGAAATCTTCAAGTCCTTTGTTCCACACATGGAAAAATAGTATAATAGAGAAAAAACTATTGAAAAATGTTTGCAAACTTGGCATTGATGTCTGAATTTTAAAAAAATTAATTTAGATACATACAAAAAAAAATGATGTATGGAATAAACATGTATCTAAATTATAGTTAATCTCACTTTAAAAATTTAAAAAAAAACCTATGTAAAAAATATTATGAAAAAGTATTTGTGCACTAGACATCAGTGTTACGAATCTATGTTTAAAAATTTATAATTTTATTCTTTCTGCAAAAAAAAAGGTTATATTGTATGGAATAAATGGACCACTTTTTTAAAATATTGTTAACTATAAAAACAAGTTATTTAAAGGTAAATTAAAAAATCACAAATTATTTCTTAAAATTAAAAATATATATTAAAAATTTACACACAAAGTCTCAAAAATCAGTAGTGCACATCATCTTCAAATTATTAACTATTTAGTTGCTATAGGTGTTAGTGTTAGACACATAGGACAACTGAGAGGGGGGTGAATCAATTGTATAATTAATTCATCAAACCCTCATTAATCCTTATTATCCTTCAAACCCTTATTAAGCATCAACAAAAAGTAAACATATGAAACATCAACACGACAACAATCATACACAAGAGAACACTAGATTTGCATGGAAAACCCTAATCAAGGAAAAATCACGGTGTGGATTAACTCACATATATATGAATAACAACACCGAATACAATAGGCTCACTTTCAGAAGGGCTCATTGCCTAGAAGAAAAGAATGCCTCACTACCAAGGACTCGCTACCCAAAGGACTCACTATCTGGATTAAAAGATAATCGAAGAAGAATGTTATAAGGAGGTTCACTACCTCAGAGCAACAAGATGATACACCACAACATTTCTACACCATCCACAACCTTCGGCTCACTACCCCCAACAACTTTAGGTTCACTAAAAATGTAGACACCTTCTACTCACTGCATTTGGTAGCCTTAGGCATTTAAGCTTGCACTTAGATCACCACACTTGATCATATTTTCATCTCACTTCACATCTACTAACATCTCCAACAATTTAACTTGATTGTATATCCTCCACTACCTCAAACAATCTTGTTTAGGTTGTCCTTAATGAAACGTATGCACCTCAAACATGCAACCAACAAATAGGTTGACACAAAACACTTCCACAATGGAAATAAGTGAAGGAAGACCATGATAAGGGTTAACTAGGACCCAAATGCACATCGACACGCTTCACCACCCTTCCACAAACCACAAAGAACATCCACAAGTAAATTCTAACACACTAGGTCAGCCAAACTTGTATTAACACTACCAAGCAATCAATTCACCCTTCACTAGGTCCGGAAACATCCTACAGACCATGAAGTAACATCACACAACATCCCAAAATATTCCAACACCATCATAATATTCAACAACACTACTGAAACCACCTACAACTAAGAATACTAAACATCTTGTGCAACTAGCCACACCACCACAGACATACAACTCACTAACCAACCTTGAGAAACACCTTAACACACAACACTCCAAGGGAAGGTAGATATAGATAATATTAGCACGTTCCCAAATCTGCAAGATAAGAAACCTTAATGTGGAGAAATGCAGAACAATTAAATTTCTCCTAGATAACCTTCTTCACAAGCAAACACACTGTCAAACACAACTTCCACTATCACACAATCCAAAATCTGAAACTATGTCCATATGACACCTCTAAACACCTCTAAACATCTCATCCAAACTACACAAGCACATCTTCAACCATGAAAAAATATGAAGCACGGTGCAGAACACAACTTTACCACCTTGTACACTCTCTTATTCAATTTTTTTAAAAAGCACTTGGAAACCAAGAGAACCAGCTACATCAACAACATCACAAAAACCTTCTCATCACAAAAACACTAAAGATTGCAACAATATCCCATATTCAACACCAACAAACACCACACTAGAGGTTGAAATCAATGATAACACTAAAGATAACATAGTGCAACAATCTCCATATTGACATCAATGACAACACTGCAACAATCTCCCCCTTTTTCATTCATGGCAACACCATCTCTGAAAATTCCATCAACAACAAAAGTAATCTTGCAATGGAAACACCATCTCACAAAACCAACTTTGCATCAAACATTACTCCCCCTTTCTAGGATATTTCTTATATTTCAATCTTCAATCTTATCTCCCTTTTTGACATCAATTCTTTCCTTGATTTTCAGACTTCACTCTCTCCCTATTTTTTAGACTTCTCTCCCCTTTGACATCAATGGCAAAGGGAAACACTTGCATACACCACTTCAAGAAACACCTACAAGCAACTCTCTTTCACTTACTTTTTCTCCACAACTCTTTCTCTCTTGCTCTCTCTCCACTACTCTCACTCTACTGCTCTCCTTTCCATTTCTCTCTCCCCTTTAGGGGTACAAGATATGCTCTGCCTAACTGTATCAAAAAAAGATACCACTGCCTACTCCCCCTGAGAGATAGCCTTCATCAGTGTAGGGTAAAGAATAAATCTTGAATTGCTCACTTGGATAGATGCACCAACTTATGCATCTAGTTGAAATGAGGGGCAATAACCCCAAGCTTCTAATGGAGATACTCAAATTTATATTTTGGAAGATACTTTGTGAAAATGTCTTCTATTCGATCCTTTGTAGGCACATAGTCCAACTTCACTTCATTATCTGCAACTTTTTCTCTTAGGAAGTGGTACCAAATAGAGATATGTTTTTTTCTTGAATGCATTACCAGATGTTTTGAAATGTTGATAGCACTTGTATTATCACACAAGATAGGAATAGGCTCATCATATGATACTTTGGTATCCTTCAAGGTCTACTTCATCCACAACACCTGTGTGCAGCAAGATGTTGTTGCAATAAATTCTGCCTCTATGGTAGATAATGACATTGAATCCTGCTTCTTACTCAACCAAGAAACTAATCTGCTTCCAAGAAGGAAAGCACCTCCACTTGTACTTCTTAGGTCATTTGTACAACCTACCCAATCTATATTTATGTAAACACTCAAGGATAAATCATTATCCCTAGGATGCCATAGACCAAAGTTTGAAGTGTCTTTCAAGTACCTGAATATAGATTTTTTTGCTCTTGGCCCCATGCCCCTTGAGCATCCTTGGAACTATGATGCAGAGCAGAGTTTAGATAACTTGAACACAAATCAAAGAATTAAGACCTCTTCTTTGGAGGAGTTGTGTACAACATAAAAACAGACCTTCCCACCAATTTTCATCAAATTCCCATGGTGGTCAAGATACTAATTAATTACACCTGCTGGAAACCCTGGGGTAGATTCAGACCTATTGTTACAAAAAATACTATAAATTTTACAAATCCCAATGAAAATCGATCAAACCAATTGCAAAAGAAAGTAGATTCAATTCCAAAACTTTTCCAATTTTTTTTAGATCAAAATATGAAAGGTACAATCCATACAACTTGCTGCTACAACCTGCAACTTTTAGAAAGAAATCTTCTAGGGCTGTTAATGGTAAAATTACTATAACTTTCTCATAACTCAATGAAAATTGATGAAAAATAAATAAAATGAAAGTAGATTCATGTGCCAAAACATTTCAATTGGTTTCAGGTTGATATGTGGTTTGTACAATTCGTACCAAATGAAAGAACATGTTTGAACATGAGAAAATGCACATAAAATGCTTATTTTCATTTACCAAATCTTCAACCACAATACCTTCAACCCCCAATTCGAGTTTGGAGGGTGTATTTATAAATTTTACATCCATCCCAAGTATTTCCAACCACCCATTAATAACTTTTCAAATTACAACTGTTCAGCTTCCCAAAAAGTGCAAAAATGCAAAAGTTGCATGACAACATTTTGCAAATGTTTGCAACTTTTTACCATATTTACAAAATTGACTCAACATGACTCAAAACAACTTAAAAACATGAGAAATGTTCCTCAAGAGCTTATTACATTCCAAAAGAATCACTAGACCCATTTTTACATCAAGACTCAGGTGCCCTTGCACCATACTCCCAAGGAAGAGAAAATTTGAGGTCCACCTCAAATAGGAATCTTCTTTCTTGTCTTCTAGTTACTTTGCATGTGTGAATTGTTTCCTTTTTACTGGATCTCAAATATATTTGTATCAACTGGTGCACTTGTGCGCTTTGTTCCATCAACATGCTTCTTGAGCCAAGGCCAACTTGGTATAATGTAGCCATGTGCTTTTGTTTTGGTTCTTGTTCTAGCTTGACCTTGGACTGCAATTGTAAAGCTATTGTCTCTTTCATCCACTTTGTCTTTGTTACCTACACATGAAACAAACATATTAAATCTAAATCATAATCTTCTTCTTCATACTTCACTTCTTCATCCACCTCATGTTGTTTTCCATACATCCTTTTATCTTCATTATGCTCCAAAATATTTGGCTTCGCCTCAACCTTACTTAGCCATTCATTTTCATTTTTTAATTTCTCATCCATTCTTTTGGTCTCCTTGACATCAACATTCTCAACTCTCAGTTCTTCTCTTGAGAACCATGCTATCTCCTTATCCTCCATAACTATCTTCCCTCTTTGGACTATCCTTGAGTCCACTACAACTTGTTTTGCTATCTCTTCTTCTTCTTCCTGAATGTCACCCACTTCAACATCAATGTCACCATTACTTTCAATAGTTTGTGAAAATTCAAAAGAAAATTCTTCCATTTCTTGTTCAATTGGTTTTTCAAACAACATGTTTTCAAAACTTATTACCTCATCCATTACCTCATTTTTCTTTGCCTCATGCTTCTATACTTCCTTCTTCTCACCTATCAACAAGCTTTCAATTCCTATGCACTCATCCTTCAAGGCTGTTAATACATATTTCATCCCATCATTTCTCAACTCATATGTGTTGTTTTTGCTATTATACTTTTCTGCCCTGTTATAATGCCACAACCTTCAAAAACAATGTGGTATACATCCAAATGCATAATATCACAAACTATTTCATCCTTATAACTTCCTATATGAAACTCAACTTTGCATTACCCACGTACGGTTACCTGATCACCTATTTGAAGCTAAGTCACTGAATAGGGTGTGGGGTGTGGTATTCTTTCCAAACCCAATTTATCTACCATATATTTAGAAACAATATTATCCATGCAAATATATGAGATCACAACTTGAAAACATTTACCTTTTGACTTGCAAGTAGTCTGGAGCAAGCTTTCCTTTTCCATCTTGCTTTCTTTCTTGGCTTTTATTTCTTCCTCCTGTATCATCTTTTCCATTTCTTCCTCCCAAAGCTTCTTTTCCACTTTGAAAAATCTATTTAATAATGATGATGCCATTTTCCCATCTTTCTTCTCATTAAGAGTCATCCTGAAATATCAAATATCACTAAACCACATTAGCCAAAATAATAGATCATTCCCAAATATCTTCTAGCTCTGACACCAATATGATGCAGAGCAGAGTTTGGATAACTTGAAAAAAAATTAAAGCATTAAGACCTATCCTTTGGAGGAGTTGTGGAAAACATAAAAATAGACCTTCCCACCAATTTTCATCAAATTCCCATGGTGGGCAGTCAAGATACTAATTAATTACACCTGTTGGAAACCCTAGGGAAGATTCAAATCTATTGTTACAAAAAATGCTATAACTTTTACAAATCCCAATGAAAATCAATAAAACAACTTGCAAAAGAAAGTAGATTCAATTCCAAAAAATTTCCAATTCTTTTCAGATCAAAATATGAAAGCTATAATCCATATAACTTGCTGCTATAGCCTACAACTTTCAAAAAAAATCTTATAGGGCTGCTAATGGTAAAATTGCTATAACTTTCTCATAACTCAATGAAAGTTGAGGAAACAAAAAGAAAATGAAAGTAGATTCACGTGAAAAAGTATTTCAATTGGTTTCAGGTTGATATGTTGTCAGTACAATTTGTACCAAATGAAAGAACAGGTCTAAATGTGAGAGAATGCACAGAAAATGCTTATTTTTATTTACCAAATCTTCAACCACAATACCTTCAACCCCCAATTCGAGTTTGGAGGGTGCATTTATAAATTTTATATCCATCCCAACTATTTCCAACCACCCATTAATAACTTTTCAAATTACAACTGTTTAGCTTCCCAAAAAGTGCAAAAATGCAAAAGTTGCATGACAACATTTTGCAACCTTTTGCAACTTTTTACCATATTTACAAAATTGACTCAACATGACTCAAAACAACTTAAAAACATGAGAAATGGTCCTCAATACCTTATTACATGCCAAATGACTCACTAGACCCCTTTTTACATCAAGACTCAGGTGCCCTTGCACCATAACTTGGTGCTAATGGTAAAATTGCTATAACTTTCTCATAACTCAATGAAAATTGATGACAACTTCTACATTTTTGCACTTTTTACCATATTTACAAAATTGACTCAACGTGACTCAAAACAACTTAAAAACATGATAAATGGTCCTCAAGACCTTATTACATGCCAAATGACTCACTAGACCCCTTTTTACATCAAGACTCAGGTGCCCTTGCACCAAACTATAATTATGGATATATCCACATATTTTGTAAAGGTGATGAGGTCATTAAGACCTAGGATCCTCACCCTCATCACTCTATGCAAAAGGCTTCCAAATTTGTAACAAGGTATGTGTGAGGGATTTGATGGACTGTAGAGTCTTTGCCTCAACATTCTCATTCACATCAAAAGGGATCATGAAATGTTAAATATTTGGCTTGGAAAGGGGTATCCCTACCTAGTTCTAGGCATGGTGTGCCCCCTCTCTATCATATATAGAACCCCACCTCTCCCCTTGAATTTATCCATGTAAGAGTAATTTAGGATCTCATTAAGGACAAACTCAATAAATTTTCCTCAAAATATACTATGGGATATTATTATTGTTGCATGGAGGATGGTCAAAAACTATTCACTAGTGCTCCCAAAAAGATACTCTTATTCTATGGTGTTGGTACAAAATGAATAAGGAACCTAGTGCAACTTGTGTGCATGGATGCATTAGTTTTTGAATCAATGAAAAACACACATAAATCATATTTCATATGTTTTATTCTCTTTCACTTGTTGGTATGATAAATTTGTGGAATAAAATTACCGTTCCACTCATAAAATATATATGAGAGATGATAGATTTGAATGTTGTGGTGAGGGTTGTCCAATGGGAACTCGTTGCACTCAAAAATTTCAACCTATCAACCAATTCTTGGAGTTCCATTAGGTTATTTTCATTTTTACCTATTTGGTTTGCTTATGTTTAAGGATTATGTTGATGAATTGATGGAAGATTTTGTTAAGGGTTTGGTTGACCATGCTCTTTAGTAGGTTTTTCTCATAAACTAGTGTAGACACTAAAAAATTTCATGAATAATGTCATACACTCGAATTAGGTATACTAACATCACTTCCTCTCATTTTCATCTATTAACCTAATTCATCAAAATGGGTTAATCACCCCCTTTCACGCTAACATTTCATCTCATTAAATTAAATAAATCAAACTATTTAGTTTAATTCCCTAAATCCTCTTATTTAATTAAATAACCCTAAGTTAATTAAATGTCATTTCATCTTTCCGCATTCATTAAATCATTTAATTTAATGAATATCACTTTAAATTCTTCTAAATCCCCTAATTGTATGATTAAACCTTGTTTAATTAACAATTATCTAATTAATCCAAATTCCTCCCACTTGCAAGGGAATATTCCCCCTTTTCACAATTTAATTTAGTTTTAATTAACTAAATAACCTTTTTCCTCACCCATATGAATATTCTTTCTCCTCCAATCACTTGAAAAAGGGAATATTCTCACTTGGCTTCTTGAGCAAGCTAAACTTAAAACCTCTTGAGCAAGTTAACTTTTGACCTCTTAAATAGGTCAAAAGTGTGTTTGTTTGGAAGGAATGAGAACCCTTGATTAAATCTCATCTTGCATTCTCACCCATTGATGAGAATCCATGATCCATGCCTCCTATTTCCTCCATCCTTGACCGTTGATTAATCTTTTTGATCTCAACCCTCCATTTCTCATTTACTTTCCTATAAATAAAACACTATTTGGAGACAAATGGATCCATCTTTCAATTGAAAACTTATGTTGTTGAAACCAATCACACTCACACTCATACTTTGCTCACATTTAGCATACTTTAGTTCATTTTTAGTTGCATATTAGCTTTAAGCTTCCATTAATGGCTTCTATGCATCCATCTTAGCTTGTTTATAAATTAGGGTTTGAATATTTTAGCTTATAATTAGCTTATATTAGCTTATCTTTTGCATATTTAGATCAATTTTAGCATAAAATCATGTTAATTTAGCTTGCATCATGTTTAAATTAGCATAAATTATGTTTTCATCCATTTATCACAACAGTTTCATCAATTCTCTTCAATAGAAACTATTGAAACAAGCTAACTGATCAAGGGATTGGGAAAGGATCGTTGTTCCACATCAACACGACACTAATTTCAAAACGGGATAAGTTTCAAATGGGGTAGAATAGACATTTCAATGTTTTTATATTTAGAATGTTTCATTTCAATAAATGTTTAGTTTATCTTTCATTTGAATGATCTTGTTTGAATATTGAGTATTAGTGGCTATGTTATGCTTTGATTCATCATGGATCAAGCGTAATCAACCCATACTAGTATCCTTGGTCGACAACTAGTGAACTAGGTTTTGAAGGATTTTCAATTCTTGAAAATTAAATAATATTAAATTAAAAAATCCAAATTAGTATTATATTCAATTTATATAGTTGAAAACCAAGGAAACCTGCCTCTTTAACCTCATTAATTTCATAGAAACATTGTGTTTGTGGCTTGATTAACTCCAAAATACATACATGTTATTCCTTGCTCACATTTGGTTGTTGCAGAGATAGGGGATTGGACTCAAATGAGCTCAACCTCTATTTTTTTTGTTATTTTATGATAGACATAACACACTCATGTTATGTATTAGATGGACCAAAAATTGGTTGTGGCCACTTTTTGGTCCCCCATAATTCTATATTAACCCTCATGTATGGAAATTATATGAAAGGAACTTTAAATGGGAGATTGTAATGATATCTACGAAAAGAGAAAGATCTTGTAGTCTAAGTCTAGGGATCACTTAGGAGAATTCAAAATTATTGAATCTCTAATCCATTTAGTTGGAAATTTAATTCATAATTATTATAAGTGTTTCTCTAAGTTTATTAAAGATAATCTAGGATGATTAAGAAGTTGTAACCTAGGCACATGCATAATTAATTTTCCAAAAAGGAAAAGTCTTGTAGGTTAATAATGAGAGAAAAAAATTTCCTAGATTAATAATAGGTGGTATTTATCTATTTTCTTATTATTTAGAGATGTATATATAGACCAATATAGATAATCATGAAAGTGTGTACATGTTATAAAAAATCCAATTGAACAATAAATAAGAAAGAATAAATGTTCATATTGGGAGGATTGCATAAGTGAATTTAAACTAATCTAAAATTATATTCCAAATGTAAGATGGAGAGAGGGAGAGGTAGAGATATATATAGAGGGATATATAGAGATATATGGATAGATAGATAGAGATAGAGATAGAGGGAGAAATAGGGAGATGTATAGAGAGAAAGAGATAGAGTGAGGGAAAGGAAAATATAGAGATAGATAGGAAAAGATAGAGAGAAATATAGATATATAGAGAGATAGGGAGAGAGAAAGAGGGAGATATATAAAGGACATAGAGAGGTAGAGATATAATGGGAGAGATAAATATATAGAGATAGATAGAGGGAGAGATAGGGAGAGATGGAGGGATAGACATAGAGATAGAAGGGGAGATAGAGAGATAGAGATACATGGAGAGAGGGATAGGGAGTGAGAGAGGGAGAGATAAGGAGGGATACTCAAAGAGGTATATATAGATATATGGGGAGAGAGGGATACATAGAAAAATAGAGATAGAGAGGTAGAGGAATAGATTGAGAGATACAAAGAGATAAAGAGATACAAATAGAGAGGGGGAGAGATGTAGAAATAGAGGGGGGAGATAGAGATGAGAGAGGAAGGATCAAGATATAGAGAGATAAGGAGAGAGATGAATAGGGACATAGAGAGGGAGAGATAAAGAGTTGAAGAGATATAGGAAGGGAAATAAATAGAAAGAGATAAAGAGATAGATATGTGGAGGTATAGATAAAAATAGAGAGATATAAAGATATAGAGGGGGACACATAGAGAAAGAGATATAGATATATAGATATAGATTAAGAGATAGGGGTGGATAGAGAGGGGGAGAGATAAATAGATAAAAACATAAAGGTAGAGAGAAATAAAGAGGGATAAAGAGATAGAAAGAGATATAATAGAGAGAGACAAACAAAGAGGGAGAGAGATAGAGAGTTAGAGGAATAGATAGAGGGGAGGGAGACATAGATATAGATAGGGGAGAGATAAAGATATATATGCATACATATATATACATATGCATATGCATTTATGTATATACATATATATCTATATATCTATATATACATATATATCTATATATCTATATATACATATATATCTATATATCTATATATCTATATATACATATATATCTATATATCTATATATATATAAATAAATAAATGTATACATGTGTGTGTGTGTGTGTGTGTAGAAAGAGAGAGAGAGAATGCAACATATAAAAAGAGATGGGAGAGTGAGAGATAAAGAAATAGAGTTAGATAGAGATAGAGAGGGACAACAAGATAAAGATGTAAAGATGGGAGACATATGGAAAGATATGGAGAGAGAGGAAAAGATAAAAAGAAAGAGGTAGAGAGAGGGAATATATAAAAAGAGATGGAGATAAAGGGAGTGATATGGAGAGATGTATAGATAGATAGACATAGATAGAGATGAAGAGAGATATAGAGATGGAGAGTGAGAGTTAAAGAGATGGAGAGTGAGAGTTAGAGAGATGGAGAGATAAAAAGAGGGGGAGAAAGCAAGATAGATAAAAATAGATAGAAAGAGAGAGAGAGAGAGAGAGAGAGAGAGAGAGAGAGAGAGAGAGGGAGAGGGAGAGAGGTGTACTAGAAGAGAGACACAAAGAGAGTTAGAGATAAAGAGATATGGAGAGAAATAATGGAGAAAGATATAGAGAGGGGTTAGAATGTAAATGCTAGGAAAATGTGTCTTAACCTTGCAATTATATAAGGTATTATTGATAGGTAAGCGCAGGGGGTGTGGGAGGGAGTACCCCTCGCGAGGGGTTTGGGGGATAATCCCTCAATAGGGGGTCCAGGGGTTGCACGTCCCAACAGGGGCTAGGGGGCAATGCCTCCAAAAGCCAAATTTTATGTATATTTTATTATTATAAATATGGACCATTCATTATTAGGTCTCATATCTAAAATTTCATATTTTTTTGGCTTGACTTTCCCTAGAAGGAAACCCTATTTTACGAGGGTGTTCTATTACGGCTATGTGTTGTGATATATTTTGAGTCTGATAGTGGTCATGTTGCCTCTAGATCTCTAGTTGGTGACACTCCTGTGAGAAGCTTGCTTTGCAAGTATATTGTAATATTTTTTATTTATGAATAATATATTGGGTGGATTTTGGAGTGTGGGGTTTTCTCCCAAAAGGGTTTACCCCATGTAAATCACTATGTTGTGGTATGCATGATATTTATGTTTATTTTTGTTTAATTTTTTTAACTGTTGTAAAGATCTATAAAGTTTTTCATTATCCTCATCTCAAGATTAGTGTAGGAATTTTTTTCGCTACCTTAGCTTCCTTACAAGAAGCATTAGAGCCTAATCACCTTTGGTTTCAATTGTGGGTTGTTAGGTTTTTTGAACCAATCCAAATTTTGAGTGGGAACTTGTGTAGAAGATACTTTGTGATCTTATTGTAGGAATTTTTAGATGGAAAGTTCATTAGGGAGAATAGAAATGGATAATTTTTTTGGGAATAATTTTGAAATGTGGAAGATGAAGATGGAGGATCTATTGATATGTCGAGATCTATGGGATGTTGTTGATGAGAATGTTTCAAGGCCTGCAAATCCTACTTTGGCTACTCAATATGATGTTATGGATCGTAAAGCCAAGGGTCTAATCAAATTGTGCTTGGAAGACTTTTTTTTAATCAATATCCATGAAGAGACCTTTGTGCAAAAATTATGGAAGAAACTTGGTGAGATGTATCAAGACAAATCTTTAGTGAACAAGATTTTATTAAGGAAGAAATTATATTCCTTGAGAATGGAAGAGGGTGGATGAATTATAGACCAATTGGAATCATTCAATATGTTTGTGGCTCAATTGGCATCAATAGGTGTCAAAATGGATAAGGAGGATAAATGTCAAATCTTGCTTTGTTCTTTGTCTGATTCATGGGATTATCTTGTTATGGCTATTGGGATTACTTCTATTATATTGAAGACTAAAGATGTGGTGGGTTATTTTCTTTTTGAAGATATGAAGAGGAAGGTATCCATCAATGCCAAGGAGGGCCTAATTTTTTGTGGAAGACCTAAGGAAAAAGGCAAGAAGAATGAGAAGCATGATAAATCCAAGCCCAAGGGGAGATTCAAATCTCCTAGAAAGTTCAAAGTTATTTTTTGGAACTACAATAAGCTTGGACATATTTGAAAGGATTGCAAAGAATAAAAGAAGAAAAATAAGAGATTTGATTCAGATTCTAAATCCAAGAAGGAAGATGTCGATGCATTCATTTCAGCTTTGGCAACTCGTGCAGGTAATGATGCATGGTTAATTGACTCAAGTGCATCTTTCCATATGACCTTTCATAGAGATTGGTTTTTTTAATATGAAAAATTTGATGGAGGTAAGGTGTACTTGGGCGATTATTCTTATTTAAATATTGTTGTTAATGGTAAATTCAGAATTAGGTTTCCTGATGGTATAATAAAAAGGATTAATGATGTGTTGCATATTCCTAGATTAGCATGAAACTTGTTATCTATGAGAAAACTAATAGATGCAGGTGTGTAGGTAGTATTTTCTAATGCAAGATGCAAGATTGCTAGAGGTGTTATGGTGATTTCTAGAAGTGTCAGATATGACACATTGTATAAGCTTGATGCATGCATTGTTGAGTGCAATAATACTTTTGTGAAAAGCAAGTTTGTGGAAGAGGTGAGGGTTTCATCTTTAGTAGATGGCCATGGTTTCTAGGTACCCAAGGCTTCTCTTTCTTCTGAGTCAAATTTACCTCTAGAGAAAACTATGTTATGGTACAAGAGACTTGACCACATTGGAAAATGGGTATAAAGACCTTGAAAAATAAAAACCCCATTGAAGGTAAATGTTTGATTGTAATCTTGAATTTGATTTTTGTGAGCATTAGATTTATGGAAAACAAAATTGTGTTCAATTTTACTTGATTTCTCATAAATCTTGTGGTGTATTATGATGTGTTTGGTCCTATAGATATTCCTTCAATTAGAAAATCCACTTATTATGTTTCATTTATTGATTATTATAGTAGAAGGACATGGGTATATTCTCTAAAGAGTAAATCTGAATTTTTCAATTGATTTAAAGAATTTAAAGCAATGGTTGAGTTGTAGACTGGAAATAAAATAAAATGTTTGAGGAATGATAATGGTGGTGAATTTTGCTCTAATTATTTTGATAAATTCTGTAAATATTGTGATATTCATAGACAAAAGATAACTCTATATTCTCTACAATAGAATGGAGTTGCATAAAAAATGAACATGACACTGATGGAGAAGGCTAGGAGTATGTTGATTGGTGCTAGTCTACAAAAAAGGTTTTGGGTTAAAGCTATTGTCACTTCATGTTACTAGATTAACAGGTCTCCTACACCAGCTCTTGTTTATAAGACGCCTATAGAGGCATGGTCGGGTCACAAGCCTTCATTAAAACATCTTATAGTTTTTGGTTATGAGGCATATGCACATGTGTCAAAGGAGAATTGAACAAAGTTGGAGAACAAAGTTGTAAAACGTATCTTCATCGGATATAGTTATGGTGTGAAAGGATACAAGCTTTAGGATCCTGTTGCATGGAAGGTAATATATAGTAGAAGTGTTATTTTTATATAAAGTAAGCTTTGTTCTATTACATTGTAGCCAAAACAAAGTAAATAGGAAGATGCACGATTCAATTTCCTTCCACAATTGAGAAAGTTGAATTGAGGCCCATGGATAGACAAGAAGTTGAGGAGAGCTCATCTAGCTTTCAATCTTCAAAACAGGAGGAAGAACCTCCAACTCATCTTGTTCGTAGGTCTACAAGGTATAGACAACCACTTGAAAGGTATTCACCTGATGATTGGAGAAAGAGAAGAGGCATTAGGTATGAATGATGTAGAATCCTAGAAGATTACTATGGATCAAGAAATGATAGATTTGAAAAATAATGATACATGGGGTCTTGTACCATTTCCTAAAGGAAGAAAACCTGTTGGTTGCAAATGGGTGTTCAAGAAAAATATTGGTTCATATGGAGGTAATGAGAAGTACAAAGAAAGGTTGGTTGCAAAAGGCTACTCTCAAGTTGAAGGTGTTGATTATGGTGAGATATTTTCTCTTTTTGCAAAAATGACATCCATTATATTTTTGCTTTCTATTGTTGCCACTTATGATTTAGAGGTTGAGAAAATGGATGTAAAAATTGCTTTCCTTCATGGTGACTTGGAGGAGGATATTTTTTTGACACAACTAGAGCACTATGTGGTGAAAGGTAAAAGTAAATTGGTTTGTAAATTAAAAAAATCTTTGTATGGCCTAAAACAGAGTCTTAGGATGTGGTACTAAAAATTTGATACATATGTGTTGAGTTTGGGATTTGAGCATTCTAAATTAGATCATTGTGTTTATTATAAAATTGATGATGATCATTTCTTGTTTATTATATTATATGTTGATGATATGTTATTTATTGGTAAAGGGAAAGGTATAATTTCAGAACTAAAATCTCAACTTGCTACTAAATTTGAAATGAAAGACCTTGTTGCAGCTAGACACATTCTTGGGATGGAAATTAGAAGAGATAGAGTGAACAAAAAGCTATAGCTTGGTCAAAGTAAGTATGTCAATTCAATTTTACAAAGGTTTGATATGTAGGATTGTAGACCGTTGTGTGTTCCTTTTCAGCTAGAACAAAGTTATCTATTTCAGATTGTCCAACATCCCCATCAAAGATGGAAGACATGAGTAGATTTCCTTAATAGAGTGCAATTGGAATTTTGATGTATGCTATGGTTTGTACTAGACCAGACATTTCCCAAGCAATGGGAGTTCTTTCCAGATATATGTCTAATCCTAGTAGAGTTTATTGAGATGTAGTTAAAATAGTCTTAAGATATTTTTACGGTACCTCAAAGTATTCCTTGTGTTATCATAGTAATTTTATTGGAGATGAGATTTCATTGATATTCATGGATATGCGGATTCAAACTGAATAGGCAATGTTGATAGCAAAAAATTGACCAGTGCTTATGTGTTTACTTTATTTGGTGGTGCAATTAGTTGGATGAGTAAGTGATAGGTTGTGGTTGCTTTATCCACTACTGAAGCTGAGTATATGGTAGCTACTCATGCTTGTAAGAAGGCATTTTGCTTAAGAGTATGTTTTTAGATATTGGAATAAAATAAGGTGCAGTGACAATTTATTACGACAATTAGAGTGCGATATGTCTAGCTAAGAACCTGACATTTCATGCCAGGACCAAGCACATTGATGTGCAATATCATTTTGTTAGAGATATGGTCAAAGATGGCAGGGTGAAGTTGGTTAAGGTAGAGACTTTGATGAATGTTGTTGATTCTTTAACTAAGCCTATGAGCATAAAAAAATTTAGATCATGTTTGGAGTCTATGGGCCTTTTAGCCCCTAGCAATTAAGAGATGATGTTTATACTCCCTCTCATTGCTCTTGCAAGGTGTTGGACAAGTGGGAGATTTTTTGGGAAAATGTGTCTCAACCTTACAATTACATAAGGTACTATTAATAGCTAAGTGTGGGGGGCGCAAGGGGGTACCCCCTGCAAGGGGTTTGGGGGATCCCCCAGTAGGGGGTCCAGGGGCCACACACCCCAACAGGGGCTCATGGGCAGCGCCCCCAAAAGCCAAATTTTATGTATATTTTATTTGTAAATCTAGACCATTCATCATTAGGTCTCAAATCTGACAGTCAATATTTTGTTGGCTTGACTTTCCCTAGAAGGTAACCCTATTTTATGAGGGTGTTGTATTACAGCCATGTTGTGATGTATTCTGAGAGTCTAATAACGGTTGTGTTGCCTTTGAAACTCTAGTTAGTGATACTCCTATGAGAATTTTGCTCTGTAAGTATATTATAATCTTTGTGATTTTTGAATAATATATTGGGCGAATTTTGGAATGTGGGGTTTTTCTCTTGAAATAGTTTTCCCCACGTAAATCATTGTGGTGTGGTATGCATGATATTTATGTTTATTTTTGTTTAAGTTTTTGTAACTATTGTAAAGATCTATAATGTTTTGCATTTATCTTCCTCTCAAGATTAGTGTAGGAAGTTGTTCCGCTACCTTAGCTTCCTTATAGTAAAGATATAGAGATATAGTGAAAGATAGAGATATGGGTAAGTGCAAGATAATGTGTCCACTTTTTGGCCAAAGTGAAAGTATTTTTTTTCTAATATCAAAGTTTATCATAGTTAGAGTAAAAATTTGAAGAACTTATACATAGACTCTTAACATGGTCCAAAAATATGAAATGTAGGATTTTGTGTCTAGTTTTCAAACATGTAGTTTATTCTAATATCTAGATGATAAAAGTTATTTTTAATAGGATGTACAAAATGACTTTTTTAAAGTTCCTTTTTTTAGCCAAAACATTTACATGTATGACCAACATAATTAATAAAATTATTTTTATAATTCCTTTTTGAGAAAAGATATGTATTATGGTGGAGTTTGGTAATGATTTTTTATAAAAAAATTAAAATAATTTTAAATTGGCACTAATTGTTATTTTTGAAAACTCTTCATGTACAATCAATATAATTTGATCCAAACTAATCATAAAATAATTTATTTATTTTTTATTGTGTGGAGAATGTTGTCTAGATTGGTCTCATAATTTTAAAAATAAGTTTAAAAATCAAAAGTTATTAAAAAAATACTAATACCTATTATTTCAAGTTTATGAACCAAATTCCTCAAAAATTAATTAATAAATAGAAAAACATGTCCAATCATTAAAAAATTACATAATTAAAAACTAGACATTGTCATCTACAATGGATTTTAATTTCATCAAAAAATTTGAAAAAAAAAAGACATCAACCATATTGCTAAACTTAGTTCTCTTGCTATTTTCATGACATTGTACTTGTAGGTCCAAAGATGAGGGTTAGGATTCCAAGCCTAAAACAAAATAAAAATCATAGGTTTCAAATTTTGAATTTTATAAAATGGATACTTTCTCCAAAATGTGTACCCATTCTAAAAAGGAGCATGTATATGATGTAAACAAAAACTAGTACCTAGTTTAAAAAATAAAATAGGTACCCATTTTATACTAGTAAGAGTTTAGATTTGGGAGCCCAATCCTAAGTAGTTACCCATTTTCAATGAAACAAGTACCTATTCCTATTAGGTTTTTTTCTACTCATGACACTTCCACTAAAAGGTGATTCATTATCTTGCTTTTACCCATATATAGAGGGAGATAAAGATAGAGAGATAAAAAGAGAGAGGGATAGTGGATGAGATAGAGACAGTTATAGAAAGGGAGGAGAGAGAGGGATATATAGGGAGAATGCGATAATGGGATATAGAGATAGGAATAGAGGGGGAGAGAGAGATAGAGGTAGAGAAATGGAGTGAGATAAAAAATATAGAGAGAGAGGAAGAGATAGAGACATAAATATAAAGAGAGGGGGAGATAGATAGATGGAGAGAGAGGGAGAGAAATAGAGAATAGGAGAGAGTTAGAGAGGGAGAGGGAGAGATATAGGGAGAGGCAAAGAGTTAGGGATATAGAGGGATAAAGAGATAGAAATAGATATATGAAGAGACAAAAAAATTGAGAGAGGGAGAGGAAGAGAGTGAATGAAGATATCAAGATATAGAGAGGAAGTATGTAGAGAGATAAAGAGATAGATATATAGAGAGAGGGGAAGAGAGATGGATAGACAAAGATAAAGAGGGGAAGAGATAGAGATATAGAGAGAAGGGGGGATATTTAGAGATAGAGAGGGAGAGAGATGGAGATAGGAGGGAGATATATAGAAACACAAGAAAGGGGGAGATATATAGAGAGATGGGGAGAGATAAAAAGAGATAGATGGAGGTGGAGAGATAGAGATAAAGTTAGAGATATGGAGAGATAGGAGGGAAAGGGAGAGATCTAGAGATAGAGAGGGAGATATATAAAGAGAGGGGGAGATTGTTTACATAATTAACATGTGAATTTATTATGCTTGAATCACGTATGATATTTTATTATATCAATGGAGTTAAATCATCCATATAAATATTATATTATTATGCATTTTTTCTTCTTTTATGGTTTCACTTACCTTAGTTCCTTAGTAGGCACTTTTTATTCACGTATTCATGATTATGACTTGTTGCATCCTTCTATGAAGAGTGACGGTTTTGTACATGATTTTCATGAAAATTATCTTTGACCAAACTTTTCTTACAAAATATACCTATTTATAATGAGATAGTATAGACTTGTGATAATATAGTTTATGCTTCTCCATTTTTTACATATATAGTAGGCATGATCATGTTGCTAGAGATTGTGATAATGATGAATACATACATAGTAATGATTTACCTTGTAATGCATCTTGTAGAACAAGCATCAAGGACATAATTTTACTTTTACTTATCACATTGTTATATTTGATGATATCCATTCTTTCATATGCAATGATAACATCAATTCGATAGTTGTATGTAATTTATGTGAGTTACTTAAGTTCATGCATAATAATGATCCTTGTGATAGTCATTTTATTGCTTCTTTTATTTTGCGTGATTGCTTGCACATTGATGAGGATGAGTCATTAGATTATCATATTGATACTCATTTCCTTTGTATAATGATATTATAAATATTTGTGAAGAAGAATGTAATGATGATTACAATGAATCTACAAATGTACCATTGTATGTCAATTTTTCTTTTGCTTGCTAATTATATTCATGATGATGCTATCTTGATTAGTGAGTTTAGATTTTAACTAAAGGTTATAGCTTGATTTGGTTTTGTAAGTGATTCAAGCACAATGAAATCACACATAATTCAAGTGTTAAATAACTTGCTTATATTATGAAAAATGTGTGTTACATAATGTACTTACATTATTTAGCATAACATGCTTACATCATTTATTAAAAAATACTTTTATTTTAGGCATGGAATAAGCTTGGATGACCAAGCCTAAATGTTAGACTTCTACTCTTCATCCTTTATATATATATAATGCAAATTATGTGACATATATGCTCAATGATGTAGTTTTCATGATGCATCCACTTTGAAAATTTATATAAAACAATTCAATGAAAAATACAAAAAATTAAACTTCTTGTACTTAGTCTTGGTTGTATTTCTTCCAACCAATTTTAACCTAGCACAACAAAAAAATGGGGAACACGCTAAATGCTATGTTATACTTTAGTGATTAAAAAATAAATAAAATTGCATGCATAGAGAGATAGATTACGTCCACAAACACAAATTTGATTGCAAGAGTTTTAAATTAAAAAAATCAATTTCAAACTTTCCTTGCTCTTTTCACTAATTGTTATTGTCTAAATAAAGTACAAGTTGCACCAAACTACTCACTAAGGTGATGTATTTAAGGACTAACCCTAATTTGAAATTAATGTTCTAACACATATCTAGAAATTGAAGATCACAATTATAAATTTGATTACATATGGATAAAATGGTTTAAATCAAGATTGTGATCATCGTTTTAGAAGCATATTACAAACTTTCATTTTGTCCTCAATCTCTTCCTGAAAGATATGAAATTAGCCCACTAGTTATCCAATTGTGGAGAACATGACCCTAACAATTTAATAGATTCCTCAAATGTATTTGTAAATATTATAATCATTACATGCATTCAAACATTAGAAAATCAAGACAAGCAAAGTTTAGCAGTCTACACAAATTGCAAGATCAGTCCTATGAGTGAAGTGAATGCTATTTTTTGGATTTAAATATGTATAGATTATTTCTCACCTCCAACTCTCTTTACATCTTGATGATGGATCACAAAGTGCGATCCAAAATGTTGATGCAAATAATCTATACACAAAGCACAACACTTGCTGAAGGTTTTGCAAATGGGGTAACAACTCAAGCGGGCTTAACCTTGGAGAAAACTCCCTGGTTAAGCGCGCTTGAGCTGGAGCAGTACTGGGATGGGTGACCTCCCGGGACGGACCAGTGCTTCACCTCTGTGAGCATCACCTAGATGCAATGAGTGCTAAGTGGACCATTCGATATCATGAGAGATGGGTTCTTGTTGAACCACTACTCATGAAACATGGGTCAATGAGTTTGACTCGAAACTACACGGTTGAATCCTGATAGCAATATCATAATTTGACACGCTGTGGAAAAATACCTCCTACTTATCAATTGATGAGCTAAAGGGCTCTATTATGAATGGTTCATAAGGCACAACACTTGCTGAAGGTTTTGCAAATGGGGTAACAACTCAAGCGGGCATAACCTTGGAGAAAACTCCTGTTAAGCTTGGAGCTGGATCTTGGGATGGGTGACCTCCCGGGGACCAGTGCTTCACCTCGTGAGCATCACCTAGATGCAATGAGTGCTAAGTGGACCATTCGATATCATGAGAGATGGGTTCTTGTTGAACCACTACTCATGAAACATGGGTCAATGAGTTTGACTCAAAACTACACGGTTGAATCCTGATAGCAATATCATAATCTATACACGGTTAAATTTAGAAAATAGCATTCACATCAATATGGACTATGGAAATCTAATGTCTCTAAGTCCTATGAGTTATAAAATCACTCTTGCACATAAGATCAAATAAGCACTAACACATAACACCTCCAAAATCATATATCTAATCTCGACAATACACAATTAAACTTCCAAATCAACGATAAAAGATAAATAATTAAAATATTAGCTAATAAATTCTTAATACATAAAAATTCTATCTCACTAACAAAACTAAATATCCATTTATTTAATCTATTTATTTCTATATTATTTTTTATAATTTTTGGGAGCTTTAATTTCTTTATTTAGATTGATCTAACTAAAATTTATATAAAAGTACTTTTATACTTTTACAACAATGAATTGAAAGTTTGCATATTGATATCTACACCATTACCGTTCAAAACATGTAGCCGTTATACAGAGGTGCCCGTCAATTTGCTAGCCTGTATATTTTCATGGAGTTTGGGAGATCTGTCTGTGACGAAGACTTTTAGTTGAGATGGTTCTTGTCTGGATGCTTTATTTTTCAAAAATGGCGCTGCTTTTATTAGAATCAGCATACCCAGAAAGTTTAAGCTTTATCAACAGTACTTTCCAATAAATGCAATCCAAATGTTGGGGTTTTATTGAGAATTTAGTCAAGCTGTACGTTCATCTTGTTAGTAAGTGTATCAAATTGCGTACTGTCTATGCAGTCACCAGGATGCACTAATTAATTGAAAATAAAAAATGTACTGTCTATGCAGTCACCAGGATGCACTAATTAATTGAAAATAAAAAATGTGGTCATTTTTTATTTTCTATTAATTAATAAATACAGTCAAACGTGTATCTTTTTGGTTGGGTAGATGTCACCATCAAATTGGGAGACAAAAAAGTTGTCGTAAAAGTAATTTTCAAATGAATATATGCACATTCTATGTAAAATTTCACATCACAATATTATATAACACACTTGTATCATATAGTGGTTTAAGCAAAAAAAAAATCATATATAGAAATCTTATGGACGGAGTATAAATGGGAGCTTGCAACAGTATCTATCAAACGAGAAAGATCTTATAGTCTAAGGATCACTAAGGAGAATTCAATGTTATTGGATTGCTAATTCGTTTAGTTGGAAAGTCAATTCATCAATATTGCAAGTGTTGCTCTAAGTCTAGTAGAGGTAATCTAGGGTGGTGGAAAAGTTTTAGTCTAGGCACATGCCTAATTGTTTTTCCAAAAAAGGAAAAGCCTTGTAGGTTAACAATGAGTGAGAAATATACATTTTCTAGGTTAATAATGGGTGGTAGCTATATGTTTTCTTAGTTTTTATTAGGTGTATGACTCGAGCTTATGAGCTAAGAAAAGAGTATTGTTCTAAGAGAAAGAATGATGTAAGAGACACAAAGACTAAGACCAATATAGATAATTATGAAAGTGTGTATGTGCTAGGAAGCATCCAATGAGCAAGCAATAAGAAAGAATGAATGTTCATCTTGAGAGAATCATACAATTGGAGTTAAACTAGAATAAGATCATAGTCCAAATATAGGATAGAGAGAATAATTTAGGGAAAGAGAGGGAAGAAGAGACGAGGAGATAGAAACAAAGAGAGGGAGAGATAGAGAGAGAATAGATAGGGAGAGGGAGAGGGAGGGAAAGATAGAGGGACAAATAGAGAGAGATGGAGAGAGAGATGAATATATAGAGTTAGAGAAGGAGAGATAGATAAACAAAGACATGGATAAAGAGATAGAGAATGATGGGGGAACATATAGAAAGAAATGGAGAGAGATGGAGAGATAGTGAGAGAAGAGACATAAATAAATAGATGGAGGGAGAGATAGACATGGATAGATTGTGATAGAGATGGATAAAGAGATAGAGAGAGGGGGAGACATATAGAGATAGAGTTTGAGATATATATATAGAGAGAGAGAGAGAAAGATAGACATAGATATATATAGAGAGACATATATAGAGAGGGAGAGATAGAGATAATATGAGAGAGAGAGAGAAAGACATATTGAGAGATAGAGAGGGGGAGATAGGGTTAGAGGGAGGGAGAGAAAGAGAGGGAGGAAAAGAGGTAGAGACGGAGAGAGAGTGGTAGATAGGAACAAAAGAGTTAGAGATAAAGGGGGAGATGGAGACATAAAGGGATGGTGAGTGGGGAGAGAGAGATAGAGATCAAGAGAGATAAAAAGGGAGGGAGGGAGAGATAGAAATAAGGAAAGAGAGAGATGTAGAAATAGAGATATAGAGAGGGAGAGATAGAGATAGAGATGGATAAATATGTAGGCAAAGAGAGATGGAGAAAGATAGATAGAGATATAGATATGGAGAGATATAGAGGGAGAGAGAGATGTAGAGGAGGGGAGAGAGGGGGAGAGAAAGGAAGAGAGATAGAGAGATAGAGTTAGAGAGGGGGAGATAGATAGAGACTATTTGGTTGGGAAAAGGATTTAAGAGCCTCTTCCCAGTTGTTTTGGATTAGATTAAAGATGACCTCAAGGAATACTTGGCTACAAACCTATTGGGTAGAGCCAAAATGGTGGATCAAAGCTTTAATCCAATATTTTTGTGTTTGTTGATGTGGGTGTTGGGGAGAGCCATAATGGTGGATTGGAGCTTTAATCCAATTTTTTAGTGTTCGCTGACATGGGTGTTGGGGAGAGCCAGTATGGTGGATCAAAGCTTTAATCCAATATTTTTGTGTTTGTTGATGTGGGTGTTATGATTGATTTCTAAAATGCAATGATCTAATTATGGAAACTATGAGAATGTAGCAGTTTGTCATAAATTCTAATAAACTAATCACAAAAAGAAAAAATTCAAATTCAAAAGTTTAGAGAGAAAACATAGAAGAAATTGGGATTCAAATTTGGTGCAGATCTAGTTGGTCTAGGGCAACATGTGCCTAGGACTATCCTCCTCTTTTCTGGAAACTAAAAATGCAAGCTTCAGGATACTAGTTTGTATCTTCTATCTTTTGGGAGTTGTCGAAACTTTGTTAGTTGGCAAGAAAAATCAGATTTTTTATCTTGACAACTTGTAGGCTTAAAATGTATGAATCAAGAAGCATATTTCAATCTTCCTTCAAATTATTTTAGATCTGTAACCTACACACATGAGAAGATGGAAAGGGTTGTGCCATATTGGGGCTTGCCTCTGTCAAACCTTGTGTTGGTATTTTTGCCTCCATAATGGAAAATTGAGATTAAAAGAGAGTGTATCCTTGGTTGGATAGAGGCTAATTGATGAATAAGTAATGAATTGAAAACCTCACTGCAACTCACCACTCATATCTAATCTCCTTGATGGATTGAATTCATGCTCATCACCTTCAAGGATCAATTATTGCTTGAATGGATTTTATTTGATCGCCTACAAGGGTTAGTTCACATAAACAAAACAATGCATGTAAACATGAACATAAACTCACATAACATATGACATGAATGATTGAATGATGAAATACTGCAATAATCTTGATAATTCTACTCTTGATTGTTGTTGACTAACTTCTTAGGATCTTCACTTGCTCAATTGAATTCACTTGGATCTTGTTAGGATTAAAATGATGAAAATACATTGTATTTATATGCAATTCTTATAATTTCCCAAAAATCAAATACTGATAGCCGACATTTGAAATTGGAAATTAAAATAATAAATTACCGACACTGACATATTCAAATTTGGAGCCAAAAATGCTAGTCTAGGGTGCCCTGTACCCTAGACTAGATCCCTTCTTTTCGGAATCAAAAATGTTAGGGGAAAAAATTAAATGCATAGTTTGATTCCCATGTTTAATTTTCCAATAATGTTTATAGAAATGATCAATTAATGCATAATAGGTCCAAGCACATAGGGGGAAGCTATACCTAGTGTGAAATTGTCAAGGGTGCCAATTTTTTATGCTACATTTAGCCTCCACTTTAGTGAGAGTATGAAATTATGCTCAGACTCACACTAAAGTAAGAATATGTCAAGAGAGGTTCAAATATCCAAATATTGGAGAGATAGATGACATTGAATCTAGGGGGAAGTGCTAGTCCCCAAGATTCAATATCCTATGACAAAACAACATGAGGACAAAGGAAAACGCACAAGAAGTAAAATGCAACATGACATCACAAAGCATGCATGACAAAGGCACTACACATAACATAACATAATGCAAAGATGAAACAACACATAACAAAACATAAAACATGATGTAAACAAAAACACAAATAAAACACAAGGTTAGTACTAAAAAGGATTTGAGTCGGTAAGGCAAAGAGACATCAGTGTTTAAATTTTTCTCAACTATCAAACGTCATCTCCTGAATATGGTGTTAGACAAGAGAATTGTCTCATGAGGACTAGCAAGCTATGTTATACCAAGTCACCCATGATACAGGAGCATTCGGGTGCACGAACAATCCTATACATTTTAGATTTTTCTTGCTTTTTTTTCTCATTTTTGGTTGTGCTATCTTGCAAGCATCATTCAAAATTTAATTCATTTTTCTCCTCCTATTATTATTTCAATAAACCATTTTTGCATGGTTGGGAATTCAAAGTAAAATTTGGTTTTTTAGTGTTGTAAATTGTTTTTAAATATAATTTTAATGCTAGCACTAACTCCCACGCCTAGGATATAAGAGGATAATTTGGGCATCATGTAACTCCTCATGAAATTCAAAATATTCATCATTTAAAGAGGAGATGGAATCTATATACCAGGAGGAGGAGGTAGTGGGATGAAGTGGTAAATTTAAATTTGGAAAAGAATTTAAAATTCCTGGAAAAGAATTGAATGAAGGGGGATATGGCAACACCCAAGATAAAGAAAATGAAATAAGTTGTAGCTCAAGGAAGAGACGTGGATGCCTAGAAAGAGAGAAGAGGAACAACAAGAAGAAAATGATGAAGAACTCAAGGAAATGAAGGGAAAATCACATGTGAATCTGGTTGGGATGCCCAAGAGGATTGAATCATAGTATTTTAACTACTTTCACTACTATAGGTGCTGATTTGAAGCCATTGGAATTAGACTTTAAGTGGCTAATTGAAGAAGTTTACATGTGATTTTTTGGCATGTTTTTGTTTCAACTTGGAGTTGCTATTGTAGGTTTTGTGGAACTGTTAATAAAATTAGTTTTGTTCTTGAATCTTATTCATCTTTGTTGGTGGTTAATCTTTAGTATTGAACTCTCAATGGTTACAAGTTTTTATAAATTTAGTTTCCTTGTTGAATGTGGGAAACTATGGGTTTTTTGAGTTTTTGACTATGAAATTAGAGGCGTATTGTTGGGAGAAAAATGATGATCTATTTATCTTCCTATAGATGAATATGGGGGCTTTCATATTCCAAGTTTTCATTAGAAAGGGATTAAATTTGGTGGTTCAAAATAATTTACAAAAGAAGGTATGCCATGAGTTTTGAGAGCAATTTTAGAGTTGTATGAAATTAATTTGTGGGGCTACTTTGTCCTCACTTATTATTTTTGGGGTCTTGGTTATTGTCCTGCATCAAATGGTATTAAATCCAATGTTCCTAAGTGTATAGGTAGAGCGTCAAACATGAGGCATCCTATACTAGGACCATTGGGTGGATAGAGGAAGCATGGTGAAGAAGAAGATCTCACGTGGATTGTTTCAAGTATGAGAGAAGTCTTGAACAATGAGAGCTAAAGTCATGAATATTACAGAGTATGATATGTGAATGGTGAAATAATAGGATGTGTTCAAAAGGAAGGATGAGATGGGTCATGAGAAGGCTGGTGAGGATTTTACCTATGAAAGAGTGGAAAGAAAAGAGGTTTACAAGATATCTTATTGGAGAATTAAAGAAGATTGAGGCTAGATTAGACATGATAGAGATGAAGCAAAGAGAACCTAAAGAGGCTAAAAGAAAGAGTGAAAAGGGTATGATGGCTAATGAAAGGTGTAGAGTTGAAAAACCTAAAGAAAAGGTGGAAGATGAAAGTATGAAAAATGTAAAATAAAATCTTAATGAAGGAAAATTTGAGCAACAACAAAGAGGCAGGAGCTTACAAAAGTAATATGTGATTTTTTTGAAATTACTGAAAAATAAATTTGATGTTGAGTTACATGATTTTGTGGATGTGGAAATGAATGGAAAAGATGGTATTATTGAGGTAGATAATAGTAAAGGTGTAGTAGTTCAAAGCATGGAATTTGGTAGTGTTGACATGGATGTTACACACACACACCAATAGGCAAATAAAATTCTCACAGAGTACTGGGGGAACCTACCTTTCTTGAAAGACTCCACCAAGAGACCTAAATCTAAGGAAAACTTAGTTTGATCCCAAGGCTTGTTTATGTCATGTCTTGAAGCACTAGGTTCACTCAGGGTTCATTATGATATTGTTGTTGAACAAGAGGGGTAAATGATTGTTAAGGATTGGCTAGTATCATAAAGATAGAAACATAATCTCAATCCAATCATTCAATAACTTCATGAAACCAAAATATTTGCAACAATATTTCATGAAACTCATATAACTTGCATACATTCAAGTGAATTTAGCATTAAGCATTCAACAATTTCATGGAATCAAAAGATTTGTAATAAAAATCCATGCATTTATGGTTTTTGGAACATTTTCTAGAATACAAAGTATCTATTCTAAAATAAAGCATAAAACATTACTAAAAAGTAAAATTTCTCCCAGGAATTATCCACGCATGCCTCAAGAAATGACCAAACCAGAGAAAACCATTCCATATGTCACCAGATTGCTTCACAACTAGGCACAAAATGATGCAAGAGTTTAAAGAAAGGGAGATTATTTGCCACCTGATAGTGTTAATATGCACCCTTAAACAGTGCAACACACAGTCTTGTCTGATAGGAAGAAACAATCAACTACATAAGATTTCATATCAAGAAATAGCTTTGAAATTGGCTCTAATATTATTTAACTTCTAATGAAACATACAAGTTTTTAGTCTGGAATGGAACATAAAACAAGAAAAAGAATAAAACTTGAAAAAGTTTTAACTCTCTAACATCCACAAATTTTGAACTTAAAAATAAAATAAAGCAGCTAATAGCCTTTTATAGGAACAAGGACCCAAAGAGTTTGAACTTAATCCCATCAAAGAGAATCAGAGAAACAAATTAAAATGCAACACGTGGTAGGTGGTAGTTGGCATTAGAAATTTCTAGGCAAAGTCAAAGATATTTTGACTTTTCATCAACAACAATCTTCAAACTTCGAGTTCTGAGTCACGGTACTTCACACAAATAATAAGGCTGTTGACACATTTTAAAACCTCTGGGACTAACTGTCTTCACCAAGACTAGGAATAAACTTGCAAAATTCACTTCAAAACTATACCTATGCACAAAACTTTTGGCTTCCAGTACTTGACTACCTATTCTTCTTCATAGGAATTTGGGTCTGAAGACTCATCTTCAACTCTCCTTTGCTAATATCCTAGAAAGCAATCAACACTTGATGCATACATTCTTTTGGAATGCCTTGAATTACTTTCTAGCTGTATTTATGCCTGGCATACTCTTCTAATATTTGAATGATGCTTTCATTTCTCTGCATTACTTTTGTCTCACATTTGGTCATAGCATTCTTGCACTTTATGATATCATCTATAAGCTCTTGACTTGATGACTAAATAGGATCCTTATTCACCTTTTCAGTCCACTCCTTGAAATATTTTACTTATCATCCTATCCTAAATTTTGAGGATCATAGCTTTCTTGAGCTAGCATTTCAATAAAGCTCTCATCTTTATGTATCAATTTCTTGCATATCTCAGTGACCTTTTCCAATACATTTACACATTGTGATAAAGTGTCACTTTCCCAATTCAATTGTTTCCTTCATTTCTCAAATACCAAAACTTCCTATTCTATGGCTATCTTCTCATTCATCAACTCTCGAACATCCGTATGAAGAACTTTTAGCTTTCGCCTCTTTGCATCAATCTATTCTTGGAAAAATTGGCATTCACCTTCAAGTCTTCGAGACTTGTTGTACCAATGGTATGCTTCCTTACACTTCCCAATTGCATCCTTTATTAACTCTTCTCCTTGCCTTAATAGGTACTCCATCCATTCTTCAAACACACTTACCTTATGGTGAAGAATCGTAATAGCATCTACTTGCTCCTTAGACATTAGCACTGGATTCTATGGCAACTCATTTTTTGTTTGACCAGATTGGGCTAGCGACCTGATGAAATTCTCTAGGAAATTAATCCATTCCTTTAACTCTCTTTTCTTCTGCTTATTCTTCTGTACTTAGGTGACAGCTATTTCTAAATTTACTTTCATCTCTTCTAATTCATGTCCCCATGATGAATTTCCTACATCAATTGTCACCACCCTATAATCCCTAGCTATTATTGTTGAACATCTGGAATACTGAGAGGGGGGGATGAATCAATATTCTATAAAACCATTCTAATAAAATCCATCTAACCATTATCATAATTCTGACTAAATCAGCAAGAGAGAACATAGAAACAAATCAATGCAACAACACACATGAACACCAGGATTTTTACGTGGAAAACCCAAAAAGGAAAAAATCACGATGAGGGTTAACTCACAATATATTATATCCGAATACAATATATTACAGGGTTCACTGCTAGGAATCACTGTCCTTAAAAGGTTCACAAATTAAATACAAAAGATGGCTAACCACCAAGATAAAAAGATTGTGGCTCATTTCCAAAAGTATGAACTGATAGAATACACCTTCAGTGTGTAGGGTTTAGTTCCAATGAATCTCTAAATATGAAGTATTGCCTCACACAGTAATCACTCAACAATTCTATTATAATCCTCAACTGATAAAGCATTTATGCTTGGACCTTCACATATCCCTTAATCCTCTTTACACTTCTCTACACCACGACTCCTCTCTTCCACACACACTTTCTTCCTTCAAAGAATCTTATATATATACAAGTATATTTCATTCATCAATTAGGTCGGCCTAATTAGATGAAAGCAAAATAATCAAAACATTCTTGTTAGCACGATATATGATTTAAAACATTTTTTCCATGTAGTGCATTATATCAAGTTGGCTAACATCCATAAAGTATAACAAGTCTCCTTAGTGTATTGCATACGTTAGGTTGGCCAAGACTAGAACTTAATCCAAAAAAACTCCAAACCAACATACAATCCTCAAAGAAAACACCTTTCGGATCTAAGATTACATCAATTTCTCATCATACTATCATCATAGAGACTACCATTAGAACCGCAACTTAGAATGTTCTCCTTAAGAAAATATGGAGTCTCTCACACTGATATGTTGAGCAGAGAACGACAGTAAAATACAGAGCTGAACTCTATCAGTGATAACTTTTTCCTCACAACCCAAAACTTCTCAAGATCCAAGATATAGCTATCTGAATGAGACATGATAATATGGTTAATAGATTAGAGTCATATCTTTTCTTATGGTGAATTCCAGACTCAAAAACCATCGCACTAGTTTATCACAAAAGAATACTACCGATAGAGAACAACTTCTGGTAAACTAAGTAAACTTCCCGTACAGTTGTCAGCATGTTGACATCAATGACAACACAAGAACAACCAACACAAACCATCTACACTTCATGCTCATGTTGCAAGGCTCCATAATTCCAACAATCTTCCCCTTTGGCATTGATGGCAACATGCATGTCAAAAACATTTTTCAATGTAAGGCAACTGAATACTCCCCCTATCAAAACTATTCTCAAAAAAAAAATTCCTCTACCTATCTCTATCTCTCCCCCTTCGACATCAATGGAAAAGGATGGGGTCCTGTATATATATATGCATCAAGAATTAACCAAAAAGATATGAACACAAATATTTGAATTAACTTGAAGAAGAGGAACTTTTGAGATTCTCTAGGGTTCTCTTCCATGAGGCTTTTCCCTCTTCCCATGAACCTTTTTCACTTACAAGAGTCTTGTGTAATAGTTCAAGCTTAGTTAAGGACTCTATTCCATTTGCTAAAGTATTGGGACTAAAATTAATCTCTGATAAATTTCCAATACTACCAAGAGCACTAGATATAGAAATGTGCCTGAGTTTAACCATGTCTCTGAGTGCCACAAACTTCTTAATAACTTCTACTCTTTGGTCCTGTAGGGAAAATAATTTGTCTTGAAGGTGCACAATGTAGGACCATCTCTGGTTATCTCTATCTTCTGGCAATCTATATGTATATGCTTGAGTGCTCATTTGAGTTTCACTATACCTTATCTCATCTCTTATGTTCAGTGTATTGCCAGACCAATTTAGGCAAAAAGAAAGCAATTCCTAAGCCTCTTCCTTGCAAACTTGTACATTCTCCAATTCCTTCATCACTCAACTATGTGCATTTGCACATTTATTCTTGATATCTTCTATATTTTCTTCAGTAGACTTGATTCCAACATGCACTTTTAGTCCAAAGATATAGACCTTCAAATAATTAATCATGTTTTTGAGATTTTCCACAACTGAAATAAATGAATCAAAATTAGTACCAAGAATAACCTTCTACAATTCTTCCAAATCTCCTTGAATGTTTATTCTTTCATGCTCATGTTGAGCTCTCTCTGACTCACTTCCTTTTGCAACTTCTTGTTTGACAACACTCTTTCTCTTTTTCCCTGTTCCAGTTGCACTACCAAAGGTACCTTCTACATTGGGATTCTTAGGGATTTCCAAAATAATTCTTGCATAATGATCAATTTTAGCCTCTGACACTTCATAATCTAACTTAGATATCCACACCAACCTTGATTCAGCTGCTTCCATATGATAGAAATCTGTAGAAACTAGGAAATTGATACTTCCAGAGTACCTTTCAGTAACACTTATTGGAATCCTTAACCTTTTGCTCATTCTCATTTGAAATGCTCGAAAGAATGCAGCAAGAGTAGTCTCTTGAGCATCTAAATTACCAAGATTTATTATGAAATTCCTAATCTGATGGGCAATAGGTTCTGTATTTGACCATTCTATTCTTCCTATTACCGATAATTTTTTCAAGAAGTAAAAGAGTAAGTAAACAATCGAATTTTTGTACTAAAATGTATTCTTCTTGATTTTCTTGATTTCCTTTAAGTTCTTCAAGAGATTTATTCAAAGTAGCTCACACAATTCATAATCCATACAACTTCTAACCATGTCAATAGCAGTATGTACAATAGCAGTAGAAATTGTGAGGTCATTGTCAAGCAGGAAAACCTTGTGACCAATAACCATTGCAACATACCTAATGACGGGATCCTCAATTGATCTCAAAACAAGCTCTTTCCCTTCAAGAGTCGCACCAGTCACCTCAATTATCTCTTGCTCATTCACAACCTTTCATTTATGAACTAGTCTGAAGGAACACAAACTAATTACATCTCTAATTGCTTCTCTGGTAATCAAATGTGCTTCATCAATCCACAATGACTCATTATGAGTTTTTCTCAAAACTATTCGAATATACTTCCTATCGTACTCAAACAAAGGGGCTTTCCACCAAACATCCAACTTCTTCTCAACTAACACTTTGTAGGCATCATAGTTTTCTTCCAATTCATTCTTCCATAGAATACTTAACTGAACTGGTGACATTTCCTCTATCTTACTATAGACGAATGCATAGATATCTTCAATGGGAAACACTCTAAGAGGAATGCAAGAGAATGCACCAACTGAATCTTTCGACATATTTTTCAAATGTTTCCTCAAATTGACTTGTAATTTATTTGAACTACTCACAAAATTTGAATTATCAATAGCAATAAAAATGAAATATTGTGCAAGTAGGAATACCTCTATAAATGCCAACAAGGAATTGGTATCCAACTTCTAGAGCACACTTCAATTTCTCCTTCAAACCCTGAAACTCTAAATTGCTCTGGATTCTCTAAATTTCATTTGCATGCTTCTCTGAAAATACATATGCCTCTTGAGATATATGAATTTATTTCTTTCATTCTAAATGCTTCAAATTGCAAGTAGATTACCTCAAAAATTGTGTGCACCTCCATTGTTTCAAATTTTGCAAACTTCATTCTTCACACATGTGACTAAAAAATTCCTTAATTTTTTTACCACATTAAATATACTTCTACCATGATGTGACATAAGTATCGATGAGTGGGTTTATTAAATTTCCAGATAATTGCTCCCTCTTAGTCATTGCTAGACTCAAAAATTGATGGGTGTATCTACATTGAAGGTTGGAACAGATGATTTAGATTCAACTTGCTTGAATTCTCCTTCCTTTCTCTAGATTATTTTCATCTCTTTTCTCACTTCTTCCAAATCAATGATTTTCTCATGCTTCTTCTCCAGATATTTATCTTTCCTTCTTCTGTGGTTATTAGCAGGATGTTTTGGATTGTTGTACTTATAGAAAACAACATTCTTCCTTCCATTCTTTCTTTTATTCAATCTATTTTCACACTGATTAGCTTTATGTGCAACCTTCTTGCACTTAAAACATTTTCCAGAGAATGATAGGGTATCATTCATTTTACTTTTGTAGTCCACCTTATGACCAAATTTCTTTCAAGAATGACAAATACCATTGAAAGAAAAATACCTCTTAACATTAGGTTGTTTGATGGGAGTTCTTCCAGAATTGCTTCTTAAGTTCTTGATTCATCCATCTTTGCACTAATTCTTCTTGTGAGAAGATTGCTTCTCTTTTGAACTTTGACCTTCTTCAAACCCTAAACCACTTTTATCCATTTTCGGTCTCTAAGAAGTAATCAACTCATCAAGTATTGCAGAGCTTACCTTAAATTTATCCTCAAAACTTCTTTCCTTTTCCAGATTTGATCTCAAGATTTTTGCTTATTTCTCAAGCTTGACACATTCATCCATTTTCTCTTGAATTTCAACTAGCTGACACCCTTCAATTATTTTCGCTTCTTCTAGTTGTTGTAATAGTCTAGTGATCTCATCATGTTCTCTTCTCAATTGATCACAGGCATCTTCAAATCTTCTCCTTAAATCTTTTATACAATCATTTGCTTCCTTCAAATTATTCTTTAGGTCTTCAATTTCTTTTGAATATCTAGCAAAGATCACTTCCAGAGGAAATTTTTTATTATACTCAAATTCTGGGACCTTCCTCAAGCTGTTAGGCTCCTTTAGAGGAACCAAGCTCTGATACCAATTGTTGAACATCTAAAATACTGTGAGGGGGGATGAATCGGTATTCTATAAAACCATTCTAATAAAATCCATCTAACCATTATCATAATTCTGACTAAATCAACAAGAGAGAACATAGAAATAAATCAATGCAACAACACACATGAACACCAAGATTTTTACATGGAAAACCCAAAAAGGGAAAAACCACGATGAGGGTTAACTCACAATATATTATATCTGGATACACGATACTACAGGGCTCATTGCCAAGACTTGTTGTCTTTATAAGGATCATAGCCTGAATACAAAATATGGCTAATCGCCAAGATACAAATATTGTAGCTCACTACCAAAAGTATGAACTGATAGAATACGCCTTCAGTGTGCAAGGTTTAGTTCCAATGAAGCTCTAAATATGAAGTACTGCCTCACACAAAATTCACTCAACAATTCTAGTCTAATCCTCAATTGATAAAATATTTAGGCTCAGATCTTCACATATCCCTTAATCCTCTTTGCATTTCTCTACACCACTACTCCTCTCTTCCACACACACTTTCTTCCTTCAAAGAATCTTATATATATACAAGTATATTTCATTCATCAATTAGGTCGGCCTAATTAGATAAAAGAAAAATAGTCAAAAAATTCTTGTCGACACCATATATGATTTAAAACATTTTCTATGTAGTGTATTATATAAAGTTAGCTAGCATCCATAAAGTATAACTAGTCTCCTTAGTGTATTGCATACGTTAGGTCGGCCAAGACTAGAAATTAATCCACAGAAACTCCAAACAAATGTACAATACTCAAAGCAAACACCTTTCAGATCTAAGATTATATCAATTTCTTATCATACTATCATCATAGAGACTACAATTAGAACCCTAACATTAGAATGTTCTCCTTAATAAAATGCGAAGTCTCTCGCACTGATATGCTGAGCAGAGAACAACAATAAAATACAGATTTGAACTCTGTCAGTGATAACTTTCTGCAAAACTTCTCAAGATCCAGGATATAGCTATCTAAATGAGACATGATAACATGATTAAGAGATTAGAGTCATATCTTTTCTTGCGGTGAATTTTGGACTCAAAAACCATTGCACTAGTTTATCACAAAAGAATACTACCAGCAGAGAACAACTTCTGGTAAACTAAGTAAAATTCTTGTACAATTGTCACCATGTTGACATCAATGACAACACATGAACAACCAACACAAACCATCTACACTTCATGCTCATGTTGCAAGGCTCCATAATTCCAACAGTTATTTCATGCTTTCTATTCTCTCCTACCAGAGTAGCTATTTGGAGAATTCTCCCTCCATCTCCATTCCTTTTTACAACATGTCTTGTCTTTTCTCTAACTCTAGGTTTAGGGGTTTCTATCCTTGTATTAAACTTCTAAAATCTAGAGGTACTAGTTCCACCTCCAACAGCGAAGCCATTTTCTTGACTAACCAATTAGGTGCTTCTTCATTATGTTCTGCCTCTTCATTATACCTCATTCTTGATGATCGACATGTTCACGAGCTTCCTCTCTCAAACTTTCAACATTACCCATCACAACCCCTGGAACTTGAATACTCTCTATCCTCATTGGCATGGATTTTGGATTACCTTGATTTGTCACTGTCTCTTCCTCTTTGAGACCTAGATTTTCCTATCTTGCCCTATTCTCAGTATCAATCCTTGGAGCATTATTTTCTTGTTGTCCTAAAACATCAAGATTCTCATCATTTCTTGGCTCACCACCCAAGTTTTGTGAGGAATCTATACCTTTGTTTTTATCTCGTCTTTCTCCTAATTTCTTAGAAGTCAGTGGTTTCTCAACAATTTCTTTATTTCTTCCTTGCGGAAGTTGATCATCAACTATATCTTCTTTATCAACAATATGAATGGGATTCTGACCTGCAGTATCTCTTGTTCTTCTTTCATCTATTTTTTCATGGTTTCCCACTTCTGGAGCGAGTGATCCTCTTATAAAATCTTCTTCTTCTCTATTTCAGGATATGACCCTGTATTTGACATTTCTTCCACTACTGGCTACATCATGGGATCTCCTTTAGATCATTTTTCTTCAAAACTGTTTCATCTTGGTAGTCAATTTCTCCATCTATTCTCTAACTTCTTCTTTAGTTAGGTCAGGACCTTCCTCTTGAATTATAGGAGTCCCTCCCAGGGCTTGTCTCATTGCTTCCATATTGACTGAGGGTGGAGAAGTAAATATATTTGTTGCCTTCTGTGATGCAAACCTTGTCTTAGCACGTGTCTATTTTTTCATTCTCACATCCTCACCAGTCATAGGTTGAGTTATTGGCTTTGATATGGAATAAAATTTTGCCTTTGGAATTTCCATTACATTGGTTGGAGTGGCCATAGTCTCTTTGTGTTGGCCAACTAGTCATGCCATCATTGGAATTCTCTGCCTTGAAGTATCGGGAACTTCCTCCTCACCTTGCTTAAATGCCTCTATTTATACAATCTTTCTTTTATTTTTATTAGTCCCTCCATACCCCAATTCATCCACCAACTATTGATTTCTCTTGACATTGGGTGGGTATTTGGGTTCTATCCTAGCTTCTTTTAGTGCCTCAATGTAACCATTAATCTAGTACTGAGTATATGTCAATACTTGCTTAGAAATATCATCAGTGGTTACTATCTCCTTCTTTGTATAATCTAGGTCTAGGATAGGTTCATCATAAACCTTTTTTGTATCATAAATTGTATTCAATACCTCTCCATTATCAATATCAAATTATTCTACAATATCATGAATTTTGAGAATCTTTGTTGCTCCTAGTGTTAACCTCTGATATGACTGTTTCCTCACATCATGCTTCTTGCTTATTTTCTAATATGACTGTTGCTCCTAGTGTTAACCTCTGATATGATAAACATGAGCATACTTCCTAATTATTTTCTTGGAAAGGCTTTCCTTCATATCATAGTTTTTTTGTTGGAGTTCAAAGAACTCCAACTTATAAAGTTTGAACTCCTCCCCGCACATATCAACACTTCTAGTCGCAACACATTTGTAATTCCTGGTTGTGATAGGGAATTTGATAGAACATTTCTTGTGTGCTTGTGCAAAAAGAGCATGAAATTATTACAATTGTCTCACTAGTTCCAGTAACAACATTTTTTCCATTTCACAGATGGGTAGCATGAAGGGGTGTCCTATAAATCCTTCCACCTTGATATAGGTGAAAGTAGGAAATTGAATATACCAGCCCCCAACAGACCGAATAACACTTTGTGTTTCAAGGGACAATCTTTTGGATTTTTTCCTTCCATTAATCTTACTAGCCTCATAGAAAACACATCATTTACCCTCCAGTAATGCTCCTAGTATTGGTGAATAGTAATCTGGGGCATATGAGCATAAATCAAATTATTCCCTAGTTCTCTACCCAAGGTACCAACTTTGTTCAATCCTTGTATATTTTCCCTCGGGGCATAGGAATAGACAACATATGAAGACATGGTGAACCATTGGGTTTCTGGGAACATTATTATCTATTCACATAGTTTGTCGCTAATAAAATTCCCCTAGTGAATTTACACAGGGCCTTCCATTATTTTCACTATAAGCCTGAACAGTCATGGTTCAAATTTGTTGGCATCTTTGTATCTAGCCATCCTGCTCAATAGGGTTATTATGTCTTGAACATCCTGAATAAATGCTGACCTCGATATAATTTATTTCATCTACTTTGTAAGCTTTTCCTGACAACATGTCAAACTCATAAACTTCATGTTTTGTTCCTCTGTATTCAGGTACATTGTGGCCAAAACCTACATATCCAACAGATTCATCTATTTGAATGTGGGGAGCCCAAATGTGTATACAATGCCCTTTGTGGAGAGGTCTGCATGTACTCTTCCTTCTTTCTCAATGAACCTCTTGTTTGGGTCATACCATCTCATACATTTTAATACTATTTTAGGAGTGTCTATTTCCAGTGGAAACCCTCCTACCAAATGCAGTCCACTTGCAATAATATTCTTAGAGAACTAAGAGGCATCCACTTGCTAAATCCGTGTAGAAAATTCATGATCACTGAACCCTCCTGGGTGAGTATCTTTAACTCTCCCATCGACTGATATGACCTTTGAAATGGGGAATTTGAATATCTCATCTATTGGATTCTTTTTGGAAGTGCTCATACTTCTCTTGATTCCCTACATTATTAGCAAATATGTGACTTGCGTGTGAGTTAGGGTTAAATTCAATCATACATTTTTAATACTTCATAAAATTTATTTACTTACGACATTTACAGTTTACAATTAGGTTAAATTCTTTCAAAATAATCAATGTTTTTGTTAGCTCTCAAAAATGCAGGTTTGAACCACGAAAGGTTGCCAAGCTTTGACAATGTTTCAGGGTAACAAACAAGGCCAAATGAATTGAACCTTCTACTCTTCAGGTGCTGCTATACCTAGGCAGATGTACCTATATGAGTGAGGTAGACTTGACTTGTGCTTATCTCTCTTGAAATGTTTTTCCCACAATGGCAGATGGGAGTGGACAAATAAAACTAGAATTTGGTATAAATTGCATACAATATTAAAACTAAGACCTAATATGTTTAGTTAACAGATGTAAAGAATGAATGAAACTAAATGATAAAAAGTGCAGAGACTAGTGCCTTATTGGGTATGCGGAGTCAAATGAAATCTAAATGGGTAACTTATTTATGGAGAACATTCAAATTGTTTGGCATATATTTTAGTTTATAACTTGTATAAACATGCAAGACTGTGATTACCAAGTTATTCTTAATGATCCAAATGAATTTCCCTGATTACTGTGATCAATTAAAAGGATTTAATCTTTCCTTGAAGGAACCGATCAATCAACCACACAGATACAACAAATGTGCACTGATAAACTGAATATAAACTTGTTACATCAATTTAAATAACCAAAAAGCATCAATCTTGGAGACAACTTTAGTAATACTTTCAATGAGCACAACAGACAATTGACACTAGAAAAATGTCATCACATCAAAAATTCAATTGAAATCTCCATTTTTTTTCAATCATGCATCATAGTCTCAAAAAATTATGTATCCTACTGTATTTTTTACTTTGTCCCTCTTCCCTTTTCTTTTCTGCCATTCTGCTGTCAAAAATGGGTTTTATATATTGGCCACATGAAAAGTCGTGTCCATTCACATTCATGTCTGGGCAGTTATTTCATTCGAGCCTTTACAATTGTTCATTGGACTCCCACGAAGACATTACACAGTCATATCGATCTTCAATGTCTCACCGATAGTCAAAAAATGTGCATCGCTATAACGTCCCACCATCTCATCGGCATTTGATGTCTCACCGATAGTCATCGCTTGAGTCTTATATATCACTGTGACAATTTTGAGTCAGGGTGATGTCTCATAGGTTACCTCATGTCTCACCGAGATATGTCGTTGGTATGTTTTTTGGTTGACGAGACATATTAATTTTCTCACCGATAAAACCACATTCGGTGAGACAAGTGGGTCGGCAAGACTACATAACCTTACCTCGATAGTCATTTGATTGAATCCCTTTATGCCTTTTCGGCGAGACCAGGTGCATTTGCTAAGGCTTTATTCTGATAACTTTTAGTCTGGCAGATACATCGTTCTGTGCGCTAGTCGATGAGACATAATGCGTTCGGTAATGTTGATGATGTTTTCTGCATAGTAACAACTCAAACAGAATATAATATCATATCTCTCTTGAAAGGTAAATCTGCATTAGCAAGCCTCAAGAGATAACCCCAAGGTCTCTAATGTCAGGTCTTGACAATGCATAAACAACTTAGTGATAAATGTGAAAATGTTGGTAATCACAATGGGACCTTACTACAAGCAAAATACTGAATCTCAATTTATCAGATCTAACAATGTGATGATACTTCAATGCTAAATTTAATCCAATAATCAAAGAAATAGCAAAATATAATGGTTTCAAAGATATTTCTAAACTTAACACTAAACCTAAGATTAACAATGCAAATGAGAAAATATTTGAAACAAAACAATCCCTCAAAACTGATTCCCACTTGACCCAAATGAATCTACAATCTTATAAAAAATAGTGCAATCTTCTAAGGTCTTAAGATTTTCCAATCATGAACATTCATTCAAACAACCCTATTGCAATTGAAATGAATAAACCTTCACAATTGAACTATGCACAATGAATATAAAGTCTAGGCTAACTTTGCAAAGCAACTAACAATCATGTGGTTGTGAAAATTATGGACCAAGGATTGTTGCAACACTTCGAATATCAAACCATAAACACTATTAAATCAAATCTAATCTAAATATCGATTTTCCTCAAAGCAATTCTAAAGATAGAATAACAAGAACCATGCAAGATAAGAAGAACACAAGTATGGCACCAAATCACAATGTCATTTACTTGCATCAAATTATCCACTATAGCAACAATTCCAGCTTTCTGTTACAATATTTGCTTGAGATCAACTACTTGCTAACTCTTGCTCTACTTAATTCGCTTCTAACTATCTCTGTATTTGTCTATGTCTAAAACTTCTTAACCCTTACAAATGAGGCAAAATGCCATATTTATAGAACCCCCAAAACATGTCGGCCTAGATAGGATTTTACAATAATAACTAGGCACAACAAGTCAGCCAAAAGAAATTCAAAATGAGATAAAATATGCATTAAATGCATGAACTTCATCTAGGTCGGCCTGGGATCTCCAATGTAGCTCAGACCAATGCATGGAAAAATAATAGGGAAGCACAAATCTTGATGTATCCAATCATTAACTGCCTTCCCCTTTGTCTTTATTCCGATCCAGCATTTCATGAACTTTCAAAAGCACCTTATCCAAGTCGGCCACAAGTGGTAAAGGCAAAACCCTAAGTCGCCTTTCAATTGATGCAATTTCTTCCCTGGATTGTTTCACCGACTTATCCCAATCCACCTTATATGTTAGGTATTTTTCAATGATAATAATGTAGGTGGCCGCATCATCCAACTGGTGCTTAGAAATGGAATCATTGTTGATTGGAGCATAAACATCATGCCACCACTTCCTCAACTGTTCCAAACTCAAATACTTAGGCGCAATCTTCCTTCTTCCTGTCATAATCTCAAAGAAAGCAATGGATCCATTGTAAACACCAGCTAGGGTATCATCAATCTACCTCCTATGTTTTTAAATCTTCTTCAAAACCTTTTGCCTGATTTGCAGCGCTTCAAACCACTCCCAAGGTTCAGCAGTGCCAGAAGAAGAGAGAATTTTATCATTTACTAACTTATCCCTAGTGTACTCCATGATAGTTTTAGTTTTCTGCAGCAGGAGATCTATATCTTCTTTGTCCTGAGCCAACACCTCCTTCAACCAATCAACCGCCCTCATAGCATCCTTCCCTATTGACAAAATATCCTTAATGGCCTCATTTCCTTTCGTTCGCACCCCTTGCAACCAATTAGCGGTGGCAAGAGTGGAAGCCTTCATCTTTTCCAACTCGGTGATAGTTTCTTGAGGTAAGGGATTCACAGCAAAAACTGAGGGGTTAATAGATTGCAATGGTTTCATCAGATCCTCCAAGCATTTCCTGAGATTCTCATTTTCCTTTTTTAGCTCCTACTTAGTCTTTATTTCCTTCCTCAATATGCCCAAGATAACTGCACTAGAACCCTGATAATCTTCAATATCCAGCTCAACGGATGTAGGCCCTAAATTGAAAGTCTGAACATTATAATCCTTTCCATCCACATCATCTCTACTCTTATCTGGGGCAGGAGTTGCAATGTGGACAACTCTGTTGCTGGCCTCATCTCTTTCAATCTTTGAGATCACCCTAGCCTTCTTTTTGCCCTTATCCTTACCAATCTTGGCTAGCAGCTCATCCCAATTTGGTGGAGTATCCTACACAACAACTTGTTTTCTCTTTATCTCATTATCCAACCATTCAAGCATAGTGGATTCCAATTGCACTTCAGTCTATTTCTCTCCTTCCTGTTGACCTTTAGGTGCTTCCTCATTCAAACCTTGCTTCTCAAGAGTCTCACCTATCTAGCTCTCCTTCTCTTCAGCCTGTTCCTCCTTGTGCTCAGGTGATGGAATCTTTTTTGCCTCTTCCTCTCTTAGAGGTGCTTTAACTTCTTCAGTTCCAACAGGTGACTTTGCATATGCAACCAAGGGAGACTGCATTACCTTTTCTACCTTTGCTTCTGCACTATAAAGGCCACCCTCATGAAATTCCTCCCCTTCAGTGTCTGAATGATCTTCAACTTTCTTAGATTCACCTGGTTTGTTTTGAGCTTCATGGGAAGAAGGAACATCATCATGCTGCTCCTCATGATAAATGACTGGAGGAAGGTTTACCTTAGGCACACTATCCTTGGGAGGATTTCTAGACCTCCTTGTGTACACTCGTGCCTTCTCCTCTGAACTTTCTATATTTACCACTGGTGGGGTAACTTCTTCTTCTCCTACTTTGGAGCTCACCTTTTGTGACAATTTCACAATTCTCCTTCTTTTGGGCACATGAGCATCAACCTTAGGATCCTGCTTTTCCATTTCTTTATGTTCAAACTTCTTGGTCCTTGACCTTTTCTTAGCTATTGGCTTTCTCTATTTTTCTGCTTCCTGGACTTCCTCCTCTTGAACACCTTTTATCTTGATCTTGAAAGGAGAATCCAGCTTACCTTTTCCCTTAGGATCCTGCTTAGTTGACTTTTTAGAAGTGGAGTGAGGATCCAAATCTCCCATCAAATCATAAATGCATTGTACACCTTCATTCTCCAACTCCCACAGTTTATGCCTTAGCCACATTCTAGTGAATTTGGTGACTGGATCCATCAACTATTTTAGCTCTATTTTTTCCTCTTCTAACCAATCCACATCACCCATTGGCCTATCCTTGACTACCTCATAAGCGTGATCCTAAATCAGGTTTCCATAATCTTCAAGTTGATCAGGGATTGCCTTCACATTATATAGGCAGACTGATTCAACTAGCAGTCGATAAAACTTCTTCTTCTTGACCTCATATTCATCGCTACAATTGGCCCAGTAGTCCTCCAAATCAACCTTATGGCTATAATCTCTACTGGCCTTCTTTTGGGCTTCACCTGTGATATCAAATCTGGACCTCTTGGAATGGAAAGATAAGCCAAGAGTACTCATCTCCTCCTTTGAAACCTAGGCAGAAATAATGGAAGGGCATGCCTCTCCAGTGCCAATCCTCAAAGGGAAATCTCCACCAAAACCAGTCTTATGCTTGTCCCTCTTGACAATGGCATCAAAGTCACATATCTGTCTAGTGACTTCCAGAAGTATGATATGATTAGTAGGATACCTTGGAAGCCTGTAAGGAGCCCTCTGGCATCCATCAATTCGGATGTATGAGAAAGTTGGGAACTGAATAAACCATGCCCCATATTTCTTGATGAGCTCCTTAGCTTGGTTTGAAATCCTTGTGTGCTCTGCTCCTTGAAGCAATCTAGTGATGTGCATGGTGAATGCATCATTCACCCTCCTATAGCTTGGGCTTCCTAAATTCAATTGAGGGTAAACCTCATAGATGACATCCTGCTCAAAGATCCCCCTTGTGCTCAATCCTTTGTAGGGGTGAAATATCGCAAGTGCATAGACCAAATATGAAGTCATTGTGAAGGTCTTGGTCTGCAACACATTGGAAAGCTGCTCATGAATCACCCTACTAATCACACCAGCCCAATGATAGTTGATCAACTCTTGTTCCATCCTCACAATAGCATGGCACATCCAATTCTCAAACACACATGCATTCCTTAATCCAACCACCCTATTGAGCAATGTGATGGCATCATAATATTCTTTCTTGAACTTCGTCCTGAATAGCTGCTTGGGCAGCTTGGAATAGTGGGACTTGGGCTTCTCTAGCCAAGAATTGATAAGTTGTTGTGATTTCATAGTCTTTTCTTCATAGTACTTCTGAGCTGCCTTCATGTTGAATGCCACCACATGAGATATGTCTGGCATATCAAAAGTTTGGGCAATGGAAACAGGGTTGAGATTCGCTACAACTCTCCCTTGAGGACCAATAATTCTTTGTGTGTCCTAATCATAGTGTCTGGCACACTCGAGGACAAGCTAATAGCACTAGACTATGGAGGGAAAACCGACCACATGTGACAAGCCTGACTCCTTCATTCTTCTAGCCACCAAAGGAAGATCCTTGGCTACCATTCTTCCTTTAAACTCTTCGTAATCCCACAGTCCAACATTTGTATTAGTCACCTCTGACCAGATTGATGTAATTTTACTCTCAGGAATTCTGCTTTTGATGTCCATTTTAATCTTCTCTGCTTTAGACATGGAAGACCTAGTCACTGCCTTGCTAGGTTCATCCTGCACTTGACAAGGAAATCATAGGAAAAACCATAGGAAATCAACGTTAATCCATCAAAAAACTGTTAGAATGAACCTCATGCAAACAAAATGTCATTGAATCTCATATAAAATGATCTTGATGAATTTCAGGTTTCAGGACCATCCGCGAAATCCGAGCCAGGGAGGACTTTCGGGAAATTCCGGACTAGACGAATTCTAGCGGAATAATCATGAAAACACCTACTAAAAATTAAATTTGATCATTATCAATTAATAAACCACATAGGAGATCATAAGATAGCATGAATTAATCATAAAATGCATTAAAAAACACTAACATATCATGTTATTCCATATTTCCTTTCATTTCACCAGATTTTGGGAAAATCTGCTAGAGACGGATTTCTGTGAAGGGGAAGACACTCTGTAAACTTCAAAAAATCTAGGCGGCACAGGACTTCGGGAAAATCCGAGGTCAACAGAAATCCATGAAATATATGAAACTCTGAAAATGATAGCGGATTTCAGAAAAATAGAGGGAATTGGGAAAATCCGCCAGAGACGGAAAATCCCAAGGTGACTGCAAAACCCGAATATCGACGTTAAATCACGATTTTTCCCAGAACACCAGATCGATCATGAATTTCAAAGATTTAAGCTCGAGACGAGTTTGATATGGGCCTTCTATGTATTTTCTTAGCACTCTAGGCCAATTGGGAGGCGAACTAGGGTTAAATGGTGATGCCCTAAGTTTTAAACCCTATACATCCGACATTAACGCACATGCAAGCTCAGAATTTAAATATTTCAATTGCTAATTCTCGACTAGGAGAAAATCATGGCTCTCAAGCAAGATACATCAAAAATGAAAATAAACAAAGGACCTCAAAACTCACTTGGGAGATGATAAATACAACAATGATGGGCATCCCTAACCATGAAATGAGCAAGCACTTCAAGAATTTGGACCTCAATAAAACCAAGACACCAAAGTAATGCTAACCTTCATCAATTAAAATCAGGGCAATCAAATACATACCATTTGATGCAGCAGAAATCGAATGAAGCAACAAATACCAGTTAAAGGTGCCCAGCGAAGACAACAATCAGCAATGCTCAGGAAATCACCACTCAAATTGAAATATTCACCAGCTCAGTGCCCCAAAATCAAATCAAACACTCGCAAGAATGCACTCCGCAACTCAATCGATGGAAAACAATAAGCATAATGGCATAAAAGACCTTGAAAATCAGTTAAATACATCGTTTAAAGCTCGTACGAAAACATTAGTGCCGCCGACAAGATAGGCAGGAAAATATGGGAACCCGACGACAAGACAAAATCCGAATGCGGAATTCTGCAAAGACTAAAAATCTCTGAATGACAGTGCTCAGCCGGAGTCCGAGCAAGATCTAGGAAAATCTGGCTGCGGTGGAAAGTCCCGAACTTCAGTGAAAACCCAAACATCACTCAAAATTAAAGATCTTCAATGAATAACTTAGGGAATTCACTTAGGCAATCAAAATAAACAATTTAGCACATGCCAAAGTAAGATAAAACCTCAAAATGAAAGGGCCAAGACACCAAAAACCAAAGCGAAAGAGGGTCCCTGCCTTCAGCAGGGTGTGTGTACGAAAACTACACAACAGGTAAGATCTCACCCTGAAATCTTTTTGGTTTGGCCGAAATGTTTCCTCGTGCGCCGATCGGTAAGACATATATGGTTTCACAATGACTTCATTCTGACGATGATTCTCTTGCCGATATGATCCCCTTTTGTTGTCGAGACAATGATTTGTCCTACCAATGGGTGTTTGCATATGAATTCTGATCGGTGTGACATCCCTGAAGTCTTGTCGATAGACTACAACAAATATAGATTAGTAAAAGAAAGCACTATGGATCAGGGAGACCTTGATCATCTCATACTGATAGGAATTATAATGTGAAATATTCAGGACTAGATGGATTCTATGGGACCACATGGCAGAGTATGGGCAAAATGTTATGAAGAGAGGCCTTTGTGCTTATGGTAAAGACTCATTTAGAAACTCATGGGTATGTAAAATTTTTAGAATTTTTCAGTTTTAAATAGTTTCAATGACCTAACCAGTGGTAATGTCATTTAGCCTAAGCCATACATGCATAAAAGAATTAACATAAATTCAGTTATTCGAAGCATACCCGGTTTCACTAATGATATGGTTGTCTGAACTCGGGTTCAAAACCCTTGGTAGCTATGTTCTTCATCATTTTGAGACTTACCTTTCTTTTTGCACCACAATCTTCATTTTAATTATTTGATGTCCTTATAGGTGAGTAATCTAGTGCAAGGTAGAGTATTGTGGAAGCAACTACATGCTTGAGGTGGTGCCAAGTAAGTGTGTTATTTTCCACCTTCATTAATTTCTTTTTCTATGCATTAATTACCCTGAATAAAGGTGCAATCATGGCGGGGTAAGGTTTAAATTACAAGCTCCTTAGTTCCTATATAGGGGCCCACCTTTTGAGAGGGAAGCAACATAAGTGGCTAACATGCCATGCTTACGTGTCACTTCAATTCCTATGAGGGGAAAAGGTCTTAGAGGCAATTCCCATCTTGGATACTTAACAATTAGCAATCGATCAAGGTTTGAATCACCCGACATCAGACATTGAAGAATTATCAAGAGTCAATACTTTTTCCTACCGATTTCATGAGAATCGGGCGCAAAGGATACCCGAGACTAGGTGCAAGCAAGAACAAATCATTTCAAAATAAAATTTTGCAAAAATACTTCCAATCTCCAGTTCTAAAGAAAAGAAAATCCACTACTAGGCTAACCAAGAAAAAAAGGAGGGAAACACAAACACTAGGACAATTTTACCCAGGTGACAACTTACCAGGTGTGATGACTAGCTGAGCAAAAAGTGAAACTTTTTGAAGATACAACATCCTTAGAGCAACGACAACGATACCTAGGACCCAGGGATCTAGTTGGTCAAAAGGCTACGGAAAAGATTTTGCAAACACTCCAAGACCAAAAAAGTAAGAACTTAAGTGGGGGGGTCGGGAAAGTTGGATCAAAACCTCATCATTTCACCATTTCCTCTAAAAGCAACACACTAAAGCAAGCGAAAGCGAAGGAAGGGAAAAAAAAGAAGTAGGAAAAGAGGGGTTCCACATTTTGCTAAAGAGAAAAATAGGGTGTGTTGTGAGACCACACAACAACTAGCAACCAAAAAAACCAAACAAAATAATAGAAAGTCAATTCACTTTAACCAACATACAAGATTAAATTTTATTGAGCTCACATGTGTCCAAATGATTTATTCTGCTACAATAAATTCAAAGCATAACATGTGTTTGCATTGACCTACATAATTTGCAATTTCCTTTTAAGTCAACCTTGGATAGAGCCTTATTTCCAGTCAAGCATCCATAGCCCTAGCAAGGTTATCTCTATAATTCCCCCAAACATAGCTCTACTGCCAATCAAGCATCTATAGCCCTGGTACATATATTTGGATAGCCTAAGCAGTTGAATTTTCTCTTTTGATGTTCATTTTTTCATTTGAAATTTTATTGTAAGATCTTTTTCCTTAACTTGCAGGCAACAAAGCCCACTATTAGGTTGGGAATTACAATGGTAGCAAAGGATACCTTTTGATTTTTCACTCAATGCAAACAACTACTATCCCAAATCCAGTAGAATGATTAGGTATGGGAATTTGTAGCTCAACGTCAACTAAATGATTTATGCAAACTAAAGTGAATGAATTTGAACAATTCCCCATTAATCTATAATTAAAGAACTATTTCTGGTCAAAGCATGAATCACATTTCCAGACTTGACATGTTTTATTATTTTAACTACCTCTGAATTTTGCTAACTATTGCATATCTCAACAACACAAAAACCTAAAAGGAAAACAAAAAAAAGAAAGTGCAAAAGCCCAAAAAAAACTCTTTACACATTTACAACCAAGACTGATGACCAACACTAGGCTTGAAAATAATGCTTCAGGAATTTCCCATTGACAGGAAATGGGACATCCTCTCAGGTTAGAGTTTTGAGCGTATAAGTGTTATCACCTAAGATTTCAAATACTTGGTAAGGACTATCCCATAACTTGTCAAACTTACCATGTTCACCCTTACGCTCATGGGCTTTATCCTAGTATAGGACTAAGTCATATAGTCTAAATGTTTTTAATCTATCCCTTTTGTCGAACTAGCGTTGTACCACAAATTGGTGCTTGGAAAAATGATTTATTGCTCTAGTACACTTTTTGTCTAAATGCATCAATTGTAGCAATCAAGCTTCAGTTTGGTCATCTAATCCAATATACTCTTGAGCGAATTTCCAAGTAGGAATCTTCAAATTTATAGGCAATTGTAGACATCTAAATTTGGACACTTAATTTATCCAAATTTATCACTTTTTGTCTAAACATCCTCTTATCCGAGTTAATTAAGTAATATTACCATTATTTAATTAATATCTTTAATTCTGCTAAATCCCTAAGGTATTTAATTAATAATTAAATACCTTACCCTCCTTAATCCTCTTTTCATCAAATAAATTAAAAAAATATTACATTTATTTAATTCCTCACATGTCATTTTCATCTAATCCTAATCCATTTCCTAATTTCTTCATTAGGGATGTGCACATGCCTAATCCTTGATTAGGATGTGTCACATCCTCCAACTTTTGCAAGTTGGCTTCTAATCCTTATTTATCCTCTAATTACAGATTAATTAAGCCTAATCATTCTCTAAGGAATTTTTAATTCCTTTTTATTTTCCTAGATTCCCCTCTTTTATATGTGAATTTTTAATTCACATTCCATCCTTCCAAGGCTTCTAGAATCTTGGACTTGTCACAATCTCCACATGTGACCAACCTTGGACTTGTCACAATCTCCACATGTGACCAAGCCCCACCTTTTTGGAGCCCACCTTTTACCCTCTAGACTTTCCTAAGCCACCTTTCTTTTTCCCATGTAGACTTTTGAGGAATTCCAAAATTCCTCAAAAGTCCCTTTCACTCCCACTTGGGGACAAGAAATCCCTTTTTGTGGAAATCTCCTCACTCCCCAAGGTGCATGTTCTTTTTCCACCTCATGTACCTTTTTGACACCTCATCTCCACCTCATATCCCCTTGGCCACTTCACCCTCCACATGTCAAGATGTGAGGGCTTGTGGGTTCTCAACCCACCATAGCCCTTCATCTTGACCTTGTTGGATCAATCTTGACCATTGAATTCTCTAGAGAATTCAAGATCCTCTATAAATACCCTCTCCTCAAGGGTATTTGGGGAACACTTTTTGATTTGAGAAACTATATGCTGCCCATTTGTTTTCCCAAACACTTTGCATTTTAATAACTACATGCTGTCCATTTGAATCCTCTAGCCTTTTCAATCATTTAACCATCTTTGTTAATCATTTTGCATATTGAAGCTTGCATTTTAGTCACTCAATCCACATCTAAGGAGCACACAATCAATTCCAAGCAAGGGCCAATTAAGGAGAAATCAACAGCAAGGAAGGTGAAATCGTTTGTGTTTTATTTAGTCCATTTTCCTTATTATTTATCACTCTTTTGGCTAATCTTGAGGTGTCTTTGGTATTTTATCACTTGCATTTTTAAGTTGTTTTGCATATTTAGAGTAGGATAGATATCAAGGTATACTTTTTTGGCATGCTCGGTGGGACCCACAAATGGGTTCTTGCATTTAACCTCTATTTTTGCTAAGTATTGTGCAGGAAAAGATCGTAGAAAGGCGGAAGCGCCCTCTGTTTTACTGCAGAAAGGCAGAAGCGCCCTCCTTTTCACTGCAGAAAGGCGGAAGCGCCCTCTTTTTTACTGCAGAAAGGCGGAAGCGCCCTCTGTCCTACTGCAGAAAGGCGGAAGCGCCCTCTGCTTTACCGCAGAAAGGCGGAAGCGCCCTATTGGCCACTACAAAAAGGCGGTAGCGCCTCACATCTGAAAGTTTTATTCCTTCTAACACATTTGCTATGATTAGGGATATATTTAGAAGGTTTTTCTAACACTTTTCTTGCAGTGGGAGGGGCATAACTTTCCTTTTTTCTTTAAAATCTGACAAAGTTTACCGCAGAATGGCGGCAGCGCCCTCTTGGCCACTACAAAAAGGCGGTAGCGCCCTACATCTGAAAGTTTTATTCCTTCTAACACATTTGCTGTGATTAGGGACATATTTAGAAGGTTTTTCTAACACTTTTCTTATAGTGGGAGGGGCACAACTTTTCTTTTTTCTTAAAAATCTAACAAGTTTACCACAGAAAGGTGGCAGCGCCCTCTTGGCCACTACAAAAAGGTGGTAGCGCCCCACATCTGAAAGTTTTATTCCTTCTAACACATTTGCTGTGATTAGGGACATATTTAGAAGGTTTTTCTAACACTTTTCTTGCAGTGGGAGGGGCACAACTTCCCTTTTTTCTTAAAAATCTGACAAAGTTTACCGCAGAAAGGCGGAAGCGCCCTCTTGGCCACTACAAAAAGAGAGTAGCACCCCACATCTGAAAGTTTTATTCCTTCTAACATATTTGTTGTGATTAGGGACATATTTAGAAGGTTTTTCTAACACTTTTCTTGCAGTGGGAGGGGCACAACTTCTCTTTTTTCTTAAAAATCTGATAGAGTTTACCGCAGAAAGGCGGAAGCGCCCTCTGCCTTACTGCAGAAAGGAGGAAGCGCCCTTATTTTTACTGTAGAAAGGCGGAAGTGCCCTCTTCTTTATCGCAGAAAGGCAGAAGCGCCCCCATTTTTGCTGCAGAAAGGCGGAAGCGCCCCCATTTTACTGCAGAAAGGAAGAAGCGCCCCTATTTTTACCGCAAAAATGTGGAAGCGCCCCTGTTTTGCTGCAGAAGGGCGGAAGCACCCCAAAACAGCACAGTTTGGAAGGTAAAATAGTTATTTTAGCTTCGTTTTTGCCCCCGTTTTTTGCTATTTTTAAGTAGTAACCCTCTAACATTGTTTTGGCAAGGATATTGGTGTTTTTTGCTAACGTTTTGCAACATTTTGTGGCAAAATTTGACCAAGGACGAAGAAGAAGATAGCTAACATTTGCTTGCAGGGCCATTTACTTGATCAAATTTTTGGAAAAAGAAAAAAAATTAATTATCTTTGCTATTTTCGAACATAGTCTAATTAGGGGGATTGAACTTTGCTGCTTGCTGTGATTGCTTGTTTTTGTGTTACCCAAGGGGGCATTAACTCATTTTCGCTTTCCCCTTGCACTTCGTGTGAGCCTAGGGAGTAGTTGGAGACAGTTAGTGTCTTCTTCCTAGTGGGACCTGCTTGAGGATTTCATCACCCCAAGGGACGATTCCAACCACGTATACCGGCGGGGTATATAAAGGGGGGAGAATGAAAGTTGTACCCTAATCCAGTCGCGTTGTAATTGGCGAAGCGTTGAAGCTAGGGTGATACCTAGATAGACGTGAAGAGTTGGTCCGAGCCTTTCAGTATCTCGCTGGGGTTCCCGACTCACGCTTGTGACGGACTGGTGTTCACGGTTGTACCTCACGTACCGAGAGTATATCGAGGACTCCCTAGAAGCCCTGTGCATCCTAGATTAAGACCTTGTCTTGCCATACCCTTAATATTAATCATAGGATTGTGCTTGCTTGAAGTGTTTCTTGTAAAAAATCTGTGAAATCTTTGATACTTTGGCCTTACTTTATCATTTTGCATCCTTGCCATAGCCTTTACCATCAAAACCAAACTCTGTCCTACTGCAGAAAAGCAGAAGTGCCCCTATTTCTACCGCAAAAAGGTGGAAGCACCCCTGTTTCTGCTGCAGAAAGGCGGAAACACCCCTGATTCTGCTGCAGAAAGGCGAAAGCGCCCCTGATTTTGCTGTCAACTCCCTGATCTTTGCTGCAGAGGGGCGGATTGGCCCTCTTGAGCACCCGAAATTGTCCCATTTGGATTCGTTTAGCCTCTAAATCACCATTTAATCATTCCCAACCATTACCTCACCATCCTAGGCTTCCATTTTGTCAATCTAAGCCTCCCGAAACCTCTATTTGATCCGTTTAAACCTCCATCTCATCATTCCAAATATTTGTTTAACCATTCTAAATCCCCACTCATTCTCCACAATCCTCTTCAATTTGCCTGTTCATTCTAATTTCCTCATATTCCATTCAAAAGTTCATACCCTCACCTAACAAATACCATAATTTTTACCATTTACATCTCCAAACACTATTCATAATCACCACAGAAAGGCGCAGCGCCCCCGCCTATACGTAGCGCCTCGCTTGTACGCAGTGCCCCCGCCTGTACGCAGTGCCCCACTTTTACGCAGCGCCCCCGCTTGTACGCAGCGCCCCAACCTGTACGCAGCGCCTCGCTTTTACGCAGCACCCCCGCTTTTACATAGTGCCCCCGCCTGTACGCAGAGCCCCGCTTGTACGCAGTGCCCCTGCCTGTACGCAGCGCCCCCGCCTGTACGCAGCACCCCGCTTTTACGTAGCGCCCCCGCTTGTACGTAGCACCCCAGCCTATACGTAGCACCCCAGCCTGTACGCAGCGCCCCACTTTTATGCAATGCCCCCACCTGTACACAGCGCCCCCGCCTGTACGCAGTGCCCCGCTTTTACGCAGCACCCCTGGTTGTACGCAGCGCCCTCGCCTGTACGCAGCACCTTAGTTTTACACAGCACCCCCAGTTGTACGCAGCGCCCCCAGTTGTACGCATCGCCCCACTTTTACGCAGCGCCCCGTTTTTACATAGCCCCCTCTGTTTTACCGCAGAAAGCTAACTACACCCCTAACTTCCCGAGGCTATCATTTACAAACTGTGCATCAGATTGACTTTGTTCAAAAACCAAAATTGCTCAATTTTTTAAGATCTATCTAGTGGTACCTGCCATTTCCTGCTATCAAGAATTTGACCATCTCAGGGCGGCCACGCCCCGCATCATGGGGTAGACACGCCCCTAACTTCCCGGGGCTGTCATTTACAAACTATGCACCAGATTGACTTCGTTCAAAAACCAAAATTGTTCAATTTTTCAAGATCTATCTAGTGGTACCTTCTATTTTCTCCTATCAAGAATTTGCCCATCCTAGGGCGGCCACGCCCCGCATTGCAGGGTGGACACACCCCTAACTTCCCGGGACTGTCATTTACAAACCGTACGTCGAATCAACTTCATTTAAAAACTAAAATTGCTCAATTTTTTTTGAGCTCTATCTAGTGGTACCTTTTGTTTCTTCCTATCTAATCAAACCAATCCATTCCTCTAATCAGATACATACAATCATCTTCATCTAATCACAATTATCCAATCAACATCATCTAATCATTTGATCCTATCCAATCAAACCGATCTAGTACTTTAATCAAATTCATCAAATCATCTACCTAATCCAATCATTTGTCTACCGAATCCCATCCAATCATCCTAATCTGAGCTTTTGTCCAATCCTGATCTGAGGTTGACCAAAATCTCAATTTGAGCTTTAATCTGTTCCCATCCAAAATATTTTATCCATCCTCTTTATCCTGTCATCATCATGAACCCTCATCCTCCATCAATAGTGGTCAAGGGAAACCCTAATTACGTGGATGACGATAACGAAAGTCTTGTTGATCAAGAGGTATATGACATACATCCCCTTGACACTATCATCTCTAGTAAGCTTTCTCCACCCACTTTCCAAAATCCAATTAAGCCTAATCATGTTACTTATGCTACCTTTGACAAGGGGTATCCAGTACCTTCCCCTTCCCCATCTACATCATCTTCTTATTCAACATCCACCTCCTCTTATCCTCATCTTCCGTCACAATATTCCTATTACAATTCCCCGTACATGACCCCCTATCCTAATCCTCTTTCCCAGTCTGTCCATACTAATCTTACATCCACACCCTTTTACCTTAATCCTACATCCACATATCCTAATCATAATCCACCATCCCAATACCCTTATTATAATCCATCCCCCACATCCTCTTGTCCCACTACACCACCTATATCCTCTTGTCCTAATCCACAATCCATGTCCCCTATCTTAATTCACCACTCCAATATCCTTATCTTAACCCTCCACCCAATCCCATTCATCCATCTACTCCTAGTCCTCCATCCAATCCTAATCCCCCATCTACTCATAGTCCTACATTCAATCCCATTCCTCCATCTAACCCTAGTCCACCAATCCATAATCCCTCATCCATTTCTACCACCTCAGCCAAGCCAACTATATGCAAGTCTCTCATTTCAGAAGTTCTCCAAGGACTCATTACAAAGAAGCCATCCCCAACTCCACATCTTGAAGTCATGGAACCATGCCATCTAGATCCATCATCCACGTCACTAGTGATGAGACCCTTCTCCATACCACACCTATTATTGATGTTACCACCCCTAGTACTGCTCAAACCATTGAAACCATTGAACCCACTAAATCCATTGAACCCACATCTCCTACTATGAGAACCATTGAATCCATCGAAGACACCCAATTTCAATTTACTCCCTCTACTCCTAGGTCCACCCAAATCCAATCCACTCCTCCCACTCCTAGTGGCACCAAAATCCATTCTGATAACTGCATCGAATCTTCCATCCCTCCATCTTCCCCACTTGAAGAGTCCCAACAAAACTCCATTATCATGCCTCCCACACACGATGAGTCACGCCAAGAGTCTAATCCAAAGCATGCCAACATATATCCTTCTCTAGATCAAGATCCTACCATCCCATCTAGTCCATCTCAAGATCATAGTACTCCATCCATTCCATCCCATGATCCCCTTGTCATTCAAGCTTCCACTGCTCCATCTCCATCTCCATCGCATGAGCCTACTACCAAAAATCCAGATCCTATCATGGCCTCTACTCCCTCTCCTGATGTTGCTATCCCACCATCTCCTTCTCATGATCCCCCATCATCGCCTAAAAATGCTATCCCCACACCGCTTGCATATCCCCTTGGTCCTCTCACATTTCTCCATGGTGGTCTCCTTGCAGAAGAAAAACAAAGCATATACACCAACCCTCCTCTTCCACCTAATAATGAACTCGCATCATTCTTCCAGAATAACAAAAATCCTATCCTAGATCGAATACTCAAGAAAATGAACTATCAAGGAAAAGGTTTAGGCCTTCATGAGCAAGGTATTATAGAGCCCATCCAAGCTAAAGAGCATTTGTATCTACAAGGTCTTGGATGTACTACTCACGACTCGCAATCCAAAAATGTTGGTACAACCTCTAGACGTCCTCAACGAGCCTTTTCCAAAAGAAATATCGGCTCTTCCCATTGCCCCACTAGATCATATGTGGCCATCCCTCCTCCTCTATCGTATCACCTCAAAACAACTGTCCATCTTCCTCCTTCATCTGCTCCATCCATTTTGGGTCCTTACATCCCTTTGTCTACCATCTCCAATCCTCCATCTACCATGCCCTTGTTTCTCCCAGGTCCTACGTCTATTTTGGGCCCCTATATCCCAAAATCACCTCCTCCATCTCGTCCTATTCATCCTTTCATCCATCCAACACCTATCCATCTCATCCATCATAAACATCCCTCTCACATACCCCATAGTCGGGATCAACAAGGCACATACCTAAACATCCTCCATCTACACATAATCCCCATACTCCTACCTCCATCACTCCACATCATCCATCTCCTCACACCCATCCCATTGCTACTAAAAGCACTTTGGTTGTTAAAGAAAAAATGCGTAAATCCAAGCATCCACATGAATCTATGGCTCCCCATGTCCCCTCCAAAAGACATGGTGAAGAGAAGAAAAATCTAAATCTACATCAAATCCATAGGCCACAAAGGCCCACCAAAGCAAAGATCAAAACCATGTGGATCCCAAAGAAAAAAGATGCAATGCCATCACATGAAAAATCTGTAAAAGCATCCAAAGTTTCTAATCCAAAAGCTAATCATACCCCCCTTTCATCTCCTAAGTCTGTTTTGGGTCCTTATGTCCCGAAATTCACCATTCCATCTCCTCCATTATCCCCACATTATCCATCCCTTAATCCTCTTATCTTTTCACATCCACCACCACATGTGCCAATGTTGGTCCTGAACGCATCTCCCCATCACATATCCACCCCATCATTCCATCCATACCCTTCGCAGCATCCCATCCATTATTCCATGTATCTCCCCTCTCAAATCCCCCTAATTCATCCTCTTGCATAATCCATTTATCCTCATAAGGTTGTACCAACATCCAATAGTCAGTTCGAACATGGGCTCTTACTACCTCGTATAGAACTTGATGCTTGAGTCCTTCATCCATATCCTTATCATGTATCTTCTAAATTCCCTTATCCACATCCCTATCCTTATCCATTTTCATCCCCCTACTATCCAAAAATTCAAAAAAAGTTGAAAAATCCACAAAAAAAATAAAAAATAGTAAAGAGAAATAATTCGTCCAATGGTGAAAACTTGGCAAACAAGCGCCTTGGATAAGTACCATGATGAAAACCTGACAAACAGGCGTCATGCGTAAATCCCCATTTGCACTTGGGGGAAACTTCCTAATATGCATTCCCTCCGTCCGCTATGCTTCCGGCTATGCACCCATCTTCCTGTTATCCGTCCTCTTCATAAATCCCCCCATCCCACCTATCTTCTGCATCCTACCATCATATCCCATTTATCTCCCATTCCCTCCATCCTTCTTGTGATCTTGATCAAAATAGGGGCACCTATCTATGCATGCTTTGGACACCTATTGGTATACATTCCCTTCATCCATGCTCTATCATATTCCTTAGTCACCCATCCTATTCTCATCTAGTTATCTCCTTTATCTTCCCATCCACTTGTCTTTTGTCCCTCATGCCGCCTCGTATATGACATACCTAGAGTGGGGGCATCTGCTTCCTTTGTGACATAATCCTTGGAGACATCATCTATCCTAGCATCCCTTTCATCTCCCAACCCTTCTGTCCCTATCCATTTATCATAGCATACCTTCCATCTCTCCATCCTTATTTTCATCTCCCAATCCTTATATTTCCATCCCTCTAAACAACCCCTTCCATCCCCCATCCCTATATCTCTATCCATTCTTTCATCTTTATCCTTATCCCATCTCACAATCCCTTGTCATTGGTATATGGCTATAGGCCTCCCACTATGTAACCCAATGCCATTTATCTCATCGTCATCACCCTTGCTTCTTTTGCACATCTTTCCAATCTGCTATCACTTTTCATCACTCATCTATCTATCATATCATCCTCCCAAGTCATTTTAATGATTTGGATAACTATCCCATCCCTGAACTTTATGTGATCGCCATCATCCTATCCAATCCAATCCAACAGGTCTATCCTATCTTGTTGTATCGGTCCCATCTTTTTATCCACTTATCCTATCATCTTATCATCCTTTGGTCTTGTCGAACTACGTTGCCCCTGCGCTTTCACGTAGGCAAGGTCGATCCTTTGATCCACCCCCGGGGTTCCATCCATCATCGACCTATATTGTCCCCTTTTCTCCTGTTCTCCATCCTATCTTGGTCATTCATCGAAATCTCCATCATGGTCAGTCGTCAGCCTTTTATCGAACTACGAGGGCTCTGCGCTTCCACGTAGGCAAGGCTAATCTTTGATCAGCCCCCGAGCCCCTAGGTCTCTAGGATGTGTTAGTCTCCTATCTTGTGTCATGTCTCTCGTGTCGCGTCGTCAAGCTATGCCCTTATCTAGCTGGTTCTTAACAAACAAGATCCACTTGTATCAACAAATCCAATCAGTTTTGAATATCCTACATCATATCGATCTTTTAGCTTAGTATCCATCATCGGTCTCAACAGGATGCATCCTTCCTAATAGACCTCATCAATCCCATCCATCCCCTTGATCCTATGGCAAAGGACATTTGAAATTAATTGCGATCTTTTGATGCTTTTGGCTTTTGTTTATCATTTGAGCTCCCTAACATCACTTGTCAAGGCCGCCATGATCCAATATATTATGGTGTGTTTTGATTGGTCAACATAGGGGCATATCTTGATCTTTTTATGTCTATTTTTGTCTTCTTGGTTGTCCCATGTAGTACCCACCAAGATCCCCAAGGTCTTGTGTTATGCTGGGGCATCCTTTTGTGCTAGTGGTTATCTCAATACCTGGCCCGACCAAGGTCTTTCTGACCTTGGGGTGTTGGGATAGCCTTCTTGTCTGTTGTGTTTATTTCATGCATTAGACACTATTATGCCTTGGTTCCACATACCCTGGCACTTGGTGTCTTATGCTATAGCAAAAATCAGTGCTCCGAAGATGGCAAATTACATTAGGATTGCATTTCATTCTCCATTCCATCATTTTGCATGTATCCCCCATCATCTTATATACCCCAATTCCCCCCATCCATTCATCCTTCATCCTTATCTCACATCTCTATCCAACCACCATTCATTCCATTTCGCTCGAATCATCTCATCATATCCTTGGTCTTGTCCCCAGTCTCGTTACTAGCCTTGACCCATCATCATCATCATCATCCATTATTATCATTCCCTATTCCTTTGGTGTTGTTTTGGGATGTATCCTTCCCTCATCAACAACACTTTCATCATCATCGGGAGGTCTTCCTCCCTATCCTTTTAGTGGTGTTTTGGGATGTATCCTTCCCTCATCAATACCACTCAGTGGGATGTATCCTTCCCTATCCTCGTGTTGTTTCAGGATCCTTCATTCCCTCATTGACAACACTCCATCCATCACCAACCCATTTTGGCTTGTACCTTGACTGGGGCAACATCACCTTTTATCCTCAAATCCATTTGTGCTTCATCCATCTCCATATCACTTACTCTCTTACCCATCACCTTGCATCATCTTCCTCATCTCCCTTGGCATCACATCATCTATTTCGAGAGCACACACGTGTTCTCTTCAACCTGCATGTCCTCTCGAAGGGGCATCCTTCATCCCTAACAACCATCTTCTTCTAGGTTCTATATTTTAATATTCTTTGAAATGATGCTACTTCGTAACACCATCTCAAAGAGGGGCAAAATGTAGACATCTAAATTTGGACACTTAATTTATCCAAATTTATCACTTTTTGTCTAAACATCCTCTTTTATCCTAGCACTAAGTAATATTACTATTATTTAATTAATATCTTTTAATTATAGTTCCCAAGGTATTTAATTAATAATTAAATACCTTACCCTCCTTAATCCCTTTCATCAAATAAATTAAAAAAAATATTACATTTATTTAATTCCTCACATGTCATTTTCATCTAACTTCTAATCCATTTCTACCTTTTCATTAGGGATGTGCACATGTCCTTGATTAGATGTGTCACATCCCTCCAACTTGCAAGTTGGTTTAACTCTTATTTATCCCCACTACGTGACACTAAGCTTCCACCATTCTCTAAGGAATTTTTAATTCTTTTATTCTTCCTAGATCTTTTATATGTGAATTTTTAATTCACATTCCATCCTTCCAAGGCTTCTAGAACCTTGGACTTGTCACAATCTCCACATGTGACCAACCTTGGACTTGTCACAATCTCCACATGTGACCAAGCCCCACCTTTTTGGAGCCCACCTTTTACCCTCTAGAATTTCCTAAGCCACCTTTCCTTTTCCCATGTAGACTTTTGAGGAATTCTAAAATTCCTCAAAAGTCCCTTTCACTCCCACTTGGGGACAAGCAATCCCTTTTTGTGGAAATCTCCTCACTCCCCAAGGTGCATGTCCTTTTTCCACCTCATGTACCTTCTTGACACCTCATCTCCACCTTATATCCCCTTGGCCACTTCACCCTCCACATGTCAAGATGTGAGGGCTTGTGGGTTCTCAACCCACCATAGCCCTTCATCTTGACCTTGTTGGATCAATCTTGACCATTGAATTCTCTAGAGAATTCAAGATTCTCTATAAATACCCTCTCCTCAAGGGCATTTGGGGAACATTTTTTGATTTGAGAAACTATATGCTGCCCATTTGCTTTCCCAAATACTTTGCATTTTGATAACTACATGTTGTCCATTTGAATCCTCTAGCCTTTTCAATCATTTAACCATCTTTGTTAATCATTTTGCATATTGAAGCTTGCATTTTAGTCACTCAATCCATCATCTAAGGAGCACACAATCAATTCCAAGCAAGGGCCAATCAAGGAGAAATCAACAGCAAGGAAGGTGAAATCGTTTGTGTTTTATTTAGTCCATTTTCCTTATTGTTTATCACTCTTTTGGCTAATCTTGAGGTGTCTTTGGTATTTTATCACTTGCATTTTTAAGTTGTTTTCATATTTAGAGTAGGATAGATATCAAGGTATACAACAATATATGATCTATACCATAGACTGAGTGGTAAGGGGAATTCCCCAATGTAGATTTCATCCTGAAACGGTCTACCCAAAGGGTGAATTTCAACAGGGAATGCCATTCCCTAAGATTATTTTCAAATAGCCTCCTAATTATATCCAATAGGTTCTTGTTCAATGATTCTACTTATCCATTTCCTTGTAGGTAATAATTAGATGAAAATTTCAATGATATATCGTATTCAAATGCCCAATTAGAGAATTTTAATGAGGAAATAGCAGGGCCATTATCACATACCAAGGAATGTACAGTATTCCAAACCTAGTAATAACATTTTCCTCCAAGAATTTAATTACCACTTCCATGGTGCATTGCTTACTATGGCACGCTTCAATCCACCTAGTGTAATAATCAGTAGCAGTTAGCACAAACATTTTGGTCTACGAACGATGGTGGGTTAATTGTACCAATGAATTCTAACCCCCATTGTGAAAAGGGTGCATCTCCATCATGGGTTGCAACAACTATGTGTTAAATCTTCCTTTATCTGTAGTAATTGGCATGTATAACAGTGATTTACATGCTCATATGTGTCTTTGAAAATAGTCGGCCAGTAGTAGCCAACTCT